>VXBR01010760.1:2966994-3050864 GCA_013400215.1 Cisticola juncidis
GTGCGAGTGGCCGCGGGTAGCGGTGGATACCGGGGCCGACTGCGCGGTGCTTGGGGGGCGGCGGCGGATCACCGCAGCCGCGCAGAGCCCGCCGGTGGCAGGTGTCGGCGGCTGCCGAGGGTATCGTATCCCGCTGCTGGGCTCGCCTTCCCGAGCTTCCAGTCACTTTCCTCGTTCGAGACAACGAGAGCTGTCCGTGCCCCTGCGGCGGAGCGCGGTGGGGGAGGCCCAGCCGCGACCCTGGGCGCTCGGTGCGGCGCTGGAGCCCCGGGGCTGCCTGTGCAGACAACGCCGGCCGCTTCCCGTGCCCCGTGTGTGGCTGCTGCTTCCCCTCGCAGGCACGGGCGTCTTGTGACCGCTGGAGTGTGAGCAGACCGCACTCCCACAGAGCGGTTCTCTCCCGTTTGTCCCTTAGAGTGCGATGCCCAAACCGGCGTGCACGGGCAGGCCAGGATGCCGCAGGGACCCTGCTGCCTCGGGGTTAAATGCAGTGTGTGCTCGCTGTCGGAATATTCTCCGAGTGCTGTCAGCATCGCTCCGTGTGCATGAGCATTGTTGTGAAGAACTCGCCCTTCCTTAAGTCTCTTGTGTAATTGTGGGAGACCATCATTCTCTACACTGCCTGAAAGGAGGCTGTAGCCATGGGGGGTTCGCCCTCTTCTCCCGAACAGCTGACAGGGTGAGAAGAAATTGCCTTAAGCTGCGCCAGGGAATGTTTAGATTGAACCTTTGGAGGAATTTCTTCACAGAAAGGATGATTAGACATTGGAATGGGCTGCCCGGGGAGGTGATAGCATCGCCATCCCTGAAGGTGTTTAAGGCAAGATTGGACGTGGCATTGAGTGTCATGGTCTAGTTGAGAAGACGGTGTTCAGTCACAAGTTGGACCCGATGATCTCAGAGGTCTTTTCCAACTTAATTGATTCTGTGATTCTGTGTTTAAATTTCAAACACAGCAAGATTTGTATATTCCACGATACGTCCTCAAGATTGACTGAATTATTAGTTAGTGTTTGTTATGGGTTTTTTTTGTTTTTGTTACGTGTTTTTTTGTTTTTGGTTTTGGTTTTTTTTCCAAGATCCTTTTAAAATTATTCAGTAACAGGAATTCTGTTGTTTTCCAGCATAAGCCCTATTAGGATATGGTGTGCTGGATTTAGTAGCCTGAAATACTTGCATCTTGTCTTCCTGCATTCCTTTAAAAGTTGCAGAAGCTGAGTTGACACAAATATCTATACTTACAAAGTGTAATATGAGGTCACAGATCTATTGCTGTGTTCAGGCTCCTTGTAAAAAATCTTTTCTTGATAGAAAGTTCCTACTTGTGTGAGTATTTAGTTCTGAGCATGTGTTTTTGGCTATGATGTTATTAATTTCCCAGATGGGCCTAATATTCTATAATTTGCTTCTTCATATGTAACATTTAGCAGCTGTACTTTATTTTCTTGTGTTTTATCCGCAAAATCTGTTCTGTGTCCAGGTTCAGTTAAGGAGCTGGATGTTCGTCTTGACTTAGGTTTGCAGTCAGTATCAGTAAGACTCTGCGTTTAGTTTGCTGACTGGTCCTCCTGGAGTGCACAATAACTAAGAGCTCTTCTGCAAGCAGTTTGTATATCCAGGGCCCAGGATGAACAGTTTTGTGGGAAAAATTACTCAATACTAGTAGCAAGATCATTGGGGACTTTGTACTAGGGATGGAAGGTGATGGCTTGGGCTCTAAACCATATTTTGTGTAGTGGCAGCTTCAGACTAGTATTGTGTCAAGTTTGCTTTAAGTTTCAGCTCTGTGTAGGCTTTGAAAGGAAAGAGGAATTTTATGTGTATTTACCTCACACCCACTCCCAGATCTCATGTACTTCCTGCACTTTTGTTTGCAGTTTTGTTTTGGTTTTTGGGTTTTTTTGCTGTCTTTCTCCACCCCCATCTTTGAAGAATTCCACTGTTTCTTAATTTATATTTTTCCCACAAGATTCTTTCAGTAACAGCTTTGAAATGAAGCCCTTTTGTTGATCTTTCTCTGTACCTGTGTCGCAAAATATTAAGACCTAGTACAAGACAATGCTTCATATCCAGCTTTGTATGATGGCACAGGAGTAGGAGAGGCCCTCTAAACCTAATACTTCTATACAGTTGCAGTGCCTAGTGTGTATATTTGTGTCCCAGAGTTATGCACAGGGAGATGCTAGTGTGAGCATTTGATTTTTAATGCCTGTTGCTGACTGATTTACTTCACCTTGCAGATACTGAAAGTACTATTGAGAAAAGGGCAAAATGAGTAGTCGTCGAAAACGTGCACCCCCGTCCAAAGTGGATGAGGAGAAGAAGAAAAAGCTCTGCTGGAATATGCATGAAGACCGGAGAAATGAGGTATTAGATGATGAACTAACTAATGAAAACCAGATTCCAGTTCCAAGCACTTCTGCATCCTTCATTGATTTAAACGATGATAGCACTGATGAAGACCTTGTACAGAAAGAAGGCAGTGGCTCAAAATCTGTTAAGTTTTTGACAGTTAACGATGAAGAAGACTCTTATTCCACTTTGACTCCTGTGTCTGTACAGCTAAATATTACAGTCTTGCCATACCGTGCAGATAGGTCCTGGAAGGCTTTGTTGGGAGAATTTGCTCTTCGTCTACCTTCTGAGGAAATTCTAACTGACAAATTCCGTGACAGGAGCTTTACTTTAATGAGAGGAGACTCTGATGATAAGCTGCAGGTCTGTGTTCATGAAAGAAGTGAAGAAGAGTACAGTAATGAAACAAAAGAGTACCTGGGCACTTATGAGCAACGTTTTCTGGTGGAAGCAACTTTAAGTGGTGAAATATTGGAAGGCTTGAGATGGTTGCAAAAGAAAAAGATAATTAGACTTTATCAAAGACCTGGAGAGGCTCAGGCTTTAAAGGTATGCATTCATTATACTTGTTTTGCATTTTGGAAGTTCTCTCTTTTTTTTGTTTAAAATATAAAATAAAAACATCTGAATAATGAAGTCTGGCAGCTACTATGTATTTATAATATGATGAAAATGTATCGTTTCTACATGCTTTTGTAGAAATATATTTTTATTTTTTTGCCATTAGCAATGTATTACCTGAGGGAATCACAGAAGCTTTTAACTGTATTTCCTCTACATTAATGCAAGTGTCTGTGCCTGCTAATTTTCAAATCATTGTTATTTTTCAATGCTCTTCTGTTTATAATATTCTTGTCAATTTAACAATTAATTAAGATGTTAACTGTGTAACCTTTTCACAGGTTGGAATTTACCTTCTTGAAGCTGGGCTAAGTAAACCAGAATTTCTCAGTGATGGAGGTGGAAGACCCAAAAAAGCTAATCAGATGATCCAAAAACTCATGGAAAAGTTCTACAGTTTTTTAATTCCAGGTAATGCAATAAAGTTGATTGTTGATGAACAGAAACAGTTTTGTCTTGTGTAGTAGTTGTAAATGTAAGAGAAAATAGTAGCTATTCCTGCCATCTGGAGCAAATTTATTTTCCAGACAGTGTTATTAGGTAATTCACTCAATACTATTATCTGGCCATGAATCATATGCTAATTAATTTATGCTGAAATTAGAGGTGGTAATTCTACTCTACAGGTACTGAAGCATAGACATGTTTTGAGTCCCTACTTTTTTGGGAGTAAATACAGTTTTCACCTGTTCATGGGGGCTGTTTGAACAGATAAAGAGTGTCTTGTCCAAATTATACAGGAACAGTGTAAAAGAACCAGGAATCAAATTTGGAAGACTTGTTCCCAGGTTGGGGCCTATATCACACAACTGTAGCAATAGATTTCGGTTTGGTTTATATTGTAAAGCAGTTACAATATAAAATACTACAAAATGCAACTTTATGACAGTTTCGAGAATTTACCATTGCACATTGAGAAACATGGACCTTGCTGTCATTTTAGAATTAAAGATGTGTTTGCCAGATTACACTTAATAGTAATACAGATTTATAGGGTGATAAACAATGGCTTTATGTTGTAATGTCTTAGGAAACTTGTGGAAAAACCAAACAAACAACCCAACCAACCTTTGTCTCATTCCTGAATGTAGAGTTAATTCCAAATTTTGGCTGAAGACTGATTCAGTGACTGTAGTATATGGAATTTGTGTTCTTGTGACGGAAGCCTAGCACTTATCCCAAATAGGACTGCATTTAGTTAGAAAAGGCAGAGTTTTATAAAAAATCAGGCAACTTTGCTAAAGAGAAGCTAAAAGGAAGAGCTAACAGAAAAAATTCTGAACATCCTTACCTGCTGCAAAGAACAAACTTGCAACTGTGAGGAAAGACTTTAGATGTACCAAGGGATGGGCCAGTATAACTCAGGAAGTGGGAAACTTACTGCGCGTGAGAAATCATCCTTCCAAAAACTGAAGTCTGACTGACACAAATATGCCAGTTTTGGTTTGAAAGCACAATAAAACAGATTCAAGAAGAGGTCTGAAGAATAAATAGTTTAAGGTCTAGAAATGAATAGTAGTGGTTTTAAATCCATTAGGAAAAATACATTCTCATAAATGCATTAGAAGGAAAATAGTTGCCAGAGAATTCATAGACTTGAGATGTCTAAGGCATATGATAGAGTGCTGGAATAAAAGTAATGCAAAGCAGAAAGAGTTTTCTTCTGTGCATATTTTCTCATTGTGGAAGAGTTAGGGAAAGAGATTGTGAAGAAAATGATTGGTGACTTACTTTAAGATCCAGAGTAATTTTCTCCTGGAGTAGGACATTTGTCTTCAGTACACTAAAGGATGTGTTTATATGGAGTACCTGGTTCAGTGTAGCTTACAGGTGAAGAGACACTTTATGAAAGGGAAGACATGCCCCTCAAAGTTACTGGGGCAAGAATGTGGATCTAAGCAGTTGGGTTGTCATGCCTTAACTTTTCAGAGTTAAGCAGCTCAGGTTCATAAAGGAGCTACCCTCCCAGCTGGTAAAGATTCCGACCGCTTTTCAGCATGTACATTGTTATGTGCTGTAAAATAAAATAATAGAGTCTTGATTTCACGCCAATGAATGCCATGTAAATGATGAAGTAAAATAGCTGACAGAGAACAGAAATAATGATTGCAAATCACCACTCAAGTCCTACAAAGGCATGTGCAGCTTAATGTGTTACTAACACTTCGAGAAAAGAATGATTGGTGAAATGGTATCAACAACATTTAAATGTATTATTCAGCATAACAGAGATGAAGAACAACTGAAAGCTTGCAAGCAGATTAGGCAATGGAGTTTTAGTAGAAATTCAATAGATAAACAGAAAATAATGCAGAAGAAAAAAATTATGGCCTCTTTGCTAGCTGTTGCAAGCAGGGTTGCAGTTCAGTAGGTAGGCGTATAGCTCAGTAAATGCATCCACTTAATGTTCGGTGTTAGGGAAACCAAATCAAAAGCAAGGAATTATCCTGAAAGTGTTAGAGAGCAAAACATGATCACTAAACCACTGTGTAAGTCCATAGTGTGCATTGTGCTCTGCTCTGAATTCAGAAGAAGCGTGTCACATAAATGAAAAATGTTTGTGAGGGAAGACTCCAGGTGATCATGCACTGTGAAACTAGTTTCATTTTATAACAGTTTTTGAGGATGAACTTACTGATGTAGCATAAAATAATGCAGCCTTGATTCTGTGCTGATGAATGCATTCTTCTTAAATGTTTCTAACAACTTAGTTTCTGTTTAAATTCCACCTTTTTTAAACAGAATTAGTTGAGGTTTTGTAAAATTACACCTAAGTATATATTTTAGCACTTATCAATATCTAAAGTGAAATCTATACAATAACATTCCAAGATGAAGCTTCTTGTTCCCCATACTGATGAGCAAATACTCATGCTAATGAGGTTGTGCACAAGGATTTATATAAATAAAGGATGTGACCTCTCTACTGCTACATTTAATTTTAATATATTCTTCCTCACTGTACTCAGTTAATTCTGGTCATATCCTTCTAGATGGTTTTGAGATTTTGTGGCAGGACATTCATCTATGTTGTGACAAGCATAGCATAGATGCAATAAGTAATCTGAAAAAAAAGTCATAAAATATTTAATATGGAATCATTGAATCATTCAGGTTTTAACCCAGCACTGCCAAGTCAATCACTCAACCATGTCCCTAAGTGCTGCATTTACATATCTTTTAAATATTTCCAGTGATGGCGACTCAACCACTTCCCTGGGCAGCCTGTTCTTATGCTTGACAACCCTTTATGGGAAGGAATTTTCCCTGTTACCCACCTTCCCCTGGTGCAACTTGAGGCCATTTCTTCTTGTTCAGTTACTTGGGAGAAGAGACCAACCCCTGCCTCACTCCAGCCTCCTTTCAGGTTGTAGAGAGGACTAAGATCTCCCCCTCATCTACTTTATGTCCAAACAACTCCAACTCCTCCAGATGCTCCTTGTAAGAGTTGTGTTCCAGATCCATTACTAGCTTCATTGCTCTGCTCTGGATCTGCTCCAGCACTTCCATGTCCTTCTTGTAGTGAGGGACCAAAATTTGAGGGACCAAAAATTGTATACAGTAGCCTCACAACATCCTTGCAGTCTTCTGAACTGCCATCCCTGTCTTCCAAAGGTCATGAACTCTGTTTTCCCTGAGTGTCAGCCAAATCTGCCTGTTCAGCCAGATGTTCTTTACAATCTTGTCTTTTTATCATACACTATTTCCCTTCAGTTTTCTTAAGAATAATAAATTTTTTGTACAAAGATGCTTTTGGTATTTGTTTATCTACTACCATATATGAGGCAACAAGTTTTCCATTATCTAGGCTGTTTTCAG
Source organism: Cisticola juncidis (assembly GCA_013400215.1). Taxonomy (NCBI): domain Eukaryota; kingdom Metazoa; phylum Chordata; class Aves; order Passeriformes; family Cisticolidae; genus Cisticola; species Cisticola juncidis. The sequence continues at coordinate 2,973,790 of VXBR01010760.1, forward strand.
TAATGCAGATATTGTTATACTGCAGTCTGGAAATGGAAAGATTCTACTGCAGATGCAGTAGCAGAACTATAGTTCAGTCATTGAAGGAATTAAATAGAGTACCTGAAAAGCATCAGAGAAACTGAATTTTTAGGTAGTATAATGCCATCTGTTTCTCAAACATAAAAAAAGATTAAGATGAGACCTCTGTAACTGAATTACACTTTGAAATGGTTGAAAGTATAATTAAATATTCACTATTTAATAAGTTACTGAGAGAGGGATAAACTTCCCTAACATCCTTTTTCAAAATCCCTCTGGTACGTAGAACTATTTAATCATGAAAAAGAAATCTCTGAAAGAATGAACAAAACAAGAAAGGTATGTACAAAAAAATCCAATTGTATTTTTTAAAAAATTACTTTAAATTGTATTGTAGTTTTTGCTCTCCTATAAAATTCTAGAAAGACTTAGTTTAGAAGTAGAAGTCAATTTATTATGCTTAAAAATGTGAGATTTGAAGACTGTTATTTTAGCAAGTATAATGATAGGTGTCATTATATATCAAATTCATTGATCAGAGCTATACTCTACAAACACTCGAATTTTCTGTTCTTTTCCTAGAGTGAGGGGTATGTGCTAGAGGATCCCTTTGAATAGTTTCTTTAATATATAAAGCTGAGTGCTTTCTTGGTGCTTTTACATTTGGCTGGATCATTTATACCCCCACATGTGCACTCTAATTGCCTTCTTGAATTACAATTCATACATATAGTTTTCATGAATATGTAGAAACCTAATGTTGTTCAGTATTCTCATTTCCCTTGTGAAGCACTGGGATTGTTCCTTTGATTGAAAAGGATTAGGAGAAGGCGCTGATGGCTGCCCTATATAGGCATATAATTTTCTCCTTTTGTTTTGGAAATAATTCTTCACCTTCACCACCCATTTGAATGAAAGAAAGCTTTTGCTTTTCATGAAAGAGAGGCCTAATACCAACTCCTGAACCTTATTTTAAGATTAAGCTTTCTGGGTTTTGCGAAGTACATCTCTTCCTTGTTAGCCCGAGAAGTCAGAATTAAAATTTTATTTAAGTGTGCCAGCCGTTAGCTCTTTTATTAGTGTGTTAAATATCCTTTAAGGTCACTTTATACTGAAAATGGTAGCTTTGACCTGCTTCCAATTTTGGTGGTTTTTTTTTTTAATATAAAAATTTTGCAGGGTGAATTTATCTCTACTGCTAGCTAGGGTTAGAACCAGTCTGTATTTTTTTGATACTGATGTTTTAATTTTAGGCCTAAATACTGTTAAAACTTGGCCTCCAAGTCTTTCATTCTCTCATATCTGTTTTCTAGAATGCTGACCATTGAATTTTTCATGAAATTTTGTCCTACGTTTTTTAAATTCTGTGTATGCCCATATATCCAAATTATGTGAAAAATATGTAAGCACAAGGCATTCTTTCCTAGAGGGTAGAAAAGGAGAGTAGGCCTTCTGTCTGAAAGAGTGCTTGCTTCTTTTGAGGTGGGTTTTTAATTTTGAAGGTATGCCTTGTTGGAATTTTTGCAGTGATGCAAGTGGTGAGAATTACATGTTGTACTGCTGCTACAATCTTCTTAACCACATGAATAAATTAAGGTTAACTTTTCTCCTTTTTATAAGGTCATTTATTAATATTTAAATCAGAAGCATGAGATAGTTATGATTCTGTACCAATTAGAATTTTTTAGTGGACGGTCGTTATTAAATAAATAACTTCTGGTCATTCTATACCTAAATTCTAAAGAAAGAGCTTTGCTGGTCATGTATACATCTGTAATCACAATAGCATGTTAACTTTTAGGTGTCCTGGCTCCAGCTGGTATACAGTTTTCTTCTTAGTAGCTCATCAGTGCCATGTGTTTGGTTCACTGTGACAATAATGCTTGTAATGCAATGCTTTGTTACTTCTTGCTGAGTGATGCTTGCCCCAAGTCAAGGACTTTTCAGTCCTTACTCTGCAGGTGCACAGGAAGGGAGGGAGCATCGCCAGGACAGCCAAAGGCATATTTCACACCAGAGAACAACATCCTCAGTTTATAAATGGGTGGGAGTTGGCTGGGAGCCACCAGTTGCCACTTGGGGATGGGCTGGGAATTGATCAGTTAGAGGTGAACAATTGTATTGTGCATCACTCGTTTCTTGGGTTCTTTTAATCTCTCTCTTTTTTCCTTTTCATTGCTATTACTATTATTATTACTGTTGTTATTGTTGCAATGTTTTCCTTTATTTCAGTTATTAGATTGCGCACTGTTTACTACTGCTGCAAGTTTACTACTGCTGCAAGCTAAGTCAGATGCAGTCATGGCATATGTTTAAATGACACTTCGCTTTGCTTGTTTTTGTATGTGTAAACTAAATATGTTGCTGCAAAATTTACTGAAATGCTGTCCCAAGTTGATTGATAATGTTGGTGTCTTGAATTATTTGGGATATGCAGATGAACTGGAGGAAGATGAGGAAGAATCTGATACGGAACTAGAGCGACAAAATATTGAAGAGCTTTATGACTTTGTAAGGCACACGCATCAGCAGGATATCCAGTTGCTGAGAAAGGATGTACAGCATCCTGCATTGATTCCCATTCTGAGGCCATACCAAAGTGAGGCTGTGAACTGGATGCTTCACCGAGAGAACAACACAAGTACTCCAAGTAGTGGCAAGTATATGGGTCCAAAAAACTTGCATAGTTGAGGAAAGTGTCATTTTATTGTCTGCAGTAATGTTTTCTTGCTGTTTGATTTGAAGTTTTGTGAATTACTTCATTGATGTTTTCATAAAGCTGTTGTTTGGGTAGTACACTAAATGATAAGCTACGTCTTGCTGAACGGCAGTTGATGTATTGTGTGGGTTGTGAAGCTCTGTGGAGGTGGTCTTCAGCTTTTTGTCTCTTAATGTCACAAAAAGGCTGAATAATTCCAAGGAGTGTGCTGTTGATAGAGAAACTTCATCATAGTTTCATCCCTTTCTCCATAGAAAACGCGCTGCATTTCTTATGGCGGGAGGTGGTCACTCTGGATGGAGTAAAAATCTACTATAATCTATTTACTGGCTGGTATGTTTTTATAGTTACTCGTTCTGGGACACCTCAGGGTTGTACTTTGTGAAAACCATATTGGTAACTTTATCCTGCAGGATATAAGATATTCCATAACTTTTTTCCCGTTAGCAGCTAAAGAATTAGAACAGTGATATCTTTAATTGGAAAAAAGCGCAAACTGCAATATGTAATGCACAGATAAATATGTAGATCTCAAGTTAAAGATGTAATTATTCAAGCTTTTCTTAAAAAAAGTCAATAATTTAGTTTAATATTAACATTTTTTTAACTTATAGTATTTGCGGCCTTGATTTTCTGATCCAATATTTTTAAAGCCCAAAGGAAGGCTGCAGTATAATGCTTTTCATTAATGCTAGGTATTGCATTACTAATTCTGTTTCTCTTTTCTATTAACTTGGTCAGAATAGAACCTTTTGATTGCTAGTTTGCTTTTTATTTTTCCCTATGTAACTTTCAGATCTTTTTCACATGTGAATATAAAAATATTTCAAATTTTTTGAGACTAATGCTATGACATGCTAAGATTAGCAGGGCAAGGCCTATTAGGAGGTGAAAAAATTCTAAAAATTCTGACATGTGTATTTGTCTTGGTCAGGTTCATACACCCAAAAAGCTTGCTAGTTTTTGTTAATCTCAGCTTAACTAATAAAAGATAATGAATGCCTCACCTGACAAACTTTGCCTTGCTGCAGCTATGCTGTGTGTGTCCCTGAACTCGCACTTTTCTGTCACAACATTGTATAGTTATTGACTTTCACTGGGAATGTACTTGAATTTTAGTATTATCCGTGAGTATCCAACTGCTGGACCCCAGTGGCCTGGAGGTATTTTGGCAGATGAAATGGGTCTTGGAAAAACAGTAGAAGTGTTGGCTCTTATTCTGAATCATACCGGACCAGACATTAAACGAGATGATCTGACATTACCTGAGGTAAGGAAACCAGGTTAAGAGTTATTATGAAGAAAATGTTTTTCAGAATGAATGCAAGTGCCCTTCTCTTGAGCTTATTGCTTTCTGGTTTATAGAAGTCCATATTTAAAGCTGTATTGCTGTGAAAGTTTTTCCCTTAGTAGGACATGATACTTGGCAGCATAAATGGTGGAATAGTTTACATGAGAAGCTGTTGATCTTTTGCATTGTTCAATGGTTTTATCAGGCAATGGTGATGTTAATATTTTTAGGACAGGCTTCAGGACTGTTAAATACATAATTTAGTTTACTGTGTTGGAGCCATTCACCTTCACTTCATTGTATTGATGAGTGTCAAACATCTGTTTGATACATTTTCTGTGCTAGAATAGGGACAGTTTATGTTCTGAATAAAGATTTCTGCTCTCCATTTCATATAATAAATGAGTTTGTCTAGCAACAGTTGTCCATCTTTTCACTTTCTTCATCATGTATACTATGCACATATACTATGCACATCCACTAAACCAAATAATTCTTTCTGAAGGGAAAGAACCATTATTCTTAAGTAAACTCTTACCACTTTGTGAGTTCCATCCCTTGGAAATCATGGCAGCCAGTTTCATTGTACATTTATGATATGGTGATCTCCTGCTTGCTTGTAATTTTATCAGTTAAAAGGTCTCAATTCTCAGAGAAAGTAAAATGATTCTTAAACACATAAGAGAGCACTGAGTAGTGCAAAGAGAGGAGTATAAGCACTAAAGTGCCTGGACACTGACTGACAGCAATAGCTAGAGACCAGAGCTTTTGAAGGGCTGGAATTACTGAGACTGTTTCATGATGTACGTAGTTGGGACAGACATCTCAGGTAATATATTACTCTAATAATAGAGTAAAATTTTTGGGATGCAATCTCTAAAAGGAGAAACATATTTTTTATACAGCAGACTAGGGTTCTTCCTCTATATTGCTTACCTCCTTTTGTGTATCTAGCTATATATTAAGTATATATTTTCCTCCCCTATCAGGAACCTAGATCACTTACAGCTGTAAATTCCTGCAACTTAATGCTAAAGCAGTGGAGGACTCATGAGGCTTTCAGAGCTGCTCTTTGTGTTTCAGTTAGAGTGAACACTAAACACTGCCAAGAAACTGAACTGAATGATGTGCCACTCTATAATTAAAAATGTGCTATCTGAGCAAATTAGTGAGATCAGAGCATACATTTGTAGGAGCTGATGCTTACTTTCAAATGTGAGGAGATTAATGAAGGTCAGAGTGACTGTGAAGAGACATGAGCTAATAACTATTTAATGTTGTCTGCATTAGGGTAAGCTTGTGAACTTCTTTGTTCCACCTCAACCTTTAGAGGGAAATAAAAAGATAAAACCAAAGGAAATGGAGCCTAAATTAAAGGAAAAAATACAGTATCCCAGTAAGTATTTCTGGTGACTTTTAAAATACATTTTGCTTTTAGCATTGTCTTGTATGGCTACTGACTATGAGTTCAAGGCTACTCTTGACTTCTTCAGAATGAAATTCTTCTTTCGCTGAGTACTGTCTTGTAGGATTGCATGCTACAAACAAGTGATCCACAGTGCAAAGTGAAGTTACTAACTCAGAACTCTGTGCTTCAGAGCTCCATGTAACTAGAGGTCTTTCTAAAGAGTTAATGCATTTAAATGAAATAAGCTTTTTTTATGCCTCAGTAAGAAAATTGAGTGATTTATTTCTATTGTTATCCAGCATTGTTTTAGAATCACTTCAGAACAGCAATCTGTAGAGCTGCATCAAGTAAAAGCTTGTAAAAACTGCTGCCTATCTGCATTTGTTAGATGAACATTATGTTTAGAGTTCCCTCAATACACATTTGGTGAGGTAATTTCATTTTATCTAAAGCTGTAAGTTGTTTTGTTTTGATTCTTCATACAGGCTTACGAGTAATGATACTAGCAGCTGTAAAGGAAATGAATGTGAAGAAAGGCGCATCCATTATTGCAATATTTAAGTATATCAGTTCTATATATAGATACGACACACAGAGAAATAGACGGCTTCTCAAAAGAACTCTAGAAAAATTAATTGCAGAACAGGTGGTAGAACAAGTTAAAGGACATGGTCTGGCTGGATCTTTCAAGCTGGGAAAGAATTACAAGGAACAGAAGAAGCGAGAAAGAACCAAAGAGCAGGTAAAACATGCTGCTGTAGTTACTTCAAAGAATGTTGGAAAGGGTGTATTTTTTTCTGCCAATTGCGTGCTATTGTCAGCTGTACTGTCAGCGTGCACTAGTTTAGTGACACTGGTTTAGTGGTAAAAATCAAGAAAACTGCAACAATTGCTTTGACACTTACAAGTAAATAAGCAGAAATCATAAGCAGATAAAATTTGTGGCTACAATATTAACTACATCTGTCATAAGTCTTAAAATAGTGTCACTGGGAGTTATATTGTTCTTACTGTGACGTTGTTTTTTAAACACTGGTAAACATTAACAAATCCTCAAACTGGAAATTGATATAAACCCTTAATATCTATGTACTGATGTGTTTATGTGTTCATTTAAAAAAAAAAAAAGGTGAGGAGAAAGTTGCTTGGGTTGGAAGGGACTTTAAAACTCATCTAGTTCCAAACCCCCTTGCTGTGGGGACACCTTCCACTAGACCAGGTTGCTCAAAGCACCATCCAACCTGGCCTTGAACACCTCCAGGGCTGGGGCATTATTGTCTCTGGTCAACCTGTTCCAGTGTCTCACCACCCTACAGTGAAGAATTTCTTCCTAATATCTTATCTAAACCTACTTTCTTTCATTAGAAATTACTCCCCCTTGTTGCTACGTGCTCTTGTAGATAGTCCCTTTACAGCTTCTCGTAGTCTTCCCTCAGGTACTGGAAGGCCGTAATTTAGCCTGAAGCCTTCTCTTATCCGGGCTGAACCATCCCAGCTCTCTCAGCCTTTCCTCTTAGGAGAGGTGCTCCAGCCCTCTGATCATCTTCGTGGCCCTCCTCTGGACTTCCTCCAGCAGGTCCACATCCTCCTTATGTTGGGGTCCCAGAGCTGGATTGCAGTACTCCAGGTGGGGCCTCACAAGAGTGCATAGATAGGCAGGTTCCCCTCCCTGGCCCTGCTGCCCACGCTGCTTTGGATACCATCCAGGACTTGATTGGTTTTCTGGGCTGCAAGGGCACATTGCTGGGTTGTGTCCAGACTCTCACCCACCAGTACTCCCAAGTCCTTCTCAGCAGGGGTGCTCTCAGTCTGTTCGTCCAACCCATGTGCAGCACCTTGCACTTGGTCTTGTTAAACCTCATGATATTCCCATGGCCCCACTTCTCAAGTTTTTCCAGGTCCCTCTGGATGGCATCCCACCCTTCAGATATGTCAGCTGCACCACTCAGCTTGGTGTCATCTGAAAATTTGCTGAGGGTGCACTCAATCCCTCTGGCTATGTCATTAGTGAAGACATTAAGTAGCACTGGTAGATGTTAAACATAACTGGGCAAGTCTGACTTCTTGGTTAATTTTACTTTGTAGGTAGCAAGGACTTCAGAAAACACTCAGAAGAAGCAATTGATTGATGCTAAAACTCAAACCAAAGAATCAAGAAACAGTGATGTAACATCTGAAAATGTCCTTAAAACTGCTTCACATGAGAATATTGCCATGGAAGAACATGATTATTGTACAACTAGTAAAAATAGCAGGAAATCTGAAGCAGACCATGAGAACTCTGTAGAAGAGAAAAATGTTAAGGAAGAAACTGTGGTCCCAAAGTCTCCTGATTTTCACGGCAGCCTCCTTGTCTCTGGTGACATGAGCAGTCATCCTGATGTTGATGATTCTAAAACTACAGCTGCTGTCCAGCAGGAAATCCCAAAGGCCCAGTCCTCACCTTCTCAAGAACGTGCTGGCAGTAGCATACAACATACGAGTTCTGTATTTCCATTTAATACCTCTGAATATCGTTTTGAATGCATCTGTGGTGAGCTCGGATTGGCTGACTACAAGGCTCGTGTGCAGTGCCTGAAATGTTACCTGTGGCAGCATGCAGAATGTGTAAACTACAAAGAGGAGAACCTGAAGAGCAGGCCCTTCTACTGCCCTCACTGCCTTGTGGCAATGAAGCCAGTTCCCACAGGAGCAACTCTGATCATTTCTCCGAGTTCTATTTGTCACCAGTGGGTAGATGAGATCAACAGGCATGTACGATCATCATCTCTTCGAGTTCTGGTAAGGTTTTATAGCTTCATATTCTGGAGAGTTACTTCATCAAGGCTTGAGGCTTCCTGTATGGTATTCTGCATCACTTAAAGTTCAGAGGTCTTTGTTTTCTGTGTCAGAGTTCTACATTTCTTGCTGCTAGACATAATGCTTTGGCATTTATGTGGTGCATTGGTGTCCCAGAAAGACAACCTGCAATTAGTTCTTAATTGTTTTTTTCTCTTTTAGTTGTTCACTGGGAGATAAATCAGTGGACTAGATTGTATAGCAACTGAAAGCAGATTTTTGAGCAGTTGCAGCAACACATGATTTCTGAGAGGGAAGGCTGTTTGAAAGACTGCCAAGGAACTTTAAAAGTCCTATGGATGTTCTAAGTGTTGTGTCGCTGTACACTTGCACTTAAGCAATTCTCTGACTTTCTCGTCCTTTTGTTCTAGATAAAAAATGTTTCTGTAGGTAAAGCTTATCGTTTTGCATTTCTGATTCTCAAGCTTTATAAAAGAAGCCTTGGGCATTGGTGTTTACTGAAAACAATACTGTTACAACTTGGGCATTGTCTCTTTCACGTGATATCTAGTGACCCTGTCACTAGAATAAACCTAATTATACTTAGAGTAAAAATGGCTATACAGGTTTTTTTAAAATACAGTTATCACAGTATTCAAAAGTCTTCTATTACCGATGCAGGCAAATTTTGTCCCTCATATTTTTAGTAGTCAAGAACCGTTGTAATGATCAAGAGCTTTGAAAACAATCAATCATTTGTATTTTGAACAAAGTAGTAGGAGATTGTTATAACTTTGTATTCAGGAATATATCTGGTACATTCAGCTATTACGCATAGTTGCCCAATATATAAATAAATTCTAGGCCTCCAGTGCTATTTGTGTGAGCAGTCCAATTAGATTTAATGAGAAACTAACAAATAGGTAAAACTTGCATGGTTTGCCTAGGGCCCAGTCCAAGTTTAATACCATCTTTGATGAAAACTACCAGAAATAAATTTAAATGGTAACAATAAAATAGTTTAAATACCAATGTCAGTACTTTAAACTGTGCGACACCTTCCTTTCTTCAAGATTGTTTTAATTTTCTGTTAACTGCCAGCTGTGAGACTTGCGTTCAGTGTTGCTTCAAAATGAGAATTTGGTGTTTTATTTTCTGTTAAGGTAAAATGAAAGTAGTGGAGATGTTTCAAAGAATCAGTCTCCCATGTTAACAAATTTTGCATTGCATGTGAAGTGTTTTTTACTCTTCAACTGCTTGCAACCCATGGGAAATTCTAATGGTTTTATGTAATAAAACAAGAAATTAAAATTTATCAGTACGTCTTGCTTTGTGGTAGATTGTCTTTTCCTGCTGCTGTGAAAACAACCAAAACTTGGCCAAGTTATAAATCTCCAGAAAATCTATCCATAAATATTTTAAGAAATCATTGTACTTTCACAGCTGTTTATTTCTTCTTGGTTGCTTCAGAGAGCATGCTCTTTTTGGTTAATTTGTTTCTTTTTTCTTCCCCTTCCAAGCTCCCCTTCTCTCTGTTTCATATGCAATGACCTGGGTTGCTCTGTTGTCCCACTCTGAGGCTGAACAGAAAGAAGTTATCTGCAGGTGTTCTTTGAGTTGACAGAAACACTGTTGCCATATGCACAAATGTAGAGGAAGATTACTACTGGCAGGAAAAGTAGGGTTAAGAATGAAATTAACAGTGAAATTATGTGCTGATCATCAAAGGATAAAGAACAGTTATTTTAACTTCTTTATGTTTCTAAAGGGATTTGGCTTAATATTATGAGGGAGATAAGAAAAGTAATTCTGATAGTAGAACAAATGTCAATATGAAAGTTTTCTACTCGTGCACAGGGATTGTTTTTTACCAAGGATATTTTCTTTTTTTCTCCTAAATCTATGTAGATAAAACTTTACTCAGACTGTCATTTCCGATTTTTTAATGCATTTTCATACATATTTCTGTCTTTGCCTAATGATCCATTAAATTTTAGTGAGGAAAGTTTTTGGGAGAAAGGTAATACATCTACAGTTAAGGAGAAGATTCAACATGTAACAGTGACTTACATAATGTTCTATACAGCATTACAGAATACTTATCTTCAATCTTCCAACAACAGAAACAGAATCTTTAAACAACAGTTTGTTACAACCAATAACTGTTGTAGAAAATAATGAACTACTCTCTCCTTCAAAGGAGGAAATAAATGTTTTACAAAGTCATAAAAAGTTAAAAATACTGCATCCACGACTCTACTGTATTTATTATTAGGTTACTTAGATGAAATTCCCACCATACTATTATATGAATACAGATTTTATGAATAGTTTATTTTTACATGAGCAACACTGCTAAACGCTTGCACATATTAAGCTGTACCAATATTTTTATCAAAGTGTCTCTTCTTTGCTGTTGTGCTGTTGACTGTAAATCTCTGCAGGTGTATCAGGGTGTGAAGAAGCACGGCTTTTTGCAGCCGCACATGCTGGCAGAGCAGGAGGTGGTGATCACCACGTACGACGTCCTGCGCACAGAGCTGAACTACGTGGACATTCCGCACAGTAACAGCGAGGACGGGCGCCGCTTCAGGAACCAGAAGCGCTACATGGCCATCCCCAGCCCCCTGGTAGCGGTGGAGTGGTGGAGGATCTGCCTCGACGAAGCACAAATGGTTGAGTGCACTACTGCAAAGGTAGGACATTCCTGGTCATGCATTCATTTAACTTGAAAATGTTGGGACAAGTTTATTGTAAATAATACAGTAACGTTTAGAGTACACTCATGTGATTTGTCCTTGTCCCTTGTTCTTTAGAAGTGAATTTTCTGTTGCAGATACTAACTATTAAATGGTTCTCCTGTTGGAATTTTGGCAGATTTTGAAGTATATGCAGCTCAAAAATATTTAACATAATCTGTACTGACAGTTTGAAGAACTAGTCATCATGTTGTGTATGGTGTTTGATAGTTTCAAGCAAGACACTAGCCTGTTCTGTGATGTGGTTCAGAGGCATAGATATGTCCTTTGGGTCTAGAAGCTAAAATAGTCAGCAGTCTGTCTGCAAACTCAAGGGATACAGTCTGCAGGGGGCATTATTTTAGTTAGTGTTTGTGTTTGTCCAGTCTTTTTGCCCAAAGAAGACAAAAATGCTACTTATATAATGCCTTACAGGCTTTAGTGTTTAAGTTTTTCTTAACATACAGTTTATTTTGCTATTTGTTCACCTTCTGTGAACCTTTAATTACACTTGATTACTTGGAAGAAGACATTGCTTTTATCAGCTTTCAGTTACCTTCTAAAAAGATAAAAAAATCTGTATATGTTTTTATAATATATTGCACCAATGCTGCTTTTAGGTCTAAGGGTATATTCTGAAAAGATGTTCAGACTTCTCAAAAATAAGGTGTTGCCAGACTGTGTCCCACTCTGTTTTTTCTTTCCAACTATTGGCTCTATGTCCTTTCATTAGGCTGCTGAAATGGCGCTCCGTTTGAGTGGAATCAATCGCTGGTGTGTCAGTGGCACTCCTGTGCAGCGAGGACTAGAAGGTGAGATTTTATGGAGCAGTGTAATCTGTGGGATTTCCTTATGCTGATAATTAGGGCTTTGAAGTGGTTGAAATGTCTGCTAGTTTTGTTCTAAATTCATTAGGTACTCTAACTCTGTAAACTATAAACTTTAAGCATGATAATAAAGCCATCAATACATGTATCAATATAAAAATCGAAGAGCTGAAATCTTTCTGTCTCCCTACGTCAGATACTTTGGGGAGCAGAGAAATTGTATGTCTAATAGCTGACTCAAGTCTGTTCCTCAGTTTTCACTTAGTGGAGTGGATTATTTTGTTATTGCAGATAGTCTGCTCTGGTTACAGAATCCTGTGAACTGTCCAATACAGCGAGCAAAGCTGTATTTGCTTTTTGCATAGCTCTGTATGAACTGCCATGGACATCCACTGCCATGGATACAAATTCTAAAAATTGTGCTAAAGCTAAAGCAGTCTCAAGTCCTTTATGTAAAGACTTAATGAAGTGAGATTTGTGGAGTAGGTAGCTGTATGTTAGCAGGTGACATTTATCTTGTCCTCAGTTTCTGTAGACAGGCTTCAGACAGAGATAGAATGATAGAATAAAAGAAAGGGAGCTGGCTAAATGCTTTGTCTCCCTGTGTTCTCTGATGGATTTTGGAGTATATGTGCATTGGGGCAATGTGTTTGAAAGTAGGTAATTCAGTGTAAGCATTTGTGGACTGTTGTTTGGATATTAAGTTGTAAAAATCAATATTTTAGATTAGTTCATTGTGGAATTGTGAATTAAATTCATAATTACATGTAATAGTTGCAAGAATGCATTGTTAATAAAACAAAGCTGTGGAAAGAAGTGATTGATTTTGGTGTCATGATGAACTCCTTCAAGGCCCTGTGTATGATGGTGTTGATTTAATACATATCTGAAATGTCATACAGTGCATAATACATGTTGACAGACTCTCAGGCTCTACTCAGGCAGCCCCCATCAAGCCAGGGTTGAAAACTGCTGACTCATTTCAATCTGTGCCACTGCTGCTGTAATGCAGTGGGATAGGACCTCTGGGTAAACAATTGCTTCTTGCATAGAAATGATCACCAGGATTTTTCTTCCTCTGGTCTGTGAAGTATTTGGTGAATGGCTTTATGCTTTCAGCTGAATACTGAATTACGATAAAGCTAACAGAATAAGGAATGTAGCCATCAGATTTTCAAGAACTTTAAGATATCATCACATATCTCTGTTTCTGCAGTATCCACATGCAGCATTTAAATGTGTGCTTCTGTATTTTTCCAGTAGGATTTAGACAGAAGTTTAAAGTCAGTATGTCCTTAAATTTCATTCCAAAAAGTGTCATGTTTCTGAATTAGGCAGAATTAGCAAGATGTAGTCTCTCAATTAGCAAGAAAACAATTGAAGTGTCTTTTGTTAATTTCTTATTCATTAGTAGAGAAGTGAAAATTCTTCTGAATTGCAGCCCCTTCTAGGATTGTGGGCAGCAGACAGTTGGTGCACAGCAGGCTCTGAAGTAATGATGCTGAGCAATATTGGTTTAGAAAAACCTGGCAAACCCAGTTAACCATATGCAATCATGTAATTTCTGCCTCTTGCCTCTGCTCTTAATAGGTTTAAATTCCCCACTCTCTTCTGCTAAACTTGAAATTAGGAAGGTGTCTCACAAATAGCTATGTTCTCTCAAATTGTGTGGAAATCAAAAATGAGCTGAAGGAGAGAACCCCCACCTTCCACCACCCAGTCCCCTGCATCAAATTAAATATTTTGCTGAGGGAGTGACTGGAAAACAAGTGCAAAAGATATAGGGCAGAATGGAGATGGTTTATGCCTGATAGCATTTATATGACAGTTAATTTTTTGAGGCATATTGCAAAGTATTAAAACAGAAACACTTCCTTTTTTTTGGCAGATTTGTATGGATTAGTCCTTTTTCTTGGAGTTGATCCTTACTGGGTCAAACATTGGTGGGACCAACTACTATATCGACCTTATTGTCGGAAAAATCCCCGGCCTCTCTACAGTCTAATTGCGAAGATAATGTGGAGATCAGCAAAGAAGGACGTGATTGACCAAGTAAATAAAAGTTTTGAATTTTAGAGTTCCTGAGCATCAATAGTTTTATTTGCAAATTACTTACTTTGTTTTTTAATTTCAGATTCAAATCCCCCCTCAGACAGAAAATATACACTGGCTTCATTTCTCTCCTGTGGAGAGACACTTCTATCATCGCCAGCACGAGGTGTGCTGCCAGGATGCATTGGCAAAACTCAGGAAGATTTCAGACTGGACTCTTAAGCTTAGCAGCCTAGATAGAAGGACTGTGACTTCTATTCTGTACCCTTTGCTACGGCTGAGACAGGCCTGCTGTCACCCACAAGCTGTTCGGGGAGAGTTCTTGCCACTACAGAAAAGGTGAATTTCTGTCATTTCTTAAATGGCCTACTTTATCCAAAGCAAAACTGATTGTCTCCAGCAGTGCAAGTTCTTGTACAGTCCTCAATTAAGCCTAGTTTAAGCTTCTTTAGTTAAATGTGTGACTATGGCACACCAAGGTAATCTGATCTCAGAAGCTGAACACGGCACAGTGGAGTCATTAGTGTAATTCTTTTATTAAAGAACATAGTACTGAAGGCATTTGATTCTCCAGTGGCATTCTAACCTTACTATGACTGGGGTGTTGCAGGTAACAGATTGAGTGTGAAAAAAACAAAATTCTTTTTCTTTGTTTTAAAATAAGCCCACTGCATTTTTTCTTTTGTCTCATCCAAAACTCATGTTCATGAATGAGAAGAGTGAAAGAACTGAATCAACAGAATGGAATATTTTTTTAGTTCAAAGAGGTTGAACAAAGAGGTTGTGAGGTTGCACAATCTGTAAATGTAGATCCAAACTTGAAAGCTGTTGAAATGCTCTTTTATTTGCATGCTTTCAAGATCATCTTCCCCCACAAGTGCTCTACAAGTACCACTTTGGTCTCAGTTTTTGATAGACCAAAAAAAATCATGTTGCCAATCTTACTGTGAAATGTAGCTGCTACTTTTTCAGTCAGTTAGAAGGAGGTTGTGAAAGAACACACTGTTTCCATTGCAGACTCTCAGAGCATTGTTCACCTTTCTTTTTTAAGCTACAGGTAGGGAAGAGCTTCAACTTTCAGCACTCCTGGTGTTACTGCTACTGTTTCCTAGTTCATCCATTCTATTTGGTCTCTTTCAGTCCTTGTAAAATGTTTTGTGTCCTCCTACTTGCTCTTTGTTATACAGGGCACCTGCAGTGCCAAGCAGCTGAAGCTGATTTGCACCTACTTGAGCAGAGACCAATAGTTAGACACTGTGCTGTAGCCCTTACTGTAGCTGTCTGCTAATGTGGAAGCAAGGACTCAAACATAGGAGAAATCAGTATTCCCACCCATCACACAAGATTATTTGCATTAAAATGAGCCAGTGTAGTGTAAATATAATAGACATAAACTGAGCAGAGTATGGTGGGAGCAGCTTCATATTGTGTTGATTTTGGTGAAATGGTTGCATAGTGACAGCTGTGTAGTCTGATGGAAAAAACAGCAATGAAAATTAAATCTCTCTTGAAATCACATGTACAAAAAAAAGTCAATTCCCAGCACTGTTTACATACCTTTTTTTGTGAACCAAACTCAACTGCAGCAGTGAACATTCCCAGAACAGAGAGAAGATTTGGTTCCTTCTTTGGTTATATGTAGGAGAATAATGAAGAAATTCTCTGCTAGGACCTTTGATGAATAAGAGAAATTTACTGAAACAAGAAAGTTGGTGTCGGAGCATATAAATAAGAGACATGGCCTGGAATAAAAACCCGAGTTTGGAGCATATTCTGTTCTGTGATAGATGACTTTTTTCCCCACCTGTGTAGTGGAGGCAGTAAATGAGATCTACTCAGAGAAAGGAAAAAAAAAAAAGCTCTCAAAAGAGATTTTTCTAGGTTCTCCTAGTTTAACTGAGTAAAATCCCCTTCTTTTTGCCCTAATTGGTAGTCTCCAGCTGTGTATCAAATTGCATATTTTATATGTACATCCTTTTGCTGTAGTAATTTTTCTTGGAACTGCTGATGGTTTTAAAAATAAAAGGTAAGTAGCAATGGTGGAAGTATCAGCATATGCAAGTGTTATGTGTATTAACCATTGCCTTTTTAGAATTCAGTAATTATGAATAGTGATTATAATGATTCAAAGCTGACTCTGGTGTAACACTGTACTATAAAACCAAGAATCAGTTTCTGCAACTGCAGCAATGTTACAAGGAAGGTAAAATCAAGGCCTAGGCAAGGATGTCCTTCCAGCATTAATTTGAGTCTTTTCTGTGCAAGAGTTATGTCACCTCTTACTCTGTTCCACAGTGCTGAACACCAAATGGTGAATGCTGCTCCTGGAGGTGAATGAGGCTGAGGAGCAGGGTTTCAGTGGAGGGGGATGGTGTCTGGTCTAACAGCAGCCGTTGTAGGCTGTTGCTATTGCTTACTCTCCTGTCTCTTCATATCAGTCCTCTGATTCTTTAACCTGTTGCCTTACTCCAAGGTATCCTTCGAGCTTCCTTCTTGCATCCTCCTCATTTCTGTTCCTGCTTCTCTTTTTTCTCTCCATTTCTAGTATTTTTATGTTAAGCTAATTCTCTTCCGGTGAAATTCCTCTCATAATCTGCAGATACGAAAAATGTAGAAGAGGAAGTTTAGAATGATTTTTTTGCTAGTCTTCTCTGTTCTCATTTCACACATTTTCTTCTTCATTGACACTTCATGTGTTTTGTGTTTAGAGATTGGTAGCAGAGGGTAGAAGTGTAGTCTGTCATAGCTGTGTTCATCTGAACAGCTTTTGACAAAATGAGTTCTATTTTGCTTGTTTCCAGTTCACCACTAACAGAAGGAGAAAAATATTTTGCCCCATGAAGAATTATTTTACCAACTTCAAATTTTCTTCTTGCTTCTTATTTTTTTGTGTTTCAGGACATGTCAACCTCTGGATACACTCAAGTTAGGGTAAAGCTCTAGCAGAAAGAAAATCTGACAGCTAGAGGTTTATTAATAAATAAAGAAATCTCAAAAAAACACATTTGCAGTGTGTTGGATGCATGTAATGATCTGCTGTGCTGCTCAGCATGACCCTCTTACTTTTCTAATACTTCGAACTGGTTTCAAATTCAAGCCATGTGGTCTCCTTTTTAGCACCATGACCATGGAGGAACTGCTGGCATCTCTGCAAAAGAAGTGTAGGACAGAGTGTGAAGAAGCTCACCGACAGCTGGTGTGTGCCCTTAATGGCTTAGCTGGTATCCATATCATTAAAGGTAAGACCAAAGGGCTGTAGCATATTCTTTGCTCCTTTCAGTACAGGAGTAAAGAATATGCTCCATCCCTGTGTACTGGGAGGTTAAAAGAAATCACTTGTGTAACTGTACTTAACCTTCTTTTGTTGTATCAGAACTGCTTTCTGGGCTTCCCTTGTGCCCGCAGCCATGCAAACTGCTACGCTGGCTGTGGATTCCTTTTGCTGCTTCTGCTAGACAGCTCTGTCAATTTTGTGATTTTGTCTGAATTATAAGGAAAAATAAAAGCTTTGAATGAGAAACAAAATAATGATATTAATCTCGAGTGCCCACAAAATAGAAATAAATTCAAATTACTCAGTTATGAACGTGTAAAAATGCCTGTTTTCCTTGTTCTTCCAAAGTTGACATGCTGTTTGAATTTTTCCAGCTCATGCCAAAGTCTTCCTTCAAAGAGAACAGGCAAACTGCCTTTTCTCTTACTTGCCCCACAGAAAGACTATAATCAGATTCTTTAATCTGTAGTTAGTAGGTTAGTAGGTTTGAAATACTTTGTTATGATTTCAGGATGGAGATGCTTAGAAAGAATTACATACAAATGTAATGCTTCTAAAGTACACTAGTAGCAAAAATTTTTTGGTGTGTTTTGAAAACCAGATTGATAAAAAATTTGTCTGATGAGAAACAAAAGCAGGACAAAAGAGGCAGAGTTCTGGTCTGTAACTCCTCCCCCAGTATTGCCCTTACACTCAGCCTTCTTTGGAAGGGGAAAGCACACCTTACAGAAAAGTGAGGCCATGAATTTAGTCTCAGTATAATTGAAAACTTACAGGTCTAATTATTGTTAGTCCAAATTTAATTCCTACAGGCAAAGAAAAGTGTAACAATCACACTTACTTGTATCTACTTCTTGTCCTGCTTTTGTGCTCACCTTTCTGCTTAAGCCCATCTGGAGCCTGAGGTCAATGGTTTCTAGATGTGGTGGCAGTGCAATGGCCAGTTGTGACTACCTTCATCATGTTTATGTTCATGGTTTCTTCCTCACACAAGAACCCAGTGAGGGTCATTTTTATGTTTGCTAGCATGTTTGCATCTTTCTCTTTCTTCATTGGTCTGCAGCTCCATGAAAACGCCAAATTTAGTGTACATGATGCCTTTTATGAATGTTACATACTCTTTCTTTGTTCTCTTTGTTGCCCCTAAAACCAGTTTTGTCCAGCTCTAAGTCTGCATTTCTTTGACTGTGGGTGAGTTGTTTATAGCCATGGCTTTCTTATTCACTGCCAAGCCTGTGCACCATCTCTCAGCATCCCATGGCTGTACTCTACACTGCATCCTATATCTTTACTTGCCAATAGCCTCTGCTACTGTTACTAGGCCTGTATTTCCCTACACTACATCATTGTGGTAGTTGTAAATCTCTCATTCTACATGGAATAACTGCTTGTTACTGCTGTCTATATAAAGCTGTGTTTGTACCACACAAAGATAAACAAAAGTTTAAAAATATACTAAAAATCACCCATAGACACCTAGTGAATTACAGAAACTCCTATCACAGCTAAGCCAAGTGAAAAGTTCAGGCAGGTCAAGAAAAATTCAAGGGAGGTCTGACAAGCTTCAAGCTAGCAAATTTAGCACATAGCTTTTGGCTGGTTACTAGTAATTGGAATACTATATTGCAGGACTACATTCTTCCAAATGCAAGTTTTTCAATGTAAGAAGCAGCAAATCTTGTTGACATAGAATTGTTACACTTCCATATAGATAGGATGATGTTTTTTGTTTTACTCTGTTATCTGTCTTGATGCATTTCTTGTCCCTGTACTTCTCCATGTTTTAAGAGTCTCTAAGAGTATTACTGGCTAAGTAAATTTCTGTCAGTTGAAAAAAGAAAATTAAAATGGATTTATTTTTTCAGTGCTTTTCCATATACAACTTCAATTTTGTATTTCTTTTTAATTGATAGAAGCTATTTTCTGAGAAGTGTTTGTGATGCTAACAGCTTACATCAGTAGTTATGCTCCCTGCATGTACCTAATCATTTCTGCATTTCTGAAGTATGACACAACTTTCATGGTTTTCACTGGGAGAGTGAATAATGCATTTGAAGTACAAATTTAGCAATGCATCACTGCAGTGAGTTGTAGATGATTTTTTTAAGTGCAACATGATGTTTTTTTGGATTTATGCAACCATGAATACATATTTTAAGATTAAGAGGTTTACAGATCTTATAGTCACAAAAGATTTCATTTTGAAACTGCATTAGTCTTTGTAGAATATCATATTCTGTCTTTACTAGTTTTGCTGGGGGGAGGCATGGAATGACTAGGAAAGGATTGCTTGACGACAGACACTTACTATATAGACTGTGAGAACATCTTAGTTATGATACAAGTAATGTAACACTTGTAAGGTCGTGCCTGCTTGTATATTTAAAAACCAACACAATATGTCTGTGTTTTTGCTGTTCTTTTTTAATTCAGGAGAGTATGAATTGGCTGCGGAGCTGTACAGAGAAGTACTAAGATCATCTGAAGAGCACAAAGAAAAGCTCAAAACAGATTCCTTGCAAGTGAGTGAGCATTGAAATGTAAAGAGAAGTAGTTAGGAACTGGAATACTTTAGATATAATTTAACAGGTCAGTCTTTTCTTCCTGCCAGTGGTGTGCTGAATTACTCTTTCAGCCTGCTGTAATGATCACAATCTTTAGATAGGAATAATCTGTCCTGTGACCTTTGTGTTTCTTTTTTTCTTTTTTTGACACAAAAAAAAGCTACCATCTTTCTAAACACCTGCTTATGAGTTTTCGTGATGTCCCTGAAGCAGTGTATGATCTCCACCTGCTGTTCTGCAATACAGTCAACAAGCTGAATTCCTGGTCTGGTGCATGTGACTGTGACTGCTCACATTAGCAGTGTTTTATTACATCCTGCAATTACAGAATTCAGGGCTTGCACTGAGAGTGATATTAAGATGCCAAATGATAGAGAATAATAAAATATTTGCACTGCAGAAGATAAAAGGGCATCAAAACATGGAAAAGAATTGAAGTGCCTTTTCTCTTTGGGCATTTACTTCATGCCTTTTGAATGCTATTTAAAAATAAGAATATATTTTCCTGGTAAAAAAATCATGGTTCTCTAAATAACACATTTATAGTTCTTCAAGAGCTATCAGTTCTAAATTGACCAAAATTTTCTTCATCGTAGTAAGAGATTTAAAATGTTAGTGACACATAGATATGAAGTGATCAGTTGTCTGTTCCTTTACTTGCTTCTCTGAGCAAACTGTTGTTTGATTGTGTTGCAGGTGCAGACCTGATGTCTCTGTTGTGCTTCTTTGATTTTTATTTTTCCTTTGTGACTTTCTGGTGTTTTTTTTGCTTAGCATAGATGTGTTAGCTTAAACGTGTTAAACTGCTCATAGGTTGTTAATTAAATTGTTCTACTGAACTGTGCAATCCAATAAAGTTGTTTTTTTCCCTTCAAAACATATGCTGCCTAATATTGCCTTAGTGTCATAAAATTTTACTTCTGTTAGGTCTTCTCAGTTGTGTAGGATTAGCTCTTATGGGATACTGGCAAATTACTGCTGGCCAGTCCTCTTAAGTGACTGAGATAGAAATAGGGCAGAGGTGAAGAGAATCCAGGAATTGAGAAAGGCAGTTGTTTATGATAGTGGAGATCATTAATATGAGTTTGTGGGAGCTCTGCAAGAAGCATAATAGTATTGGTCTGGTTTGAGAAACAAAGGGTGAAACCAGAGAAGAGGAGCAGAGTGTTCTTATATTAATAATCAAATTAATTTTCCATAAAAGTATACCAAAAGGTCATGTGTTTTTCAATATCTTTTATTTCATACAAATGATAGCTCTTGATATCTGGTCTTTTCCTTATGTTTTATTTTGCTTTAGATTGGCTAAATGAATTATTTCCTCAGAATATTCTAAAAGACATTTACCAAAGAAAAACCTCAGAGGTAAATAATTTGTTTTTCATAATAGTCAAGGGCTGTTTTAATTAGGAGGGTGAGTATGGTGTAGGATCTGATGACCTGGTATTACACTTGCCTGCTGATTTGCTTTTGAGATGTTAAAGAAGGTCTTTTTAATATTTTATTTCCTATCACAGTAAAATGTGGAAAGGAATCTTTCTTTGCATTTTAAGATGCTTCTAGATCAGCAGAGAAAGACAAAACTGATTTAAAATGCATGCTAATTTGTTGCTGTAAGCTTTTGTCGCTGTTCAGGTTTTTCCTGTCACGGATGTTGCAATGAATTTTTTTCATGATTCCTCTTGACTTTGTGTATATTTAGAGACTTCATTCTACGCATAATTTAATGGAATTGTTGGCAAAGCACCCAGGAATCCCTCCAACTTTGCGTGATAGCCGACTTGCAGAAGAGGTAAACATATTTTGGTTTTACATAAATATTAAAGAGCACGTTTTTATTTTTTGTCTCCTCAGCATTTTCTCTAACTAAAGAAACAACAGTTCATTTCAAAAGAAATAGCTTTTGAATTAACTACATACATTTCCCTTAAACTTAGTAAAATCAAGAGTTGTTTACTATGTGATGAGAGCAGAAATGTCCAGTACAATACTGCTGTTCTCAATGCTGGTGGCCTCTGTTATGTTGTGTTTTATGGAAATTTTAGTAATTTTTACCTCTAAAATGCTGTTTCCTCACACCCATGTTCCTGTGGGAATAACTTACATGGATGTTATTGATAAAGAATGTGTTATCATTAATTCATCTGAGTCCTTTATTTCCTCGCATTTTCTTTAGCTTTTCTCATTTTGAACTTCAGATAATCAGAGTTTTCTGTAGGTGAAGTTTATTTTGGCCAGATGAGCAAATCACTGTATATCACTTTCTGTATGCATAAGCTTAACTATATCCTTAATTGTAACTGGGGAATTATATGGCAAAACAGCTGGGATTACTCTTCCCTACTGGTTAGTTGCAGTGGACATAGGGACATTTGCAAAAGAGAGTCATTATTGTGTCACTGTTTGGACTGAAAGTGACCTTGGGATGTCTCTACCTGAACTTCCACCTCAGAGCAAGGTCAGCATGGATTTCTGTCCAGGATCCCAGGGCTTCATCCAACTGGCCTTTTAAAACCTCCAAGGACAGAGATTTCACAACTTAACTGAGTAGCCAGTTCCATTACTTCATGTATCTCATAGTAGGGAAGTTCTGTGTGGATTTTTTTCCTGTTTCAATTTATAGCCATTGTGCCTTGTTCACTTGCTGTGTACTGCAGTGAAATGCCTGGGCTGCCAGTCTTGGCGATTTCCTTTTGCCTGCTGGGAAGCTGTTCTTTAGTAATATCTAAGCCTCTCTCCTTCAAGCTGCACAGGCCCAGTTCTTCCATCTCTCTCCTGTTTTTGCTGGTCATGAGTATCTGTCTTACTGTTTGGCTATCTTCTGATATTCTAGCATTTTAATGCAAATTTTATGTAAGCATAGCAGGTTTTTTCTGTTTTAATGAGCCTTGTTCTCCTAAATATATGAAGTTTGTACCTGCCTTATAGAAGTTTCTATAGAAGTACTGCCTGTTTTTTATTGACTTGTTATTCTAGCAGTTTTTAAATACTCCATTATCCTGGCATGATTATAAATAAAGCTGTTAGAAATTTTGTTTTATTTATAAATGTGATGCAGAGGTAGTTTTTGTAGCTACCTTTTGCCAGTAGCTCTTCTAAGTACCTGAGAGTCCTGTCCACTCCAGGTAAACTGGGCTCTGTAACAACAATGTGCTATCTTAGTAGAAGCAAACAAAAAAGACTGAAACATACACTAAAATGCACAAAATAAATGTATATTTAGTGTATGTTTCACACTGAATGTGAAATCAGTGTGTAATGGTTCAAGATATGTTACTTCTAAGTTGGTTCCTCAGCTTTTAAAATATAAAATAAACTGGCACTGCTTTTGCAGTGGCTCTTGCATGCCAAGAGGGGTTTCACTGTTAGAAGTATTTTCTCTGAAAAAAAATTATACCTGGTGCATTTAATGAAATTTAAGACTTTCTTATTATTTTATGAGTGAGTTTTATATGTAGGTAAGTTCAATTGTGCTGTTCTCAGACTGTTCTGGGATCTTTTTATTGTTTGCTTATTTAACACAGATAAACAAGAATGCTGAGTTATATTCTGGTTCCCTTTTTTAATGCACTGTATTCCTAGTGTGGTGTTTGGGCTTACCCAAAAGCAAAGTTGCACAGTTAAGATCCTTATAGTAATTCATCTTCTCAAATGCTTTTTTTTTTTTTTGGCTTACTAATAAATGCTGGATTCTAGAGGGAAAAAAAGTATTGCTAAGTATTGCTTGCAAATGAAGGTGGGTAGCATGTAGATAACCATTTAAAAATACTATGGTGGCTGGGGAGTTTTCACATTTGCAGTATTCCTCACAGATACAATTTGTGTGTAGTTGAAACTCTTATTTCCATACAGGCAGAACAACTTCGACAGCATTATATGAGTAAATCCAATGCAGAAGTTGCAGAAGCCCATCAGGCCTTACAGCCAGTTTTTCAAACTATTCGGGAACTTCAAAGAAAGGCAGGTACCTCTTAAATGTTTTGTCTCTGACTTTTGGCATTTTTAAAGAATGTTGTTTTCATCTGTTTACCCAGAACTCTAGCTGTTTATCTTTTTTCACCTGTTAAAATTACAAGGTCACTTCAGTGTTGTGCTGTTAATTTCACAGGGAATTTTACCTTCCCTGATTAAATGATCTTTTCATCTCCTTTTGAGAGAGAGTGAGAGAGAGAGAGAAGGAGGAAACCTTGAGATCACATGTGGCTGTTCTGTGTGTGTAGACAGCCTTGGTGAATCTGACTCTGCTGAAAGGATATTCAGATGTATGGAATGTAAACAATTTCTTAGTCATGTGTTTACACATCAGCAGAAAATGGGATATTTTTTAATCACATTCTCATCCTCCACTTTCCATGGAATTAGCCAGTGTGTGTTTGACCATGGCCTAAAGAGCAGTATAGGCCTCTGCTGCAATGAGTAGATTGGTTTTTTGTTGAACATTCAAGGATAAATCTGTTGTTTTTCATACAGATACATTCAGGTTCTCCTTGGTGGTTGGATGTCATCCAGACAGCAATCCAGTATGCCATCGATGAGGAGCTTGTTCAACGTGTGCAGAACGAAATAACCTGCAACTACAAACAGCAGACGAGTAAACTCTCCATGGCAGAGAAGTAAGGGAATAACTGAAATGGGCTCTTAAATACAATTAAATCTACTCAGCTCTTCTTACTACTTGGTGCTAGCAGTTGCAATTCGATAGCAGACGTTTCTGCTTCAGAGCATCTGGACTGCAGTTATGTTTCAAAATCCGTATCTTAAAAGATGCAACTAGATAGAAGATTTGGAAAGAAAAGCAGGAAATTTTTTTCTCATAGATAAGCATTCTTTGAAATGTTCTTCTGTATTATCTACTGTGGTTTTACAGTCTTCTATACTCATGAAACTGCTGAGTAAGAAGAATTCAAAGTTTATTACATTAAAATTGAGTGACCTGTAAAAGAAATTGGCTTGCTTAAATGGAAAGTAGACAGACAATATCAGAAAAACCTTGGTGACATCAAAATCCACCATAAAATAGCATCACTGTTTTTCTGAGCAAAGAATTTGAGATTAGTTTCATGTTCAAGACAGCAGGATACCATTTCTTTTTTGGGTTCAGTTACAGAGTAATGAATTCAGAAGGGACATTCAGAGGTCACTTAAAATCAACCGCCATCTTAAGATCCAGGCCATGCTCGTTCGATCCAGTAAAGTTTGCGCAGGGATTTGACCTGTTACGTATCTCCAAGGAGAGAGATTCAAATGTCTCTGTGTGAAGCCTGTTCCAGTATTTGGCCCACTTGGTGGAAAAAAAAAGACATTAAAATTCTTTTACCTAGTTAATATTTCCTGTGATGCATCTTGTGTACGTTGTCTCGTGTTCTTTTGGCAGGTGCCTTTGACAAAGATTTGTACCTTTCTGTACCTTCCAGTTAGATAAATATAGAAAGCAATAAGGTCTCCCCTAGATTTTAGGATTGAACAGACCCTTTTCTCCTACCCCTCTCTTGTACATTCTGGATGAAGGTCTGTAAGTTCATCATAGAAAAGGGAGACATAAGAAGGACAGTGCTCTCAGTTTAGCCTCAGGCAATTTTCTCAAATCCATGAACTTATGCTCTTAAATACAGTCTTTCTGAATCTTTTAGTCAAATACATTTTTATTATATTTATGATCTATATAAATATATGTATATAAATGCATATACATCCGTGTACAAGTTTATAAAATGTGTGTATAAATTTATAAATAATATAATAATATAAATAATATAAAAATAAATAATATAATTAATATAAATTTAAATGCTTAAGATACACATATATTTTAATTCCATTTTTAAATATGTATCCTTCACTCTGACTACTCTGCCGTCATGATTCTGAAAGGTTAAAATTTCTGGATGGAAGTAAATGTGTCATTTATTTCCAGTACTTAACAGAATTCTATTGAATAATCTAAATAAAGATACAAAACTTAACCTCTTTTTTCTTCAGCACAAGAGGCAATGGGCACAAACACAAGATGTTTCCTCTGAACATCAGGGAATGCTTTTTTTCTGTGAGGGTGACTGGGCACTGGAACAGGTAGCCCAGAGAGGTTGTGGGGTCTCCATCCTTGAGATACTCAAAAGTTGTCTGGACATGGTCCTGGGCAACCAGCTCTAGGTGACCCTGTTTGAGGAGATAATATGAACAAGACAACATCCACCCCAAGGCCCCTTCCAACCTCAGCCAGTCTGTGAGTCTGGATATGAACATTTCATGGTTATTTGAGAATGATAGCATCACACTCTGGTCAAAATTAATATGAAGAAAGGATTGTTTGCATGTTCATGCAAAACTTCTACGCCTGTTCATCCATCTGTATGTTAGCTTGTGTCACATTGATTTCTTTTTTCCTTGATTGATATTGGGTATTTAGAAAGTGTCTTCTTAAATTGCTGCTTAAAGATTGTATAACTTTGGAAAAACTTCCTGTGACTAAGCTTTCTTTTATAACACAGGGATAAAACTTAATTCCTTTTCAATTTATTTCAGCACATGAGATAAAACTTAAAAAACAGTGTCTTACCAAGTGCTACTGGTCAGTGGTGGAAGCAACAAGTACTCTTAAATGAGTACTGGATATGATTAATCCATGGTATAGTGAAGGAGATTTTTATAAAGCTGGTGTTGTTTTGCAGTTGATGATTTTAACAGCAGACTTGTTGTTGCAATTTACATTTATATTCAGACTACCTGGTTGGGCAGACTTTGTCTATGTTATTTTAAAATGCACGTTACTGAAGTAGGTCATATTGAGTGCCAGGCTTTAGAAGTGTTAAACCTGTGCTTTGGTCTCTGTGCTGTACAAAACAGATGTTTTGGATCAAACTTTCTGTGTGGTGTAGAACCATAGTCTTGTACATCCATGTTGGACTTTGTAGGAATGATGCACTTTGTTTCAGCAAGAGACTTGTGCTCTCAGGAAAAACACAATGTGGGAAGTGCTTAACATGTGGTCATGTTTGTGTTCATTACCACAACACCCCTCCAATCACAAAAGACAGCTAGGTTTTAGAAAAATAGTTTACTGTTATGTCCATTTAACAAATTTAACTTGGAAAGCTAACTTCCTGAATGAAGTTTATTTTTGTGATGTATGCATGTGTCTGCTGAGAATTGCACAGGTGCATTGAAAATCATTTTGTTGGCCAGGAGACACAAGTAAGACTGTAAGTATGAGCAATGGTTTACCTTCAGTAGATTTGCATTGTGGTCCAAAATATTGCAGGTTGGTGTTCACTACTACTATTTGGCCACACCTGTCAAGTCTTGTAAAGAGTCTGTCTGTTCCAAAACTACCAGGCATCAGCTTGGGAGATACACTGGAGTGATTTCTGACAGCATTGCATGAAGTAGTGATAAGCATTTGCTTGTGGTACCAACTTTGTATGTTGTCCTAGATTGCTGTTTAGCTACTTCTCGTCTACTTCAAAATACTGAATCAAGTTTGGATTTGGTGTCTTGGTGTACAGTCATTTCCCTTTTTCTTTATATCAGATTCCGTGACTGCAGAGGCCTTCAATACCTACTCACAACCCAGCTGGATGAAGTGAAGAAGTTCCAGAAGATTGTAAGGGAAGCAGTGAAAAACTTAGAGGGGCCTCCTTCCAAGCAAGTTATTGAGGCTGCCACCATCTGCCATCTGCGACCTGTTCGACTGCCACTTAACAAGTAGGTCTGGAAAATAGAAAATGCACCTTAGATGTATATTCCTAAACTTTCCTTTATTTGAAATAACATACTGAAGTCTTTATTATATACTCAGGAGCTGCATGCACACAGATACCACAGGTCCATTCATTAGAATCATGATCTTTGGTTTTATTTTTACAAAATGTTCTAGTGTCAGCTATATTAGTGTATGTATGATTGTTATTTTGTTACTTTTTAAGAATTTTGTGTAGTTTTATATGATGGAATAAAGGCTTATGATAATTTGGTTTCTGATGAAATTCTGAGTGCATCTATTTTCAATTTTCTGTATTGCAGCTGTGTCTTTTGTAAGGCTGACGAATTGTTCACAGAATATGAGTCAAAGCTCTTTATGCATAGGTAAGTTCAAAGCTTTATAAATTTGTCACTGTTACAAAAAGTGAAAGTTGAATTGGTTTGTTTTCTGAAATAAGTTTATGACCAAATGACAACTTCTTGCTGATGACTTTGAAAGCAGTTCTATTAGTTTAATTTTCTATGCAAATTTCATTTAAAGAAATGGTGTCCAAGGAATGAATATATGCCACTTTCTCTCAAGCCACTGTAATATGACCATACATTTGAAATGAAGTGGTGGCGTGTTCAGAAAGTGTGTGTATAAACACAAGTATGCTAATTGAACACATGTTCCTATTTGTGCAAATATTTACTTGCAGCCCAGCTGCAAGTGGTATAATACCACCCTCATTCAATGTTACGATGAGAGATCTCAGGATGAAGCTGAAAGAGGGGTGACACCAGCACGGGGTGTCAGAGAAGTATGCACAGTGAGCAGTACTGAGAGACAGATTACAGCTCTTGGACTTCTCTCTCTCATATTCCTCACAATGTCAAAACTGGATTGAAAAGTTTTTGTGTTACTGGGAAAACATTTTGAGAAGTCTTTAGCACTGAGAGTTCTGTTGCCTCCTGGCTGCTGGAATCGGGAAGAATTGATGTATTTCTTAATTAGCATGATTTGTCAAGGAGAGAACTGGGAAGCCGCACTGTTCTTTCACAGTGCAATACACAGCAAGAATGATAATTCTTGCTTATAAAAAGTCAGAATTGAATTTTTTTGATGAATGTGACTTTTAAAAACTACTGAAAGATGATTCTGATGTGTAAGCCTTTCCAAAAGCTGTTGGTGATTTTGAGCTGACAGAATGGCCTGAGGATTGCTCCTGAAGTCACTGTGTTCAAAGAAAGCTTTTGATTAGGTAATAAAACAGCTGTTTGTATTTGCTTGGTTTGCATTATCCTTTAATCATATATAAGAAGGCTGAAATAGATGATGTGTAAGTACAGATGGATGTGGAAGTACAAAATCAGTGCTAAGTGCTGTGTTTGGTTTGTTTTGAAGTGTTAAAGGCCAAATGGCAATATTTGAGGAGATGATAGAAGACCAAGAAGGGCTCGTCGATGACCGTTTGCCCACCACAAGCAGAGGGCTCTGGGCAACCAGTGAAACTGAGCGTGCCTTGAAAGCTCTTCTCTCCTTTGCCAAAGCTCACCGAATGGATGCTAGGCTAACCGAGGAAGGGAGCGTATTCCTGGAACTCTTTGAAGCATGGAAGAAGGAATATAAGGTACAGTAAATTACAAGGTGATCAAACAGTTTTGTGGCCCATTTAATTTATTATAAGCAAATAGCAACTGAATATTAGCACATCTAAGTCATATTCCTGGAATTAGGCTTTGCCTACACCAATCTTTTCCACAGTGCATATTACAGGATTTGATTTTAAATTATTTATATATGATTTAAGAGTTTATAAAAGCTATAGTGGCTACTAATTCAATTACTATGCAATGTAATTGTATCTATTAAGACAGTATAAAGATATAATGAAATGTGTTCATCTGTTTACTTGAATCAGAATGTAGCAAGACTCAGCAAATCCAACACTAGTCCATTCTGTAATTCAGTTTACCTTAAGTCTGGTGAAGAAGGAACGCAGGTTTTTTATGTGCATTTATGTTAGGAAACAAAAGATAGGATTAATATGCCAGTGAGAATGAAGACAGTGTTACGATTCTGTCTGTTGTGACTTGGAAACACTGATTCAGTGGTCTGTACTACTCTAATAAACACTGAGTTACAAAGATGATGCTCTGTGAAATAACTGGTTTTTTATTCAGCAGAGGGGTTTTTTTTTGTTTTGCAAGGCATTTTGTTTCTGAATTTTTAGCTGCATTAATTACTGTAATACTAGTAGTTGTAGAAGAAATGAGAGACAGCTATTTATAGTTGTTTATACAGAGAGACTAGAGAAGAGAGCAGGCAAAATGATGTCTATGCTGCTTGTTTTCCTTTATAATTAGTTGTTGTGGCTGAATGCTGTAGAGAAATACCATCTCTTCCCCCAAAAATATTCTCACATTTTATTTTACATCGTATGGCAGAGTCACATAAGTGTAACTCAGCTCTGCTGTTCATTTGTTTGGGGTTTTCTTACAGTTACTTCACGAGTACTGGATGGTCCTTCGGGATCACGTGTCTGCTATTGATGAGCTGGCAATGGCCACAGAGCGGCTGAGAGTGCGTCACCCTGATGAGCCAAAACCAAATCCACCAGTGCTCCACATTATAGAACCACATGAGGTACAGTACTGGGCAGCAAAGAATGGTTTCTTTTTGAAGGAAACTGCCTCCTGCAAAAATAAAATCCTCATCTGGATCTATGTGTAATGTCTATAACGTGTCTCTGGTTTCATTTCAGACAGGCTTGGTGGAGTATAGAATTCTTGCCTATTTCTACATTAAGTACATGGACCATATTGAGCTTGCAACTGTTACTTTAGTATAGTTTTGTTAGCCTTCTGACAGAGTGGCATGTTCACCAAAGACTGCTGTCCTTTCAGCAGCAGCAAATTCCTTCCTTTCTCTACAATTGCTAACTTTTCCAAGCGGGTGGAGAATTAAGTTGACTTGATTCCTTACCTGTATTGGTACTTTCCACAAACACCTATATAAAACAAAAGTGATCACCTCAAAGAATAATTTTTTTTTTTCAGTATTTTGAAATTTCTGAGGGACCCCTGGCTCTGTTTATGATGGTAGAGAAAATGCTGGGTTGATTTAACCTCTTAATTTTATTTTTTGCGCCAATAGAAGTGTATTTTCTATAGAAACGTTTTGCGCTTTTTTCTGTGAGATAGAGTTAGATAAAAGTGCTTCTTTCTATAAGGAAATAAATTTCATCTCTGTATTAAAACAATTTTTAAAGAAGAGCACTTTGCTTAATGAATGCCTAATAAAGTCTTAAGATTTATGCATGTATATGCAGCCATAAAAGAAACACCCATTACTTTGGCCTTCATCCTTCAGGTGTCTGCCTCTTCTGCAGTATTACACTTCTCCACTATCAGCTGTAATTAATCTAAAAAAAAGTCAGCTTGATGTTTCTGTCTTTGAATAGGTTAAATCAAAAGTGGAAATTTCTAAGAAATATAAGGAAAATAATTGTCTCTTACACATTATTTTTGGAATCAGCAGTTGATTCTAGAATATATATATATACAATCATAAGAAAATAGTTGAGAAATTGAATGAAGTTCAAAAGAAACTACTAAAAATTTTGGTTATTTTAATTTAATTTTTTTTTAAAGAACCGGTAATGTAAATAAAACAATAAAAAGCAATTTTGAGTACCTTCTGTGTCTCAGCCCATTCATAGTGCTATGTTTATACTGGGTACATGAAAGGAAGAGATAATAAGTTTTGCCTGGGGAGAAGCACATCTTAAATTTCCAGCATAAGCTAATTTTATATCTCTTGCTAGTAAATTACTCACCTAAATTTCACAGAAAACAATTATTTTAAGCATTATTTTAAAATGTAACTATTTTTCCCTTTTTTAACACGTATTTAATGTTGTTTTCATAGGTAGAGCAAAATCGAGTGAAACTTCTGAATGACAAGGCAGTTGCCAAATCACAGCTTCAAAAGAAATTAGGACAACTTCTGTACCTCAATAATCTGGAGAAAGTAAGATTAATAGTTCCTTGGTCTTTACCTAAGTGATTACTCTGTTTACCTGTGGAAAGGAAGAAACCTACCATTATTTTTAATTAAAACTTCTATCTTAAAGAAAATGTATTTTCTGTGAAGATTTATTACATTTTGAAATTACATGTGCTGTTCTGTGTTACTGTGTGCTCATAAAATTATTT
The DNA here is from genome assembly GCA_013400215.1 of Cisticola juncidis. Classification (NCBI taxonomy): domain Eukaryota; kingdom Metazoa; phylum Chordata; class Aves; order Passeriformes; family Cisticolidae; genus Cisticola; species Cisticola juncidis. The sequence goes on from VXBR01010760.1 coordinate 3,005,360, forward strand.
ATTGCATTATATATTTTAGTTACTTGCTTAATTACATGCTTATTAAACTGTGAACTAGTTTTAATGCTTAAAGATTTCATTAAAACAAACTGTGCCATGTTTAGTAGAAGCCTTAGGAAATTATGTATGCCTCTGCCATACCTTTGATATTTTACAAAGAACTTACCTGAAACAGGATAATCACATCTGGAGTTTAAATGTTTAAAAAAAAAAAGCCAAAACCAAACCAAAACAGACAACCTCCATGTTTTTTGTTATTTTAATCATAGTGTTTGAGTAAGTGCATTTATGTTCAAGTAAGCATAGTTGAGCAAAATTTAAGTGTTTTTGCAACAATGTGAAGCTGATAGAAAATATGTGGAGTTTCTTGTTTGAAGCTTGTATTTTACCAGGATTTTTCAGAGCTGTTACAGACCTGCAGATGGCATCTGAAAGACTGCAGAACAAAAAGTTTTGCTTACCATAAGTTATATATTTTTTTAACTACTTAAGATGGACTTGAGTACATGAATGTTTTTATTTTGCTCACGTGGTGTTTTGGTTTGATTTGGTTTCTTTTAAGGGCTTCATTATTCATTTTTTTCTACAAGCTTGTTTTAAATATAGAATAACAAAACACAAAGCTTGTATTTTTTTTTTCTAATTTGTAGTCTCAGGATAAAACTACTGGAGGAGTTAACCCAGAACCATGTCCAATCTGTGCACGTCAGCTGGGAAGACAGGTAAGATACTTATTCAGCAGGTTTTAGTTTTTGAACATCTTCAACTAGAGCTAAACCAGTTGTGTGTCAAATTGTGAACATCTGTTTTTAAATTAATATTGTTATGAAATAGGGAAAATGAGCTGTTTCCTGTAATGTACCAACCAGCCTCTCCTCTGAAATAACATCTTTCTCAGATGCAAGCACGTCTACTTCTTTTAGCTTTTGACATCAATGCTTAAGTGTTCCAAAATGTGTGTTCATGATTGTTTTATAACTCTAAAGTTGCCTTTTTGGCAGAAAGATTTATTTTCCATTTAATATGTAACAGAAAGAACACGTAGGTAAAGTTCTATTTCTACTGTTGTATGTTACTGTATTTTATCTTATTGGTGGTATTTTTTACTTCTAGAGAAATGGATATTACATATGCAAACAGTATCAAAATCCGATAAACATTGGCAATGTGGATTTCTTTCCCCACCACTTCCCTGCTGAGCTGCGGGAGTTGAAATCCAACTGAGGCTTAATCTATATCATAAAGTACAAAGCTATAGTTTAAACTTGACCTACCATGCATTAGGGAAAAACATGAAAGGACTCCTATACGGACAGACTAAATTGTCTCTTTCCTTAAGGCTAGCTATTTTAAGGAGGTTTAGCTTCTCCTTGCGTTATAGACATGGGTAAGCTTGAGCTGGTGTCCTGTCCAAAATCCCCTCTGTTCTCTTCTTTCAAGGGTAATACAGGTTTTTACAGAGAACAGGTTTTAGTCGTGTTAACTGCCATTATTCTTTATCTCAGAGCTGGAGGAGTTCACTGAAAGAGAAAATAATCTCTTCACTTTCTTTACCTTTCTTAACAGCGAGACTGTTGCTTTAGATGATAGCAGCTTTCACGTTGCAAAGAACATTTAAAGTACTTTGCATCCTATTTCTGCACAATTGAAAAAACCTTACAAAGCCTAAAAGACCTTCTGCTTGATAATCAGTGGTTCAGTCAATTCCTTTGCTACTTGGTCTTGTGAAAATTTTCAGTTTTTCCTCTTGGAATGGTCTTAAGAGCAGACTAGTACAGCAAAAGATATTATTTTGAATTTCAAAATTAGTGGTCTACAAATTGCTTCTCTATTATGTAAGATTCTGGCTGATGTGTAGATGCTCTAGGCTCACAAGGGGAGAACAGCTTCTTAAAGGCAATCTTCTGTTTCACATACATTCTGTCAAAAAGAGATTAAGACACTGTACAAAATCTTTCTTCTCAAGTCCAAAGATGTTTTCTAGGACTTATCAGTAAGGAAAAACTAAAGTTTTTTTTCTATCACTTGTTAAATAAGATCAATCTAGTATGAATGCACAGGTAAAGAATTTTATAGAAGGCAAATAAAAACATTTTTGTGTTTTTTAAAAAAATTATGTAAGTACTTAACCTGTTTATACATATAAAGCAATAAGAATCATCTTTCATAGAAATGAAAGATTCTAATATCTTTCCTGAAGTTCAAAACGGAGAAAATGCAAACAATGAACAATAAATGCAGAGACTTCCTTTAGATCATTAATGTCTCTGTGCTGGAAAACTTTGAAATTTAAGCTTTTTAGCAACTGGAATGCAATAATTGTAAAATTCTTCTTTAGTCTGATGAGTACCATGAAAACAACATAATTTCTCTATGAACATATAATTTGTCATAGACTACTAGACTGTTTTCCTTTTGCACTGGTCCAAAACTGAAACTGTGTTGTGTTTGGGTTTGTTTCCTGCATAGTGGGCAGTGCTGACGTGTGGACACTGTTTTTGTAATGAGTGCATAGCGATCATCATCCAGCAGTACAGCGTTGGCACCCGCCGCAGCTCCATTAAATGTGCCATTTGCAGGCAGACGACTTCTCATAAAGAAATATCTTACGTCTTCACTGCGGAAGCTGCAAATCAAGAGGATGATATTCCTGTAAAGGTGAGTTGGTTGCAGGAGCTCTGTGGCCCAAACTTTCAGCAGTGCGTATTTGTTGTGTTTTGTAGCATACTGCATTTAGGCAGACAAGTGTACTCTATAGTTTTATAAACAGTTTGTCCTAATGACAAAACCTCTAGACACAAATGCGTAGGAATCCAGTCCTGATTGCACTGTTGTATCTGCTTTTTTTACCAGTGGAGGCTTTTCATTGGGTTGAAGAGACAGCCTCTCCATGAGTCTTTAGCAATACTGGCATATATGTAGTGCGTAGCTACATGTTTGCTCTGCATGAATCTCTTGTAGAATGAAAAAACTTAGTTTATTGCAGTTGTGGAAAAAAATAGAGGATTCTGGACTAAAATGCAAAGGTAAATTACACTGATAATACTTTGGTTTAGATGATACTGTTGTCTTTCATTAAAATATTATTACAATACAGCTGGACATAACTTGTCATAATTTTCATCAGATTAGTATAGTTAAAAATAATAACTAGTTGTGCTGACAGACTTCCATGGTATCTGTGCAAGTTTCCTTGAACCTTGCACAATTTCTAGGGCTGCTGCATTGAAGACAATGCTACCACATTCACACTAGTTATGTTAACCTCCCTGGACAAATAGAATTCCATTTTATGAGTACACGATTCCTAACTCGAATTATTACTACTCGAAAGTAGTTGACAGTATGTGGCACCAGGGGGAGTAAATAGGCTGTGTTTTTCAAGTGCTACTTTTTAGAACATCACTTCATGCAGGGCTTTTTACATATTAATTCCATATAGTTTAGAGATATCACCCTGTTTCTAAGAAAATTTCAAATGTTTCATAAATTACATTAAAAATATTTAGAATAACCAGATTTCATAAATAAGACAGTGAAAGAACATGTCATCTTTTGTCCTGTGTAAAGAGCTGTGCTGTTTTCTTGAATATTTCTGCATCAAAAACTTTGAACAAAGCAAAAATAAAGCAAAAAATATGAATTTTGTGTGAATTTGCTTGAGCAGAGTTGATTCTCCATTCATACAAATCTAAAAATTTACACTGTAGCTTCACTGTATTTACTCTCTAAACAAGCAGCATTGTTAAAAATAAAAATTGCTACTTAATCTTCCTGTAAAGGACAGTTAACAATGAATAACAAACTTACTATGGTTTCTGTAGAATACTGAGGTTACGATCAGTATCTTTCAGGATAGATATGAAAATTGTGTGATTTATTCAGTGTTTATCTTTTGATCTGATCTTTCTCAATCCTCCTAATCTCTTAAAGTATTCACTACCTCTCTTTCTTTTTATCCTACTCTTTATTGTACTGACACTAACCATTTTAAGGTAATGCCTTAGATGCAAAAGGACTACTGTAAATGTAAGCATTTTATACACAGAGAGAGATTACTGGCATCTCTGCATGTTTTGGTTTTGGAAAAGCTTCCTGTGTCTCATCAGTATTACAGTGGGTGTTGCCAGCCTGTCATGTGAGACAGAAGTTGTTTGTTACGGGTTAGTTTTGGTTCTAATATTAATTGTCCCATAATTCATTTGAACTAGCCAATTTCTTTTTAACTAGTTGTCTGAATATTCAGCAAAATGACAGACACATGGTGTAGGGGTAAGGAGTAGGGTACCATTTTTTAAGACAGACTGAAAACCAGGGGTACTTCTGTCAGTTTCATCTCTCCATAGAGAACAAAACTGAAATCTTTGTGTGTGCTGCAAGCCAAAGTTTTAGTCACTTGTAACTTCAATAAGTCTAATATAGTTTAACATAATGTAAACAAAGGGATGAAGAATTTTACACATTTATCTTGTTTAAAAAATAGAGCAAAAAGACTCTGAGCACTTTGAGCATTGTGCTGTTCTTTTCTGCACCATAGTTCCCCTTACTGATATTGTACGATGTCACCTTTGTGACACCTGAGTCACAGGAATCTGAAGGGTGGAAAAATGAACAACAGTGGCCAAAGCTGCTGTCTGTTATAGCTGGGAAAAATGAAACCTGTGATAAGCTCTAAAAACAGTTTCTGAGGAAAAAACAATTAGAACAGATTAGCCAGGATTGTCATCACTGAATCAGAGATGAATAGTATTGGAAAAGCACATAAATGACCCTGCAATTATGTAGGAAGTCCTAAAAGCTAGTCTTGGATCTCCTAGCTGTAGGTGTTTGATTGGCAGGCAGCAGCCATAGGGCTGCAAATGTGTCATCCTTTCAGAGCAGAACCCCTACCAACATAAGCATTTGTAATTGTCCATCTGACTTTGCAAACAGTCAGATGGACAGTGTCTACCAGGTGCACCAGAAATGACCTGGAAGAAAGCTGGGTAATTTCTGTGTCTGCAACACTGCAGAGTTGGAATCACAGTGGAGGACCCTGAGCAGTAAAATGGCTCTGCTTACTGCAGCCTTTGGTAAAATGGTCTGCAGAAAGTCTTTTACATGTTAGCTGTCTAATGTGTGAGTGAACAAGCAGCCCAGCACTGGTTCCCAGATTGTGCTGAGACTGCTGACATCCTTCCCAGCCAATTCTGCAAACAGCATGACTTCAGTAAATTTGATCTGTCATTGTAGTGAGCCAACATAGTTAATTCAATGTTCAAAATACAGGTGCAGACAGAAATAAAACAGTATTTGTCCTGCTCAATCTAGCACAGCTTGAAATTACTGTGTGTGTAGGAACTAGTAAGAAAGTAAATGCTTCTTTAAAAAATACATTAAGTAAAATTGCTGTAATATAAAGTACATATTGAAGGAGTTGAAAAGAGAATTGCATCTCATTGTATCCTCCTGCTGACCTAAGGGAAAAGAGAAGAGTACATAAATCAAAATTGACAAGAAGCAGAATAAAGTATTGGCTTCATGAAGCACTGAAATACTTCTGCATGCAGAATACAAAGATGTTTTCATTGCAGCTCACCGTCATTCAAAAATTAATTATATTTACAATTTTCTTAGTGTTTTAAATATAATTATCAAGCTTCATAGTACTGTACATAAGTTTGATGTTGCCAGAATGAGAAACAAAAGCAACACAAATAGCAGTCAGGTAGGTTTCTTTCCTGGTCCATTTTCAAGAGGTGTGAAGGTAGGGAAATTCCATGTGCATTTGAAAGATTCTCTAAAGACTGTGCCTCACAGTCGAACTGCAGGAGGCCTGATGGGCATGTTTGATGCCACTGCACTGCTTGGCACCAAAACCATCTGTTTTGCCTCATGCAGAAGTAGAGGGTGTGTCTGCATGGCACTTGATTCTTCCACGTGCTGCACATGCTGTTACACACTGCTGATCCTAATGTAGTGTGTTATAAGGGAGAGGTAAAAGTAGTTCAGTGAAAATAAATCCTCATTTTTAATCCCTGCAAAGTTCCAAGCTAGCTCAGACCTTCTCAGGCTCTGGAGGAGTATTTTATAGACAGGAAAAAGGACCCGAAAAAGGATCTAAATCTTAGCTGCAGTAAGATGTTTATTCCAGGTAGTCTCCAAAGGGAAAGAGCACTTGCACAGAGGAACAGGGTCTTTTCTTAGCTCTTGCCAGGGAGGGGCAGTTTGGGACACAGCCAGTGGGGTCAGAAAGAGAAGGAAGGGTCAAACTATATAGTACAAACTCTAGGGGTCCCTGATGGGGGGGACACCATTCCCACAGGGGAATGTAACAGTTCCGTGCTACTTAACTTGCCCTTCCTCAAGGGTGATCATTTTTAACTTTGTGTAAGAGACCTCATGTAACATCATTTATTAAAGCAATGAATGTGGAAGGAGTTTTTTACTATCCTACTCTACTAATGCTCTTCTTTGACTTTTCAAAGGGAAGTCACTCCACCAAAGTGGAAGCTGTGGTCCGAACACTGAAGAGAATTCAATTTAAAGATCCGGGGGCTAAGTCCTTAGTTTTCTCAACGGTATTAATCACCATTTCCTGTCTTGTCTTTGCATGTGTGTTTTGAGTTTAAAGCGTTTGTAATATTTTCAGGAACTAGTTTAGCTACCAAAATGTTGAATCACTCTGTACAACCACTTGATTGTTTTGAGGATTTGTAGAGCAAGTCCTGTAACTGGAACAAGAATAATGATCTTAGTCAGAAGACGAAGGCTTGTTTCTTTAAAGGGCAAGCACTTAGATTTGTATGAAAGCAGTAGAAATTGTAGATATTTTTGATATCTATCTATCCATCAGATGTTTTTGATACATTGTAAAACTGTTTTTGCAATGGCTACCAATCTCTTTTATTCAAGCTGATCTTTCTAATTACCTGTCTTACGTAGTGTTAACAAAGATTTGGTTTCTAGTGCACAACTTTTTAAAAAGAGTTGCAAATGCTAGCATTTTGAAAAGCTTTTAAATCTACTTTTTGCTTGGGAAGTTAATTATTTTTTAGTTGTCATTGCTGTTTGTAATGTTGAGTTACTTTTATTGTGTTGTGTGGTTTTGTTTTTTTTTTTTTTTACAGTGGCAAGATGTGTTGGATATAATTTCAAAAGCTTTGTATGACAACAACATGGTTTTTTCTCAGATCAATGGAATTAGTAAATTTCAGGTACATAAAGGATATTTTTCTTAAGTTACTTTCAGTGGGGAAATCATAGTTCATAGAAGTTAATCTGATCCTTTTTACTTCATTGTTTTGTTTCAGAAACTAAAAAAGCAGCAAATTTATATGGCAGAAGCTTTGGTCTCTAACTTAATAATTCTAAAAATTATAATCTCAAAAAGTCCTATTTTAAAGCATTTGGAGATAAACATTACATTCATTTTGAGAAAGATGCATGAAAGTTAAGCCTGAGACACACTGATCGGTGTTGCAAGAAGTTCATGCCTTCCTGCGACTGTGATGTATCTGTTCTGGGATGATAGACCTGCAAGACTGTCACTCTGGAGCCTGTATTGGCTCCTACAATTTGTTGAAAATATACTCCTGTCACCCACACTCTTCACTGGGGAACTTCTGTCACACTGCTGTGATGTTTGCCTTTTAGGAAAACCTGTCTGCATTTAAATACGATCCCAACATCAATATTTTGCTGCTGCCTCTTCACACTGGTTCCAATGGACTGAACATCATCGAAGCAACGCACGTTCTGCTCGTGGAGCCCATTCTGAATCCGGCACATGAGCTGCAGGCTATTGGCAGGGTACATCGTATTGGCCAGACAAAGTAAGATTTGCAATTGTCTTCAGTGGTTTAGGTATGGTCCAGAACAGATCTGAAAAACCTTGTTCAGCTGTCACCTTATTTTATGTATGCCATTGATGCTTCAGTTTTTAACTTTGGAGTTCTGCTTGCAAAAATATCCAGAAATGTCTTAGCTTTGCAGGTCTGAGCAACTCATTGTTTATGTCAGATATGGCTAAGTTCAGGCGAGGCCTTCCTGAATTTCCTTGAGAGGCTCTTTCTAACTGGTCATTCTCAGCTCCAGATTAGGAGCTGCATAAATTGTTGGCTTTTTTTGTTTCCTTGTTTTGGGGCTTTTTTGGTTGGATTTTTTCAGAAAGAAAGTTGTAGCACACTCTTATTTGAATTGATAAATTTTTAAATCACAGTTCTGCCCTCACCCCTTTTTGAAGACATTATGAGTTTGCATGTCTCTTGTTTGTTTCAGTGTTGTTGCTCTGACATAGGTAGTACTGAACACTCAAAAAACGTTTTAAAAAGTTTGTTCTCAACGTATGAGATGTATGTGTTTTTCCTAAGGTCTTGTGACTTCAGAAAAAAAAATTAAAGCTCAGTACATGAAGAAGAAAAATAGCTGCAGTCAATTCTGGAATAATACTGGAGAATAATAGTGGGGGTTGTGTTCCAGAAATGAAAGCAAAGAGAGAGGAGGACATCAAGGAGTGTGCATGTGAAAGAATGTTTATGAACAGGTGGATATTTGTGTGTGTTAGTAAAGATTTTGAATTTTGAAAGAATGTTTATGAACAGGTGTATATTTGTGTGTGTTGGTAAAGATTTTGAATTAGCTGTGAGAGCATAAGAAAGATTGATTGCAATAGCCCACACTGCAGTTCTACCTGATCTTTGCATGAAAGGTGTGGCAAAAACCTTGCAATAAAATCACCAAGAATACACTGTACTTTTTAGGAATTAAGATTTCAGCAAGGCTTATTTTTAAAAAGGTCTGTATTCCAAATACACTGAGCATTAGGGAATACTCTGTTTAGTGTACTAAACTGGTGCAACTACTACCAGTTCAATTCTTACTTACCTCTTTTTTTTGAGGGCAGACCTTGCCTGTGAATCTGAAAGTATTTCCCCTGCATTCTTCTTTGACCTGTTACCTGCCAGAGTTTCAACCTAAGATCTGAAATGCATCTAAGCATTTTCAAGGGTTCTTATCTTGAAAAATGTTTATACTGGGGAGCATGGTGCTTTTTAATTTTTATCTGTGAATCTGACTTTTTTCTGTTTCACATTCTCCTGCCTGGCAGGAAAAAAATTCTAAATTATTAATTCTAAATTTTGAAATTACTGCTTTCTTTTTTAAAATTTATTCCAAAATGCATCATCGTGCATCATAAAAGCAATTTTCATTTTGTGTTATGTTTATTGAAAATTTGGGGTTTATATTTTACCAATGTTTACTGACTTCTTTTTTTAAAAAAATTAATCTTTTGCTGTCTGCATAAATAATATTATTAAAACTCAGGGTATTAGGTTTAATTATCCCTTACATTGAGCTCTTGTCTCTTGAGATAGTTTGTGACAATGAATTTATGACAGTGAACATTATATATAACCAGAGGCAAAACTCCTTTTTCTTTAGGCTCGGGAGGAATGTTTCTAAGGACACAGAAAGCAGAACTTTGCCCTGTATCTACATTAGGATTTTAGTTAATAAAACTTACATTCATCTAGTGTGTGATCAGTAAAATGAAAGTGTGTTTACAGGGAAGCACTAAGCACTCTGAAATGTCAATGGAATTTGCTAATCACTTGTAACATTTATTTCTTAAAAACCAGAGGCATATTGTCAACACTTTTAATAGGATTAATATGAGACAAAAATAGGGTTATAAAATTTGGCAGTAACAGTACTTCTGCTCATTAATGGTGGCATTTTCTTTTTTTAAACACATTCAGATCCACAATTGTTCATAGGTTCCTGATAAAAGCAACAATAGAAGAGAGAATGCAGACTATGCTGAAAACTGTAGATAGAAGGTATGTGTTGAATTTTTTTAATGTCATTATTGCACTGAAAATGAAAAGGTAGTTCTCCACCATATTTTTATTATTGTTAGGAATATATATCTTATATATAAACTCTTCAACAGTTCTTCAAAGTGTTTTGATCAGCAAAACAGTTTTAAGACTTCCAAAGTTTTAACCTGATTCCAGTTACTTGTAGCTTAAGGTAACTCAATTGTCTGGAAAATATTTTGGTTATGTTTTGTGTATTTTATTTCATCAAAGTCCAAGTAATAAATTATGTATTATGATATGATTTATCTTTTCAGTTTACCTATTTCCATGGGTATAATTGCAATTGATGGACTAAGCCTGCCACTAGAGCAACAGCATCTGTTATAAACTCTAACATGGGACATGTGTTCTTTCTTTTGTTGTGTTTTTAATCCTACAAACCCTGTCCAGTAGTGCTATGTCACATTCCTTGGTTTCACAGTCCATGCAAGCATTGCCCAGATGCTAATTCATACATCAGGCTTGTGTGCAGACACAGAAAGCAGTTCTCACTGCAGTTTATGTTTCCAAAATCTATAAGCAATGATGGATTGGAGCAGGACCAAAAATGCTATTTACATTCCTTATGCAGACAGTGTAAGAGGTTTGTACCTTTTAGCTACATAGTATACCCATGACAAATCTAGGAAGAGGAGGCCTTAGTTCATGGAAATTTTGCCTGTTACAGATTCTTAAACTAAAAATTACATGCACATCTTTGGCTGTAGTTATGAAAGATTTCAGTTTTAGCTCTTGAAGAATGATTTATTCCCTTTACTTGTAAAGTAGCACTACTTCTGCACATAAAATTTGGATAAATATACAGTGATTGAATGATCCCATGAGGGCTAATGTTTTGGAAGTAATATTAAACCTCATGCTTGGAGGCTGAAACAAATCCCTAAAATGTTAAGAGGTCAAAATGGATTATCCCATGTTCTACTGCCTTTGCAGTGTTTGGTGTTGACCGCAGTTGGGGACAGTAGAAGGACTTTTTATCTTACTGAAGATGTGCAAGAGCAGTAGCTGATGAGTGTATGTTTTCCCAGCAGGTGGTGTGTTTTCCTGCTGAGCTTCAGAGCTGAGCAGGTGCTGACTCTGAACTGTGTGCTCTGTCTTCAGTGCACACAGCTTGTTACTTACACTGATTCCTTCTCTGATGCTCACGTGCAATTTTTCCCACAGCCACACAAGCTCTTCCATGAAGCAGTCAGAAGCCTCAGTGTTGACAGTGGCAGATTTGGCTGAGCTTTTTACAGAGGAAACTGAAGAACTTGAGTAAAAATATGTATCTGACCCAGTAAGCACCAGGATAAAATCCACTTCATCTTCATTCCTGTAGACATCATCTAATATTTGTCCATAAGAGAGTAACCAGAAATTGAGAAGTCTTAATTTTTACTGATTTATTCTTTGGTGACGTTCATAGCAGCACACACTTCTGATGGCACTGGATAAAAGTTGCACTTTGCACATTATACAAAAACATGGATTTTTTTTCCCAAAGAGCATTTGAGCTGGATCCTGGAACTGAGATCTTGGACCCTTGGTTGAGAGGATTTTTACCATCAGGCTTGATCGGCTAGTAGCTCAGTCTGAGAGCAAAACTATGTGGGTGGTTGGGTGGGAAAGGGAAGCAGAAAAATCTAATTTTTTTATTGTACAAAGAGTTGTTAGAAAGAGTGACTGTAAATTAATATTCTTTTAGAAAGGGCTTGTTAGATTTAATGCAGAGTTATTAAATGTCTTATTGTTAACACTTCAAATTACAAATGTTTACTAATAGTTTGGATATTTGTATTAGGCTTTTAGATATTCTTAAAGACTTTTAACAGTTAAGTATTTCATTGTTAATGCTTATGGCAAAAAGATGATAATTAAATTATGCTTTTTGTATGTGTGTTGGTCTGGTGATCAGTTAAAGATCTGAACTTTCTGTACATGTTTTCACTTGAAGCTGTGACTAAATTAGTGCTCTGTTTGAAAAAACAAGAAAAGCATTTGCTACAGAATTTTCAAAAATTATTGGCTATACTGCTCATCACTTGGTAATTATTTGGTGTTTCTGTACATTGTCTCATCCTGATCTTTTTGTCTAGTTCTTCTTCTTAAAGATGTGGTAATCTAAATATACAAAAGCCATGAAATTATGATAGGCAGGCTACTTATTAGGTGTCTGGTCTAAGTTAGAAAAGTGTGGAGAGAAATGGAACTTTTGTGAAGCTTCATCTTGAGATGTGCAAGAACACTCTATCCCATCTTTGTTGACAGTAGATAGTTTAGAAAAGAGATCTAGGCTGACTTGTAGACTGCCAAAAGCAGGCACGATAAATTTTCAGCCTTTTGGCACTGGGTATGGATGTGTATTTATATAACATTAATTTCCAAAGATATTACAGAAGCAAGCTCAGGTGTGTAGTTGGTGTTAAACACAATTTTGTGTTTAGTGAGTGGGCAAATGTGTATGCATAAGCAACAGGCTACTTCCCTCAGTTTGCAGTAAGAGAAATGGAATAGGTAGTAGACTCTTCTTTAGAGAAGATTGATTAAGCAGTCTACACAGAAACTGTGACATCTCCATCCTTGAACATACTGGGAACTCAAATAACCCTAAGCAACCTGATCCACCTTCGAAGTTGGTCCTGCTATGTGTGGTGTGTTGGACCAGATGACCTCCATGGATCCTTTCCAGCCTAAATTATTTTACAGTGTACTGGAGATCATTCTGTACAGACACTCCAGGAACTCTGAGGGCAGCAACATTCCAATTTCCTCATCAGCTTCAGATAATTTTGGTATTGTATGACACAATGTGACTGCACAAGGAGCTGCTGTTCACTCTGAGAAATGATGTATCTGTGCTAAAAACTGTGCAAGCATAGTGTTTCCATTCATAGCTCCCATTTTAATTAGTTAGACGTGGGAAGGATGGTTGTTAATGTAAGTGAACACAGAAAGGCAAACTGAAAAATGTCAGCTATGAGAGGTTTCCCAACCTCTTCATGTTTTTGGTTTAATGCCTTTTTCAGGCTTACATAGAAACAGAGGCCAGACAAAGTTAAAAGGATAAAAGAAGAAATACTTAATGAAGAGCCTTCAGGTACATTAAGGGCAGATAAAGCCTCCCCAAGGGACTGACCAAAATGTGAAGACAGTTAACACTTTATGGAGTTTAGAGTTATACACTAATACAGTATAGGATTTGAAAAATATAAAGGCTAAAATCTTAAGGCATCAGGCTTACTTATATAAACATGATGGTTTCATTGTTTATTTGTATGTGGCTTTTGAATTCCTAACCAAAAGCATAGTTTCTTATCATGCACTGCATGAGTCTGTACTCCTGGCTTCCCTTGTTTTATGCTCATAAAGCAGCATGGAATACCAGAAAATCTGCATTTTAGGTGCTCTCCTGACTGCCCAGCAACAACAACCTGGAGCTCTGGAGGTATTACATTAAAATGTGGGCATAAGTCATGTTAAAGCACTTCTTGAAGTTGGAGGATTGAACCATTGGAGTATATGGCCAGTGTTAGTAGTAAAATGAATTCTTCAAGTTGCACGTAATAGCAAATACAGAGGTCAAATTTAATGCTTTTTTCCATTCTTTGCAATATTTAGTATCTTTGACAAAGGTGTTTCTTTCAGACATCTTAAGAGACTTCTCATGACATGAATACTTTTTTTTTCTTTTTTTTCCTACTAAGGGTATGACTGGTACACCTGCAGGACTTTTCTCTTATCAAAGCACAAAAAGCTTCTTTTCGTGGTGCTGTCATGGTTTTGCTCTGTATCATATATTTTTGAAATACAGTATCTTAGCTGAGAACAAAGTCTGCCCTACCCTAAGACTTCTAATATACTCATAGAAATGGGATTTTCCACAGAAGACAGAAACCTAAAAATACTGACTGCAGTGTTTGCATAACATTTGTGTGGACATACCAGAGTCATGTGCCAGATTCTCATGTGTGTTCTCCTGCTAAAACGTGTAAATGTGATCCAAGTTAACAGTATTACTTATTCAGTGAAGTCAGTCCCTTGACAAATGAGGCTTCAGCTGTTTCCAAAGACCTCAGTGCTGACTCTTTCATTTCCACGACAAAGAACATTAAGAGGTTTTTTTGATTGTAGTTGGTGAGGATTTTGGTTTTCTCACTGTATATAAAGTTTGGTGCCTTGTAGAACAGAGCTGTCATTCTGGTATCTGTAAAAGCTTGATGCAAATAGTGAACTTCCTTGAACCACACAATATGATCATCTTGGAAACTGAGGTGTTAAACTCCTGGTGTTAAATTGAGCTCTGTGAATGTCACTGTGGATCTTGAAGAGAATTTGTAAATTAAGATTCCCCTTCCCTCTCTAAATCAGCCTGTGCCAGGAACAGGTTTATGTCTTAACCTGTTAAGTAACTTTTTACCATACTAATGAAAGTCCAGAATATAGTACAATTTTCATGCAGGTCAGGTACCACAGAAGAATATTTACCTCAGTCTTCTCTTGCACACTGAAGTTCCATATTAAGGACTGGACAAAGTTGAGGATGCTTTTTGTGAGTTGCTTTTGGGCCTTCCAAACCATGTCTGCCAGTGTGTGCAGATGTATTAGGGTTATCTGTGAGTGGGATCCTACAGAGGTAAAAAATAGTTGTGTCTGGTTAAACCCATAATTAGACATAAATCCTCCTGTTCTGTCTGGATTAGTAGCTGGGGACCAGCTAACAGCTCTCTACCACTGTCTCTTCTGACACAAACAGTGCTGTCCTCTTTCCATCCATTTTTGCAGTCCTTATGGCTGTATTACCTCTTTCAGGAGTCACAGAATTATTTGTTCAGTTAAAACTGTGCTTCATTTAATTTGGAGGGAAAAAGGTCTGTATTGGTTAATCTTGCATTGACCAATGTAAGAAAAAATTGACCTTGAAATGTATTGTTCTCCCAAGGAAAGAAATTAAATGAGTTTCTAAGGAAAACCTAGAAATCTAGAGGTTTGTCTAGCTGTAAATAAAGCCTGTTTCTGAAGCTTAATCTAAAGACTTACTGCTTAAAATCTGTATGCTATGCTTTTCTCTAGACTGAAAGATGAGTTACAAAGCCACTGGGCCTGTGCTTTTTTCCTTCCTTTTTTGGTTGCCTGAAACAAGTGAGATCTTTACAAGATTATATGCTATAAATGTAGATTAAATGGATTTCATAATAGAGGAAAAAAAAAAAAAGAGGTGCAAGACATCTGTCTGTCCCTCTGCCTGTGTTTTTCTCTTCTTCTGTGTTGGTCATCTCATCCCACCCTCCACCCACCCCCAGCTTGCTCAGTTTGTTACAAAGAATGTTTGTGTTTGGTCAGTAGAAGTAGAGTAAAAGAGTTACAATCCATAAAATGGCTACAGTAAAACCAGCTTATTGTATCACAGGAAAAGTATCTTAGGTAAAGAGAATTGTAGCCTGGTATAAATTCCTTTTTGTACTGATAATATTTTCGTTTGCTTCTATTCTTTGCCACTGTAGAATCAGATACTGAATTTCAGTCTGTTAACTTTGTATTGTACAGCTGACACAAAAAAAGGACCCCAGTAATGTACTTACTGACTAAGCAGCGAGGCGTACAAGTTTTTACTTGCCAAGTCTGTAAAGTGCACCTGAACCACTGTCACAAATCACAGTGTATCCACTGACATCTCTTCTTTAGAGAAGGAGGAAGGAATAGGTAACTACTGATTCTTGGTAGTATTGGATTTAAGTCCCAAGCAGGCACTCTGTAGTCTACAGTGATATACTGTGTGGAGGACAGGTAGTTGAAATTGTAGCTTTCAAATGTTGTTAAGGAATTAAGTCACCTGGTACAGATGACACAGGGTTTCTAAGTACTAAAATAATTCTTTGACAATTGAATTGTGAGATACCTGTAAACCTCTCCTTTGATTTTCTTCTACAGGAAACAAGATATCAGCCTTCCAGGGCTAAGTTCCAAGTTCTTTTGTTTTGTGTATTTATAGAGCTTACACAAGCAAGCACCCAGCCCTGTCCATTGAACTGGACACAAACCAAATTTTATCAGTTGAGGAACAGCTGTCACTGTTTCCATGATATAACTTCTCTTGGTTTGATAGCAACCTTCACATCGGGTAGAAACTACCTTTCCAAATTCTACCAAGTGTAAGGTCTGCTTATAAGGTGTCTCAGAATTGTTGGTGTAGGCTGGCTTGGATAGTTATGGGGAGTTTTATGCTGCTTTTCCTTCTATCCTGTGGGAGCAAGTGAGCTAATAGGATTCATGTTACTATGAATTGTTGTTTCTTTATGCTGACAGATATCTATCTTCATTTGTCAGGCTCTCTTGACTATGTAATTTGTTTAAGGAAGAAAATCTAGATTGCCTTTCTTTTTACCTTGATGGATTTTTGCCTTGTCACTCTTGGAGTTTCCTGAGATGGAGGTTCACAAGTGTCAGAAGAGTGACTTTCCATTTGTGATGCTGAAATTGTAAGGAACTAACTGTACTGGCTGAATGTTCACAAGTCCTGGGGCCTGATGGGATTCATCACAGCATTCTGAAGGAGCTGGTGTATGGTATCCCTCTTGATCGTCTATCAAAGGTCTGGGAAGGTCCCTGCTGACTGGAAGCTAGCTAGTATTGTTCCAGTTTACAAGAAGGACAAGAGGGAAGACCCAGGAAACTACAGACTTCTAGTCTAATCTCACTTATATTTATTATACCAAGTGTTAGTGAAATGTGTGGTTTCTCTTCCAGCCTTCTACAAAATCTTAGTGCAGCAATGTAGGAGTTGTGGACATGATACACCAGATAACTGCTGCCCCTATTGTTAGATCTTGTAAGCAGATCTGGTTAAAAGACATTCTATCCTAGAATTCCTGTCACAGACATGGAGAGCCCAGAGCACTTCACTACCAGCCAGAAAAGAGATGGAGGGGATATCTCTGAGACTGGGTGATCCATTCATATCTACTGCTGTTGTATGTGCTGCAGTAGAGGTGGAATCTGTACTAGATGGAGCTGGAGGAGGTTGAGGGGGAAAAATGAGGAGTAGTTGTAAAATGTTCCTCTGAGTGCCCTTCTGCTGATTTTTCTGTGGGAGGAATGAATCACTGATATGAGCAATGAATAAACAAAGGGTGAAAGATTGCAAGTACAGCCTATTCGTTGGAGCTAAATGTTCATCTCAATGCAGTGGCACATTTTTGTGCTCCAGATTTGAGATAATAGTCAATTTCTTACTGAAAGTTCTTGGGCTGTGGACACACAGGGCTTTGCAGTAGTTGAACAAATGGGAATATTGAAAAGTTTAGCCCTGGGATACATGTTTTAATGTGCACCTAAGTCATAGGATTCCCTAGTGAAACGTTTGCTGTGGATTTGTGAAGAATAATGGTTCAAACTTGTAATATAGATGTATAGATTAACCTTCCTGAACCAAACAGGCAAGTTTTGCTTAATAGAGGCTAGGTAGTTAATCACTTCTGCTGTAAATTAGTAAGTGTCTCTGAAGGGGCAAGACACGGGGTTTTGTAATTGCCACTTGGGAAATTCTTGTGAACATCTTGTGAACATCTACAGTGGGGATGAAAGGCAGTAAGGCCAGTCCAGTCTTCTTGTGCAGGGGAATGAGTGCTGAGAAATCCTGTCAAAGGTTTGAGCCAACTGTGTCAAATGAGGGATATGCCATGGATATTTCTGGGCAATCTCTCCTTTTGTCTACTATAATCTTCAAACATCTTGTAAGCATAGATTTTCTGTAAAGTTTCTAGAATTCTTAACATGTGCTTCCTTCATCAACAAGCTGCCACTGTTCAGTAAGACTTTTCTTTTTTCCCTGTGGAGCGTGTATTTCTTTTCTGTTACTTGTTCTTAACAAAGGTGAATAAC
Organism: Cisticola juncidis; assembly: GCA_013400215.1. Lineage (NCBI taxonomy): Eukaryota > Metazoa > Chordata > Aves > Passeriformes > Cisticolidae > Cisticola > Cisticola juncidis. Next base: position 3,023,083 of record VXBR01010760.1, read on the forward strand.
TCTGAATCATTCACAGCTCTCATTAAAAGCCTCTAGAATAGAATTAGAGGACATGAAACACCAAAGGGGTAGAAAAAGTGAATGAAGTGAGGGAGGTTTTACTTCTGCTTATTTACAGCTGCTGCTGCTGTAACAGAAGGCAAATGTGAGAGGGGTGTCTAGCCCTGTCCTGGGGCATTTGATTCTAAAATAGAGAGGAAAGGTTTTTGGAGTACTCTTAAAGTTTCCACTCACTCCATACTTTAGGAATCCTATTGGCCGCAGGACACTGTTTGGCCATTTTTGGGGGCCCTTGATTCTATGGAGAGATTTTAAAGTCCAAAGCCACAACCCGGGACTTAAATCTATAATTGCATTTTGATAGAAAATATTTTCTTTCATATAACTGCATATTAACAGATACTTTGCCAGGAATTTGCAAGCAGTTTCATGTCCTATAATTTAATTGTTCAAGTAACAGAACACTGAAACTAATCAGCTTTTGCAGCAACAAGTTAGTGATGTTTAGAAACTAACCCACAGAAGAGAAAAGCACAGTGTTCAGTTATGCTCCAAAACTGAAATTCTTGGATGATAAATCAAGAAAAGAGTATTTTGATTACCTTTGTGTTTCCTTGCTTTATATAGCTATTGTAATTTCAATGAAATTTATTTAGAAAGTAGCAAAGCTAAATTTTTATTTGAAAATTATCAGGTATGGATAAATGTACAACCTTATGTTCTCTTGGTCTCTGAGTTACTTAACATTCCCATCAATAGCCTTTCTTCTGCACTCAGAGTTTGCTCTCAAAATTACATCAGAGTATCTCTTGAGCCTTGCAGCTATTTCAAAGCCTTCGTGAACATAAATTTGTCTTAAATGATCCTGCTACTGCAATAATATTGACTGATGTAACATTCATTACCTTTTCTTTCCATCTTCCTGTTTTGTGCAAAAATAGCAGTTGCCCTTGCGAGAGACAGCACTTAATCATTTGTGTTCCTATTCCTCAGTCTGTAACTGAATTGTCTGATAGATGTTACCTGTTAAATAGTGTCAATTAATAGGAATGCTCTGCTTTTGTAAATAATTGTTATTCAAAACTTCAATTACAGTATGTGTAGAAGCACAGGGGTCCATAATTATTCTTTTCAATGTGGTTGGTGAAGCCAGCTCCAAAACTGCTGACTCCAAAACAGCTCACTCTTCCCTACAGCAATTCTTCACTACAGTCTCCTGCTCCATGGAGACCAGGCCTGTGGCATCTCCTCGATAAAGTTATCTGTTGGATCAGTTGTATCGTATTTTCCTTCCTAGAACTGTAAATCAGTCCTGGTCAATCCCAATATATACAAACTATTTTTAAGAGAGTGGTATAATTAGAGGAGACCTCTTTGGACCTTTGGTGTATTGCAGTTCATGTGTTACTGTTTATAATTCCTTCTAAGTTTTTCAAAATTTAATAAAATATATTAAAAAAGTGCACTTAGTTATACCTAGATAGAACCTAAAGAATAAAGAAAATAGCTGATCATTTCATAAAACCAAACTGCTTGACAAAGCATGAGAAATTATATTGAGAAAAGGTGTCTTAACTGAGTTTTAAGGCAGCACTGCAGCAGGCCCTTATTTTTCCTGGCACTGTACAAGTGGGATACAATCCAAAGTACAAATGCAAAATAGGATATTTTCTGTGGAGTTAAATGATCTGTGGAGCAGTTACAGAGGGAGGGATAACCTGCCACCACACTGCACAGAAGCTCAAAGGGCGTGAGGGTGGTGAAGGGACTTGCCCAAGCCAGATGGCAGCAGAGTGGAGATGGAGCCACAGCCTCCCCTGTGCCGTGGAGGGAGCAGGCTGGCCCAGGTGGGCCAGGGGCAGGCAGGCCTGGCACGGTGCTGGTCCTGGGCTGCCTGCATGGCCAGGGCTGCTGGCACGCTGCTGCTGGAGCCATTCAGCACACGCTGCCGCGCACGGTGCCTGCTGGCACACAACGGGATCCTGTTCCTGCCCTTGCTGGGGTATTTATTGTACATTGATGCAGCTCCACAAAGGCTCCTGTGACGTGCTGGGTTCCTTGCAACGCTCCCTGCTACTGAGTGTTGTGTGCAGGCAAAGCAGGATTGTCTTCCATGTCCCCTGCAGCAGCTGACAGCTTTCAACAGTCCTGCAGTGAACAGCCAGGCAGTCTTCCTCGAGAGGTGTCAGTTCTAGCAAGAATGTGGAAAAAAGTGTGACCTTGGGAAAAACACCACATCTATTAACAGACCAGAGCATGTTATGACCTGATATGCTGAAGTACTTATGGCATAAATAGGCAGAAGATAAAGTTTTCCTATCCAAAAGGCAATACACCAGTCAAAAACACTGCGCCCACTGATCAAGGCTTCAGTTACACTTTGGAACAAACAAATAGCAAAGTGTTAAGTATGTAAGAGGAAGGCACCAGGGCTCTTGGGGGATATCCCTTCTGCTCCAAAAACTGTAATGTGATGTACAGCATCAGAAATGAAAGGTGGGGTTTCAATGCAGTCACCCAGAAAACATCCATTTGTATTGAGGTTTGACTGGGAAGGAGTCAGAAAGTCCCTCTGGCTTTGGGCAGCTGAGGATGTGTTACCCATGGCAGATGACTGAAGGCTGAGTCCGAATCTGGCTCCTGACTCTCTCCTGGCTGGTATTGCACAGGGTGGTCCCTGTGTCAGTTCCACAAGCCCCTGCCTGTGAGCCCCTGGCTTAGGGAACTGTGAGTGCAGGACTGGGACCTGTAATCCTCATCCAGGGAGGATGGGAATGGGGATGTGTGAAGAAGAACTGCAGTAAGTGACATGGCAGTGCATGGGTAATGCCTGGGGCGAGAAACTTTTTCCTTCTAGCACACACAGTGAGAAATTTTTGCTACATCTAGTTTTTCTTTGCTAGCTATCCATGGTAGCCTGAATAAGGAAGATGGTGTGTTAACAGAAGAAAAATTGTTAGGCATTCATATGGCAAAGGGAAAATCTTTTAATTTCCAACAGTTAAAAGCTAAACAGAAGTTACAATTGGAGTGAAAGATCAAAAGTTAAAATGTGCTACTGGCCATTTCCAATGAGATGTTCAAACAAGTTGGTTCCTTTGGGAATGTTTCAGTATCTAGAGACATGTTTTGCTGTCAGTCAGTCCAGTGTAAATCTGGAGCTTTATGGAGTTTTGTGCTCGTGCCAATGCAACTGAGAGTAAACTTAGGCTCTGGTTACATCCATCTACAGCAAGCTGCAGCCTGCCTTATCCACAGAAGAATTCCTGTTGCCTTCATAGAAGTTTTTCATGAGTTGGGACATCTGGATTTGGTACAGTAATACTTAACATTGTGATGTTGCTGTAAACACTAGGATGTTTACAGAAAGGAGAGACGGTTCAGACCCCTGCTAACTATTTCACAGGAGCATAGGGTTTCTTCTGAGAAAAATATTTGAGCTCTCTAGGGCAGCATCTGTCCCCAGATTTCTGTTCTACAGGAAAACCTACATTCAGGAGGATTAAAATTAGCCTCCATGGATTCCTGGAGTCAGTTTGAGAATTTCCTGTGTCTTGCAATTTCTAAATTGCACTAATTCTCCTAAGTGTCAGTGAAACTCTAATGGGTGCTGAGCAATTGTCTCCCATCCCTTGGGAGTTCCAGCCTCAGTCTACTCTGAGCCAGGGCATGCATCATTTGATAATTACAGGGTCAGCCTCTGTTCTGAAAGAACAGTAAGTGAACTACTATGAAAATTGAGGGTGAAGATGATTATTTAGAAAGGGAAAGCTGTATTTCCCTTGTAAAAAGGGATGCACTTCCCTTGTACCTGGGCCTAAATTTTTGAGACTTTCTGAGTTAGATACACTGTATGGTTGCATTTCTGTTTCTCAGTTGAAACCCTTCTTAAATATGAATTGTCCATTCAAAGCAGAAAATGATTTAACCTATTTTTTCTACATCCTGCAGCTCACAAGCCACTCCAGCATGTAAAGTTAAAACGAATAGCCACCGAGACAATTTGGATGACAATTAGTACATAAAAACCATCATAAGCTGCTTCAGTTACAGTAAGAACTGGTCCTAGACCAGCAGGAACTTTCTGTCTGCAGTGTGGGAAGAGCATTAGCAGAGCTCTGTGCCAGGGGTTGGCTGGCAGTGGAGGGAACTGCTGCCGCCGAGGTGGAAGCAACTGGCTGCAGCTTAATGTGGATTGGCCAAGCTGATATTAAGCTGGTGACTCAGAGGTAAACAGAAAGCTGGAGCTCTCCCTGTGAAAACTCTGCAAACACAAGAAATAATCTTCCCTTCATTCTGCAAAATACCAGAGGTTGTATAAATAATTGCAAAGGTTGGGTGGAAAACATCAGGGTTTTTTCACCCTGGCCAATGTAATTAAAATGCTCCCTGGCACGATCGCCTTCTTGGGATCTTAGCCCCAGCCTTGAACCAGAGATGTTGCTGGAGTTCTGTCCCTCGTTTACCAGGGGGAGAAGTTTGGTACTTCTTGTTGGTGCTGTTTTCACCAGCTTTACCAGCGTGGCTTCACTTGGTCAGGAACTGAGCCCTACAGGATGTCACATTCAAGTTATCATCTCATGGCAGGAGATCATCACTTCCACAACACCAACTGGATTTGCTGTTACAGCAAAGTGAAGCTGAAGATTACCTGCTTACTAGTAATGCAATACTCAGTATTTCCTTGTTACTTTTCCTGGAGAGTTCATATATACACTAAAGGAAGGGAAAGATCATATTTATCATATTTCAGCTTCAGGGGTGCTCTTTCTACTGCCAACAGGAAGAGATCACTACAGTCTTCTGTGGAAGAGTCTGTGGGTCCCTGATCTGCTGCTTCAGGAAGTGTTTTTCAGATCAGCCTCCCTGGTACTCAGCTGTGAGTTGCTCTGCTGCAAGTGCAGCTGTAAGTCAGGGTGAGCTGTGCTTGGAAAATGGGAACTTTCAGGGCTGTTGCATGCTGGTGTGGAATCCTGTCAAGCCATTGTTTGGTGTCAGAGTAGACACCTCCAAAGCCGCCTGGTTCCAGCAGCCTTACTGCGCAGTTTGTCAAAATTCCCTTTTCACACTGAGAGGCAGGAAAGGCTCTTTGGTACACAGTCTGTGATAAACATTCCACTCTTCCCTACCCCATCCAAAGGTTCCAGCACATCCCAGTCTCTCGGTATCTGTGCTTGTACCAAATCAGCCTTTGGAAGCAGCTGCGTAAGCGGCTGACGCTGCCTTCAGCACCAAGAGGGTCATTGCAAACAAGAACCTGAAAAACAAGCTACACTGCCCTAATAGAAACATTAGGATTTGTTCCTTGCACTGATTGCTGAGGTCTGAGCTGAAGGGTCATGCGTCTGACATGAAAAATAAAGGATGTTCTTTTCCATTCCTGCTGTTTTTTCTGGAGACACTGTGTGCCATGCACAGTGAGGGAAGTGGTGCTTCAGGTCTTGCACACAACACATAAATATTCTGGATCTCCACCAGCCAGTCTCCAGTTCTCCAGAATCCATGTTTAGCAGCACTAATGAAACTTGAACACCTTAGATTGCATTTAACAGATTGGGGTTGTTTTTTTTTTTCCTTAATCCCTTCATCATTCTCCAGGTTGCTGGCTCCCTCATTTGAATTCCAGAGCGACATGACAACTGAGCCATGCCTTGATCAGTTGCTAGTTTCAGCCTGTGCCATGGCTGTAAGGCCCCTTGGTAAAGCTCTGAAAGAGGAACCTGTGGTACTACTGATACTGGAACATAGAGTAGGCTGGTTTCTTGTCCAGTTTTTACTCAGAAGACTTTTGTTGCTCTTGTTAAGAAGACATTGGCATAGGAAAAGTTCACACTTCTATGAATTAATGTGATGTCCTTTATTAAGGAACATTGTGGGTGGCTGGCTTGTGTAAGAAAAAAGAAGATGTCAGGCCCAAATAGTTGCTTAAATTATTTCCCAAAGGAAGTTTTTCAAGATTGCAATTTATTTCACAACTGAAAAATTGGCCTATGAAAAAGATAGGGTAACGGATTTTTTTTAATGATGGAGGTTGTTTGCTATCATACATAAAAGATTTATTGAGTCTCTGCTGCTACTAGAGGAAAAGGTGTTGGGCTGGTTCCTAATTTCAGTGATCATTAACCACCCTGTGTGACGAGGTGGGGCAGTAATTGCTGTTTTTCTGACATCTTGTTCCAGCAATCTCTGACTCAGGGAACTGCTGAATTAGATTAGAGCAGGGTGAGAATTCATGAAGGGGCTCTGAGTCACCCCCTCAAACAAGCAGGGAGGAGAGTTTCCAGACAAATTTCTGTCTCCCGAGATGTCCATCCCCACGGCATTAATTGCCTAATGGAAAGGGCTGCCAAGCAGTCAGCCCAACAGAGCCAAGGAAACATCCCTAGGAACTGCTGTGTACTCTCCTTGAGGGGTGCATGCTGCACTATTGCTGAGAGCCAGGCACACACAGGCTGTGCCTTTGACCTTTGCAGAACAATGCAGAGCTCTTCATTAAAGTCCATGCTTGGTGTAAAAGAATGACCTGAACATCAGTCAAAGAGAGGAAATATTTTCCTAAACATTAAGCCTGTGCATGGCTGGACCAGTCCTGTACTACAGACAGCATCGCACGGAATTAGGGGCTCACAAGGCAATACCAGTAGGTAGAGTGCAAAGTTGTTACCCTGCTCGGTTACTCCGCTGACCTGGGATTTCCAGGAAAAATACACCTCAAATACAAAATTCAGTTTCTGTAAAAGTTTTCCTGGAGTCATTTTCCTTTGAGACTGCTAGTCTGAATGCCCCACATACCCTAGGGGCCAAGGTGCACCGTGGGATTTGTGGGAAAGCTGCAGTGAGTGGCAAGAGGCATGTCACAGGGAAGAAAACTGCCTGCAGGACGGAGTGGGAACGTGAAGGGTTTGAGCAAGAATTTCAAAATTCTATCTCCTAGTGACTTAAAATAAGAACTATTCATTCTTAAATGCCAAAATATTTAAATGCTTTTACATTTTTGAGTCAGCATTTTCAACAATCTGTTTTATGGAGAAGATATTTTCTATTCAGGATGGACATAATACTCAAAGTATTCAGAAATTATGAGAAAGAGATATTCTGACTTTTCTGCCTTCGCTGTACTTATTTCATTGTACTTTTTATGACTGAGCCTCAGAAGAGCTGAATTTCTACATAAATTTCAATCCAGCAATCTTTTGTAGATCTTTAGGTAAGAAGGTTATGATAAATCTGAATTAGGATTAATAGTATGACAAATCAAACTGGCCTCAGCTGTATGAACTCAAATGCTTAATTTTAATGTTTATACAGAAATCAATGAAAACCTTGCCTGTGCCAAGGACCTGACTGAGGTGGAGATTCCAAGTACCTTCCTTTAGAAAAGAATCCTCAGATTCTAGGAAGTATTCATAGACAAATAATATATTTTTATGCCTTCATCTGATGGGCTTTTCCCCTTTGTAATCTGTATAATTTCATTTGATCTCATTGACAATCACATATCCCTGTAGTCAGACTCACTGAACAGTTTAAAACTTAGCAAATTCAGACAGATAATTCTAGACTGTGAATGCTATGGAGAAATAGTTCCTGCAGTACAGTGGGGTCTCTAGACTTTAATCTGAATTTTGATGACTCACTAGACATCCTCATGTCAGAGGAAACAGCAGAAACTATAAACCCATTTCTCTTTATTTCTTTATAATTCTTTCAGAAGTAAAGAAAATAGAATTTTTCTTTTTGGAAAATGGAAATAGTGGTGGTAGTTCAAGGAGACAACTCCAGGCCACCAATGTGCTCAAAGAACATTAGAGAAAAAAAAAAAATTTTTTTGTCCCATTCCTATTCTCAGCTGCAAACCTCTTCTGATCATTGCAAGGATTTTACATGGCACAAGACCTGTTTCCCATCTGCCATAAATCAGCAGAGGCACAGAGAAGTCAGATGAAGAAGATCTTTCCTAAAGACTCTTTCGTGAACTGATGAGAAGTTATTTCTGTCACTCAGTCATGAGTTTCTGAGGCATTGACAAGGAATCATCAGGCCTCTGTCACTGTCCCCTCCAGCAGTAGCTGGGAATCTTGCCTCATTCACTGTGAATTTTGATGGATAGCATATTAAAAAAAATCAGGAGTCTTTAAATACAAGAGAGTTTGCAATGAAACCTTGGCCTTATCATAGTTCTATTAATATTTCTACAAGAGTGAAGGTTTGCAATTCCCACCCTGGAATATTTTATCTGTCTCATTTCTCTTACTTTCACATGAACAATCTTTAAATCCTGTATCACAAGTGACATAAAATTGCATTTGGCTCAGTCTGTCATGTGAAAATCCTTTTTTTGTCCTGTCTATTTGAGTCAAATGAAAATGTATTGGTGGTTAAAAATCTCCTGTTTTCTCACTTTACCATGTATTTTGGTGAGCTGTGAGAGACTCCCATTCCTATTTGTTGCCTGCTGACAGTCAACAGTGCACTTGCATTTCAGGGTGCAAGAACAGATAATGTGGAAAATAGCATGAATGCAAGAAAATCCAGCTGTTCTTTGCATGCATCTACTGGAACTGGATAGGAAACACCTACATGGTGTTTACTGTTGTGCTTTGAACTTCTTACATAATGCTGAGCAATTTACTATCCTCTCAGACCATTAATCAAACCTAGTTGGAAAATTAATTTTTGTGTGGTAAGAAGGCAGGGTTGGAGGCAGAAACTTAGAATTTGAAGTTGAATTTGGCAATATGTTCCAGTTAAACCAAAGAGGACAGAAATATAAAATACTGAAATATTTGATATTTTAATTAATTGTTTCATATTGGAAAAGTAAATAAATTATTTCAATGGCTCCAGAAAGAGATATATTTATATGGCTTTTAAATCACATTTCACATTTTGCAATTGACCTATGGGAAAAGCTGAACATTTGAATTGGTTCAAAGTGTTCCTGTTTGTTGTCTGCTGGTTTTGTCAGAGATAACCCTCCATTTAATTTCCATCCAGACAATTTTTTGTTGTTGTTTTCTTTCTTGTGTTTGGCGATTGACCCAAAAAACGTGTTTAATTGTCTAAGGGTGCTAAGATTTAAGTGATGGGAAATGCCATCTGTTGTGTGTGTGGTTTAACCCAGCTGCCGATGAAGCCCCGTGCAGAGGCTCCCTTCTTCCCCACCGGTGGGATGGGGAGAGAATCAGAACAGTGACACAACTCATGGCTTGGGTTGAAGGGGAAAACAAAAGCTGCGTGCATGAGTAGAGTAAAACAAGGAATTCTTTCACTGCTTCCCATGGGCAGGCAGGTGTTCAGCCATCCCCAGGGCTCCATCATGTGTGCAGTTTACTTTGAAAGACAAACAGCATCTCTTCAGATGTTCCCTCCTTGCTCCTTCTTCCTCCAGCTCTGTATGCTGAGCATGATCCCATAAGGTTTGGAATATCCCTGTGGTCCCTTGGGGTCGGCGTTCCCAGCTGTGTCCCCTGCTAACTCTGTATGCACTCCCAGCCCCGTCACTGGTGAGAGGCAGAAAAGGCCTTGGCTCTGTGTAAAACCTGCTCAGCAGTAACAAAAACATCTCTGAGTTATCGACACCATTTACAGCAAAAATCCCAACCACAGCCCTGCATCAGCTACTGTGAAGAAAATTAATTCTATCCAAGCCAAAACCAGCACGGTAAAATGTTTTGCAGCAAAAATCAAACAGTAAAAGTGGAACAAGTCTTATACTGGAGCTCCCTAAATCAGGCTCAGAGGATTTTATTATTGCTGCCTGCCAGTCCAGATGAACCAGGCAGATGATCACACACACACACCCTTCCCATTCAACAGCAAAACTCTGCAAGAAAAAAACCAGTGCTTCTGCCTGCATTATTTCAGGGCTGTCTGTGGGGCCAAAATGGGAGCTCTATTCAGCTATCACAGAAGTTCTGGGTCAATGAGGATATAAATCTCCTGCAACTCGGCATCCTCCATCAGTGCAGCTACTAGATATGCATTGTGCATCCTGTGGGTGTGTGGTTCAGTGTTCCCCATGCTATGGCTGAAAGCTTGATTCTAAGACAAGACCCAAGACCCTATTTCAATATTTTGAACCTGCGGTCTTTCTGCTGTAGAGCACAGCTATAATTACCAGCTCATTTATTTTATTTTTTAGAAATTAAATGGTTCTCTTTTAAAGCCTAGAATATGTGTAGATAATCTAGCTACAAAACAACCTGATGTTAACAGATAAGAAGTTGCTAAAAATTATTATTTTATTCTAGATCCAGATTACACCTCAGTTACCCCAAATGCCATGGTTTTGAAAAGGGAAATGTTTGTGTTCAGCACTGAAAAGAATTTCACCAAATGGGAAGAAGAGTGGCAATATGTGCCATGGCCTACTCTCAGAAAGAAACCTATTTTTTTCCTAGATGCTGCGTTTATTTCTTCTGGTGCTGCAGATGGGATGGCTTAAACTGCAGAATAGCACACTTTGAAGATTAGGCACACAATTCTGTGCTTTCTCTGTCTTTTCTTCACATTGTTGACCTGTTCTAGTTTCTTTTTATTCATTTGAACATCTGTGAGGCCTCCTGATATTTCCAGAGAATTTTATGACCGTGAAGAATTTGTGTAAATTTAATGCACCACTTGAATAACTAATATCAGTAGTAAGATACTGCTAGTATTATGCAATGAAAGCAAGTACGCCTACTCTGCAGAACTTTAAATCGTCCTTCAAAGACTGACAGACTCTAAGCAAGAAGCAGATGTTGCTCAAAGTCCATGGCAATAGATCTCTGCATAGACAAGAACAAACACCTGCTATGTGTGTAGTTTCAGAACATACATTAAAGAAAGAATCTTACAAACTATAAAGAAAGGTCAAATTCAGAAGATTTACTATAGGTATAATTTGACAGGAAAAAATCCAGCAAGGCACGGCAGCTTTCTACACTTAGATTCCTTGGATTAATAGCCATCACTGTAATGCGCAATGTGAATTATTAAAATGTGCAAAAAATCATGACAAATAGATGTGCACTTTGGAGAACTGAGAAGAGCAAAAGTTTCCCAGAAGCCAGGGTACTCTGCATGTGAAAGGAGGGAACATGAAAGTGAGACTGCCTGAATTCTAGGTTTTGAACACCTATAGAAAAGGTGATGTGTACTTTTGGCTTCACTGCCTCTTACACAGTGTGAGTTTAATCATGTCTGGCACCAGCTGTTAGTTTGAAATTACACTAATGAATGTTCATTTTCTCCTCTTAAGCTGCTGTGCTTTGAGAGCTAACAAAGCCTGTCTCCTTATGAATTTGCATATCACCTCCCACCTCCACCCCGCTGCCATGGCACCAGCCTCTGTCAACCCCTGCACCGCAAAGTTTTGTTTCCTGTCAGCATCTAGATTTTCTAGAGCATCTACCTTTTGCCAAGCATTCAGAGAATCTGTTCCAGAGCCTCTGGGCTGGAAGGGACGCCAGCGACCATGTGGTCCCAGCTTCTACTGAAAGCTGGTGTTCATCCAGGATCTCATCAGCCCAAGCCTGGAATGTTCCTTCCCCTAGAAATTTGCACAGTAATGCCTCTAGCTCTCCTTCACCTCCCTTTTGGTCCTTCACAGCACCTCCAAGCACTCACCATTCACCCCATAGTGGTCTGTGGCTGGGTGGAAGGCAGCCTAGGGCTAGTGAGCAACATGTTCATTGTGCCAGTGTGTGCACAGGGCTGCCAGCAGCTCACTTCCCAGGAACGGGAAGGGAGAGACGTGGCCCTCCTTCACCTCAGCACAGACAAAGTTCCCCTTCTCCTCTGGGCATTCCTTTACACGTGACACATGTGGAACCTTACTGTCCCTGGCAGCTACCCCTCCATCAAATGTGGCTGAGTGTGGGCTGTAGGCTCGGAAGCTGCCAGGACCGTGATGGCACAGATGGTGCGGGGCTTCAGGGACCTTCCTGCGGCTCCAGTCCCTGGGTGCCTCACTGCAACGCACTGAAGTGCCCCTCAGAGGCACTAGGGTGATATTAGGGTGATATTAGGGTGAGAGCAAAAGCAAGCCTGGAGCATGTACCTAAGGCTCCCCTCCAACCACCCCATTCCAAAGCCAGACTCTGGAGCAGAGCAGTCTCACGCCTCAGTGCTAACAAAATAAACATAATTGCTTTTAACAGTGATTGCTTCTAATGGAGCCGTGTGTGCATAAAGATGGAAATGTTCCCTTTATGAAGGTTTGTACAAACAGCAGCTGCTGGCAAGTCTCCTTGTCTCCTAATATTTCTTCATTAACCTTCAAACTTCTGCTGGTGCACATACTGTCTTCACAAACAGAATACAGAGCAACTTCTGCAGTATAATTGCAAGAACCTTTATCAGTATTGTATTTACTTGCCAAGACCCATCCTATTAGTTACATGTCACAGTGGCCTGACATGTAGAATAAAACTGGTGTTGACATCAGGTAATTCTATTTTTCCCTTTAACTGGAACTAATAAACTGTTCTGTCTAAAGACATAGAAAGAGAAAAATTAAAGTCTAGGGATGTTCCTCACCTTTAAAAGAGTGCCTTTTCACATGGCTTCTGTAATAAAGGATTAGACTGGCAGAGTGAGCTCTGATCTGCTTCAAACTGTAAGATCTCATGATTAACTTACATACACACAATGACTAACTGCAGCTGTGGCCTCTCCCCAGGCCACAAAGCCCTACAGATTTTCAGTGCATTTACTGGGATCCTATAGCCAGAGGTCTCAGAGTCAGAAAGCTCTTGAGCTAATGCCTCAGTTTGCCACAGGGAGTGTGACCAACACCTACAAACAGCTTCTCCCCCACAGGGAGAAGATTCACAGGACTAGCCACTTCTCCTTTTTGTAGGAATCTAGTGTCCTGTAGTTTTGAGTGGAGAATTTCTGGGTCCCACACTGGACTAATATCAGAACCACCCTGCACCAGCAACATGGAGGGGACACGCACCTGCACGGACCAAGGGCTGATCTGACAGTATGGGCAGCTCTGGGCCAACTTCAGCATTCCTGGAAAAAGTTCAGCCTAGCCTTTCACACCACAGATCCCAATTCAGCAGAGCACTGAACTCACACTGCAGTTACTATGCCCTAGTAACTTGAGCAGGATTTGGCTTTTAATGTCTGGCTTTGTTGAACTCAGTTTCATCTCTCATCTGACAAAGAGTGGCATCAGAAGCACGGTGTGTCTGGCACTACCAAAGTTTGGAAAATATACTGGCTTGTGTTATTTCTAAAGCAGTAATTTTATTTCTTAAAAGAAGAGGCTATTCAAAGACACAAGAAGGCAAATAAAAACTAAAAACACCAAAATATGGATAGCTGTAAAGCATGCAAAGAGTGATTTTTCAGTTCAGATATGGTTTTTATGAACTGTTCATGGACTGCTTCACTGTAACTATGTGATTGATCTGAGTAGTTCACAGAACAATTACACCAAATACAGAAGATGGTAATTTCTCTACAGATGCAAATTTGAGGATATATTAACTGTTACAGCATTTTTAACTCTGAAGGAGAGCATTTTTGTTCAAATAAGTTTGCTAAGTTATATGCTTATATTTTGGTTGTGTGATAAGGTTTTGGTTGTGTGGGGGGCTGCAGAGGTGGCCTCTGTGAGATGCCAGAAGCTTCCTCTGTGTCTGACAGAGCCAATGCCAGCTGGCTCCAGGAGAGACCCACCAGCAGCCAAAACCAAGCCCATCGGTCACACTGCCTGTGCCTCTGGGATCATGCTTTTAAGAAGGGGGAAAAAACCCTGCTAAACAAAAATACCTGGAGAGAGGCATAAAAATGGAGAGGAGCAGCTCTGCAGGCATCCAAGGCAGTGCAGAAGGAGGGGCAGGAGGTGCTCCAGGCACCTGAGCTCAGATTCCCCTGCAGCCTGTGGTGCAGACATGGTGAAGCAGCTGTGCCCCTGAAGCCCACAGAGGTCCACGTAGGAGCAGAGATCCACTTGCAGCCCATGGAGCAGCCCCACTGCCAGAGCAGGTGGGTGCCCAAAGGAGGCTGTGACCCTGTGGGAAGCCCATACTGGAACAGGATTTTGGCAGGACCTGTGGCCATGTGCAGAGAGATGGGAACCTATAGTGGAACAGTTGCTGAAGAAGTGCAGCCCATGGGAAGGACTCAGGTTGGAGAATTCCATGGAAGACTCACTGTCATGGGAGTGAGCTCACCCTGAAGCAGGAGAAGAGTGGCAGGAGTCCTTCCCCTGAGCAGGAAGGAGAGGCAGAGACAATGTGTGATGAACTGATTGCAAACCCCCACTCCACTTTTCCCTGAGCAACTCAGAGGAGGAAGTAGAGGAATCAGAAGTGAAGTTGAGCATGGAAAGAAAGAAGGGGTGGGGGAAAGGTGATTTTAAGAACTGGGTTTATTTATCACTATTCTTCTCTGAGTTTGATTAGTAATAAATTCAATTAATTTCACCCAAGGCGAGTCTGTTTTGCTTGTGATAGTAAAGGGTGAATGAACTCTGCCTGCCCTTACCTCAACCCATGAGTCTTGTGTTCCATTTTCTCTCCCTGTCCATCTGAGTAGGGGAGTGATAGAGTGGTTTTGTTGGGCACCTGATGTCAACCAGGGTCAATCCATCAAAGTGATTTTTTTTTTCCTAAATACATCTGAGGTGAAGGCTGGAAGACAGACTGATGCCAAAAAGCTACTACCACTACTGTGCTTCACAATCACAGAATCACAGAATCATTTAAGTTGGAAAATACCTTTAAGATCATCACGTCCAACTGTGAACAAAAGAGAGCTCTCATTGATACTTCATAAACATCAACATTCAATCCACGGAAGAGGCTTAATGATATAACAAAGCAATAATTTCAGTTGGTAAGCACAGGAGGTTGTAATATAAATACTCTCATTGAGAGTGAATTAAATTAAAAAAAATTTAGGAAGGACAACGACTACCACATTTCCTCTGAGGCCACAGTGCTGAAATAGCAATAGATAGCAGAGAAGATTATGACTCACAAAGCTCTGCCATGGCGTTCTGTGCCATTTCTGTCACAGTGACAGCCACCACTATGACTACCCCAGGGGATAAGCCCTGAGTCCTTCTCTTGCCTCCTGTTTATTCTTCTCTATTTATGCTTCATTATGAGTCTTAAAGTTTTCTCTTTTCATAGGAAAGTTCCATTACACGTTAGTTAGAGCATGCTTTAAGTCAGCATAATGAGTGATGGAGTGATGTGGCTTGCATCAGGTTTTGAGCCTTTGACTTTCCTATCCTGAGTTGGTGGAAAGGCATCCTTTGTTGTTTCTCCATAATGATGGAATGTCAGATGGGGATTGAAAGTAAACAGCTCACAAGAAAAATGCATTTCATGGGTATTACACATAAAGGATGCCATCAGAAAGGTTTTACCCTCACCTAGCTGGTACGTAATGCACAGCTTTTGGCCAAGAGAGATCACAGAGAATGGGAGCCTTGAGAAACACAAAGCCTCATGTGACACACCTGCTGCAGCTGACCAAGGGAACAGGCATCCTTGCTGCCACGAGTCAGTAGCAGAGTCAGGCCAAACAGCATCTGCAGTACCTTTGTGGTTCATTTTCTCCTGGGTTGTCTTTTCTCTTGTCTCTGGAGCTCTGTGCCTGGCTCTCCTACTTTTGAGAAGGAGATTGCACAGAAGACCTGAGCTTGGCTCTCCTGTGTCCATACCTGGTACTTTCTCACTGTGTATTTGCTCTGGTCCTCTCATCCACCCTCCCTGGACACGGACTGCTGGCACTGCCCCTGTGCTCTCACAGCTTTTCTGTTCCCAGCAGCCTGTCTCCAGACATAATACCTGGGGCATCCAACTTTCAAAGGCTGATCCATTTCAGTGGATTTCTTTTTCTCAAAGTAAGAGGAAATGACTGGGAAAAAAAAACAAAACCCAAAACAAAACCCCACAAAAATCTGCTTTAAGTGAAAACATTTAGTTAGCTGCAGGTTATTAAATCATCCTAACTTTCAGTGAAATTCAGATTTCTAAAAAAAGTTTTATTTTAAATTTGAGAGTTGGCACCTTTTGTGTTGGTAAAAATGTCAAAAAACTATTTCAGCAAAGCCCCTTCTCCCTTTTAGACAAAACCAGTTGCTTAACTGAAATGTGATACATTAAGCCTCCTTCCACAGTGAATTTGAAGAGAATTTATTATAAAGAACTGTCATATTTTAAAAGATGTAAACTCAATTGAAAGTCTGAATGAGTTAATACTACAAAATCTTTCACCCAACAATAACTTCTCACATCTGAGTTTGTCACCAGCACCAATTAGATCTAGGCACAAACAATAGCTTTGAAGCTAAGGATTTACAATCATTACAAAATTGTATCTGTCTCCTTCAGGTTCTGGGACATTTAATAATTTTCACTGAAAATTCTTGGGCTACACCAGCAAAAAGAACCTTCCCATGCTGCCCAGTACTCCTTTACAGAAGAAAGGCTTGTATTCCTATACAGTAATTAAACATTAATCTAAATCTACAGCTGACTGAAATTTTTCTGAACTGCATATTTTTATTGGAGAAAATATGCTGTGAAATGGAATAATTTTCCTCAGGAATATATTGACTTTTGTAAGAAAATAATTGAAAGAATCTATGCTTTGAAGAAAATCAGTCTGCTTCATTTGGATGTAATAGGTTATGAATGAGGTTGAAGCTATTCCAAACAAAGGTCTTTACTTTATGAGATTAAATACTTGAAAAAGAGCTGATTGAAATTTTAAAATAATAATTTCTTGAATTCTTACTTCACGGGGAACAAAAAAATATTAAGTTATCCTTTCAATTCAGGTCAAAAGGAAAAGTCAAAGCAGAAATCTACCACAGAGGATAAATTCTCTATATTGACCATTTCTATTGCAGTATCATTAGCTGAACAACATGTACAGTCTGACCATAAAGTCATACCTATTTTCTTTCATATTTGTACAAGCTCCCATGTAATTTCACACCAGAATTTAAGAAAGCATTAAAATAGTCACTAGCTAATGCAGGTGGGATAGAAAACTTGTTAAGTAAATGTAGATTTGCATTGTGATACCTGCACAAAACACATCCTTCTGCAGGAGTTTGCAGTTCATCTCTGTGCATTACTAAAATGAAGTCTGACAATAATTGAAATATATTATGATTTTGCTGATGATAATCTGAGTAGAAACACCAAGCTAATGTGTTTATCTGCCAGCAATAAATGGAATGACAAGACAGGGATGAGCAATAGCTGTTGCTGCAGACTGCAGGGACAGGTACGTGGGCTTTGGTCTGACACACCACCACCTGCTCTTGGTCCAGTTAAGATATCACTAAACTGCTGTCTCCCAGCTGCCCATCACATCCTCCTGTCTAAATCCTCATCTCTGCTGGTTTACCAGCTCAGCTGAGAGCTCTGGCTTACAAGGGAAGCCAGTATTTCTTGTAGCATCAGGTTTAATTTGGACTGCTGCAGAGGCAGGTTACTGACTGTGAGCCAAGGGGGAAGGTAGCAGGAAGTGCCCCCAGCAGGATTCTTTCCAATGTATGCCCTTGCCCTCAGGGCCTGCAGCTGGGTGCACGGAACTCTTCATGCAGTTTTTGGTGGGAGTGCTCAAACACTTCTGGAATGAATCCAAAAACAGGCATGCCAGTAATTTTAGGGTAGTCTTTCTTTCAGTTTCAGGTTAAATCTTTCAATAGAAGGATCATCAGAGCTTTCACTCTAAGGGACAATTTTAAATTTTACAGTGTGCAGAAAACGAACGTGTAAAGGCTTGAAATAAACAAAAAAGAAACAAGGGTCACTGAACATTTCAGCCAGTGAAAAACTTAATCAAAGCAAATTTATTTACCATAACAGCATCACCTCTTCCCTGTCCTACTCCAAGCATACTACCTGTTTGCATATCTCATTAAAATTTCAAATCCAAATCATGTTGATTCAGGATGGCACCATATTCCCTGGAGTCAGAGTTCACTTATTTGTGATCCAATTCTCCTCTACAGAAAAGTTTTCTGGCTAAGATTTTTCTAATTTTTTTTTTTTAAATATGGAAGATTATCACAAAATGTGTAATATCTCCAGAATATCCAGATTATAAGGTGCTGGATCTACACCTCGCACTGGGAATCCATTTTCTTTTGTGACCATCAAATTGACCCAACAAGAAAACTCTTTTTCATTGATATTGAGAACTTATAATATTGAATTCTTCTCTAAAATACAATAAACATGCAATGGTGTAAAACATGCCTTACTCTACAGTCAAATGTTTGCAAGAAGTCACACACAAAGACTGATTGCAGATGAAATGAACTCAGCATTTCACTGTAACAGCTTTTTGAAAAAGCATTAAAATACTTTTGAGGTCTTTGTTCACTCCTAGGATTAAATCACATCCATCTCAGGAATGGCAGGCTGCTCCAGCCCCTGAGGCAGCCCCCGTGGCTGCCCAGCCTCAAAGGGAAGGACTGGAAGGGATCTCTAAGCACCAGGCAAACAACAGGCATGGGCATGGGGAGGCAAGAAATGTTGTAAAAACACACCTGAGACACGTGGTTGTATGACATCCAACATAGGCCAAAACTGTTGTTTAGACACCTCCTTGTTCCTAGAAAAAGATTTTGTGACTCCTCCCCAGGAATTTTTTGCTTTTTGTTTTTGATTTTATTAAACTCTCACAGAAGAAAGCACAGACAAAAGAACAAGATAAATGGTTTTCTCCTTGCAGTTCTTCACTTTTTCTATCCTCTGGCAAATCTGGAAAAATTAAAAATGTTTAAAAAGTAGTGTGAAAATTTAAAATTGTTATTTGAGGATGAAGCAGAAATTGGGACTTCTAATAGGGAAATGGACTTTTTTTTAAAGAGTCTTCCGAATAAGTAACCACTTTATTATTGAAATTTAGCAAATTCTCCCTACTTTTCTGTCTGATTTTGATTCCTTCAGTTCCCAGTTAGGTTATTTTGTGGGATGCATGAATATCAAGTCTAGTCACTGGATTCTGCTGTTCAGTTAAATCACTTCAATGTCTGATACAACCAGTCCCACAGTCTAAAAGCTTAGTGGATCTAACTGCACCATAACTTTTATTTTACACAGTTGCCCAAAAGCTGCCAAGGATCAAACCCCATCTATACTGATGAATGTTTACAATGCAGGTGTTCAGATTTGTTGGTGTCTCTTACAATTACATTTTTCTGCGATGCAGAATTCAGAGGTGTCACAGCAGCTGCTTGCAAGCCTGTAACTTTGCATGTGTGATGTGAGGATGGAGATGAAGTTGCATTACTGCTGGGCCAAGGGAGCAGGTTCCTTACACGGCAGTATCTGAATCCCAATTGCCATCATTTAGCTGATACTTAGCCCAGAGCAGAGTGTTCGACCATGGGGTTTTAGCATCCCCTTTACAGGAATAATACTCCTTGCAGCAAGCCTGTGCAATGACTTGGCAGAAATGAAACTAAGGAGCAATCAGCACACATTTTTACTTTAGCTTTACTAGTGCAGCTAGACAGCAAACTATTTAACCACGACTAAAGAGGCAAAATCCTATTACAATCAATTTGTGTTTTGTCTACATGATTTGGACTGATACTTTATATTATTTCTAGAGCAGCCTGTCCAGGGATGTGCACAGAAAAAGAGAAGTTCCGTAGTAACGGTAGTTTACAGCTTAGATGACACACTTGTAGTCCTGAAGCAAAACAAACAGCAAAGAATCTGTCTCTGTCTGATCAGACAAGGTATGAAGTGCCAGAAAGCATGCAATAGTACTTGCTCCTACAGGAGTTATAACTAGGTGACATTTACAAGCATTCAGCAAATGAATTATGGGGTCTTGAAACAGGAGTTCTCTAATGGGAGCACAATATATAATATTCCAGAAGAACAGATTGTTTTATGTTGGGGCATCCTACAGTGTTGATAATAGCAAGAAGATTTATTATTCAAAGCCCAGAGGGAGAATACTTTGTAGATCAGAGGAGAAAATATTATATCATATTCCTAGTGCTTATGAGATACCAGGACACAAAATACAATATCTGCTTGATAGGTTTCAGATGGTAGAGGTTTAGTCTTTAACAGCAGCTGCCTCACGGCAACAAGGTTTTATGAACTAGTTTATCTCTTTAAAGATATATCTGAAAGTCACCACAGTGACATTAAACAAGGAAGAAATCAAAGCAGAAGACACTGTGACATTTTAGAAACAGATTCCAAAACAGATGCTAAGTCTGAAAGTCACAAGATTGTAAACACACTCAACAAAGTCTGAGAAAAACAGTACTAGGGTTTGCTTCTGCTTCCAGATATAAATGTCAGTTATTGCTTCAGACCTTGTTATGTAAGTTGTCCATACAACAGCATGGCTTCTTTTAAAAAGACAAAACCCCAAACACCTTAGAAACATGTGATCCTGTTAAACCAGTGCTTAGTTCACCTTGTGATTCAAAACCTTGGCAAACCAATGTCATCATAAAATACTTTTCATGGGCATAAATAAGTAATTTACCATTGCATCTGGTTTATTTTTCCTAGGAGGACCTAATCTAGCCTCATGTAATTGTGAAGAAAAGGAGATCATGGTACCATAAGGGGGAGGGCATATTCCATACTGATTATTGCTCATGTGAGAAACCAAGACTCCTCAAGATGTATCTGCAGGGTGGGTCTTGATTTCATCACAGGGGGTTATCCACTAGTGGTTGTCTTAAAGGGACCTGAATTTCCTTTTGTGTCTATTACTATTAACTATAGGTGTTTTACACTTACTCAACAATATGAATAAAACTGATGGGGGAGGATAAGAAACCCTTAAAAATGCATTGCTGACCTTCTATGTTCTTCAAAATTTGCAGCCTTATATCATCAGCATCTATTTGCAGTAGCTGACTCCATCTTCTCTTTGTGGAATAGGGTAGATTTTTGCCATGCAATTTTTGTGGGTTTTGGAACAAAGTGACAATGATTTCTTAGCCTTTCATACAGCAAGTGGCCTTTCTCAGACTTTTGCAGTTGTTAGCATTTATGAGGTCTAAGGTCCATAAATCTGATAAGATTCAGTCTTCTGCTTCCAGACAAGAAACTGAAGTTCTGCCTAATTAACCCTTCTGCAGACCTCTTTCTTCAGCATTGCAAAGTATCTTTAACTGGGACATTCCCAAGCCTACAGCACGTGTGTTTATGAAGCAGCAGAGCTAGCTACAGCTCCAGTAACTTCTATGCACAGCTGTGATGGGAGGGAGGTATGGGCTGAGAGCCCAATCAGTGAAGCAACTTTTTATTTTCGTCTGTGCAGCTGACCTGGATGTTCAGTTCTGGGTATGTTGCAAGGGTGTGAAAGGGGTAGAATTTCAGAGTCCTGATCTGTTTTATTATGGATAGTGAAAGTTTTTTCTTAATTCACAGCCTTGTTTTTGAAATTCACTATCTTTGCAGAACTGAATCAAGACTATGACATGCACAACAAGATCTTTCCCCAGATGCTTGAGCACTTGGGGAATTCCCTTCCCCATTCCAACCAGGATGCTGAGAGATTCACTGGCATTGCTCACTGGAGTTCCCCAGCATCATTCGCTAGAACTTTATCTCTATATATAGGGCCTGGGGAGAGGGAAGGCTTTGTCCTTGGGAAAAGGGAGTGTGCAGGATGCTAGATTTAACCTGTCACTGCAGGCACAAGCAATTAATATGAAGAAGTAACCTATCTTCTCTCAGAGAGTCTCAGTTGAACCAGCCTGCTTAGAAAAAAAAAAAACCCAAAGACATTTCTGTAAAAGGCAATTTGTACAAATAACTTTAAGATAAACTGTTACTGCACATCATTTTGCCCATATGCTTCTAAATATGAACATTCATTGTAATATTGCTCTCTAGGTTATACCCTACTGGAATACTTTATTTTAAGATCACATTGACAGCCACAATGTCATGCCAAAACTGCCTCTGATTTCTCTTCTTGGGATAAATCTGTCATGTATACATTTTGTCACGAACAGTGTATTAGCTGTTCTCTGAAACAGCCACAACGGTTACTTGTCTTTGCATCTGGTCACCAAAACTTAGACTTTCTGATGTGTATGGAAGTTTGTTCCATGTAAGGGTAAGGTCTGGGAAGAAAATAAATTTATTTTTATATAATATATAGAAATACAATATTTAAAGGTGTTCTATGTAAATATATATTATTCTATGTATTACAGACAGAAATATAAGGAAATATGGACATTTTTTCTTGTCAAATGTGCAAATACTAGGGGCAAAGAAACAGAAATCTTTCAAGCTCACTAAGTAAAAATGTATCTTTCAAACCAGAGCTCAAATCCTAGCACATGTTCTGGTATTTCCTTTACCATCCTAGCAATTCACACTAATATGTACAAATAATCTCACCAGTTTGGATGTGATCAGCATTGCTGATAACAGTTCTGAAGCATGTGTACAATTGGGAGAGTCAATAAAGCCCCACTAACTTACTTTCATTATTCATGTTGCTGGGTGTATCCCTTGTATGACTAAAATCATATTTGATTAGGAATTAATTCTCAGAGACTGTTAGTACCTCTTTGTGAACAATGCTTCTGCAAAAAAACCCTCACAGCTTTTGAAAGTGCATTGATTTGCAGTAGTGGAAAATGAAGTCCAGTGTAGCTACACTTGTGCAAGCTGACCTGGGCCATCTGTAGCTCCACATTTTTGTGTGCAGGTTTGGGCCACTGTTGACCTCAAATTACTTCAAATGTGCCTGTCTGCAAAAACGTTAGTGTTCCACAAGACAAGTCCTCTAAGCAGCAGACAGTCCTGCTTTGGCTGCAGGACAAGCTGTCCTGTGCCCTGGAATTCATGATATATTGGTTTGTATATATAGGTGTCAGAGCCCTCTCTTGAAAGGAGATAGCTCCTATACACGGCCTCATACAGCTGGTAGAGCTGTTCCTTCCTCTTCTTCTTCAGCTTTTGTTCCTGAGCAAGCAGTTCTGTGCATTAATTGACTTCATTTTAGAGAAGCATATACACGCCTTCTAATTAGCCATCTTTTAAATCAGAATTCTACTAAGTATGGCAGAATGACCAGAAATGATAAATTCAGCTTCGTTTCCCACTTACATGGGCTCTTAGGGTCCTATTAAGCAGAAGCTAACAGCCAACAGGGAAGCAACTCCAACTAAGTGGTTCACTAGAAACAAGAAAGTTCTATGTAGCCCACTGAAAATCACCATCATGCTTTCAAAGTAAAAAATGTGACACTGGCTTGAAGTTGAATTTTATCACTGTCTTGAGATTAAAAATGAAGTCTCCTGTAACCCAAGAAAACTTAAATATATTCATGCAGACATCATGAGGTGTCCTGCTTTCCTTGCCAATGTACTCTTTTGGATTAGCACATGTGTGCACAGCCCAGCCAGGTGTTCCTTTGTGACTAATGAACACACTGCTCCCTGATCAGTCCGAAGGGCTGGGAGCTATCATGCCTCCCTGTCAGTAAGCTTTGGTAAAAACAAAAGCCACACGTTTCGAGGCATATGGTTTACAACTATAAATATATGTTAAGTAAATATATACTGGCTGACGAATGAGCTCTAAGTGCATTCTTGTTAGTCCTGACTGTTCGTCTCACCTGTCATGATCCTGCCAAAGCCAGACACAAGCTGTGGTGTTGTGCAGCAGGCAGTAGCATGTATATGATGTTTTCACCCTTGCTTCCCCTGGCGGCCCTAAATGACAAGTTCAAACATTTCAGTAGTTCCATGACTTGACCGTCAGCTCCTTTCCACCTCAGATAAAACACTGAAGTGACATTTGTCACATCACTAGTTCAGTTTTGTAAGGGTAAAATGAAAAGCACTAGTGGATGCCTGAATCTAAGTCTTCTGAATTAATCACCCATGTCAATGCTAGCTAGCTTTTTGCTTTTACTTCTAAACAAATTATGTCGCTTGGAATCACTAAAACCAGAGGTCACACAGTATGGCAAGGTTGTAAGAACTAGAACAATCCCAAACATATGGGAAAAAAAATACTAACAGATAAAAAATGCTGAAGTGTAGCTATATGAAGAACTTACTAGTGCCAAAGAGAATTATATCCAGTGAAGATGTTATGTCACTGGGTTTTTTTTGTTTTGTTTAATGGGGCACTCTGCCTCTGCTAAATCCCAGATTTGGGCTATGAAGCCCAGGAGATGCAATGATCCTCCTGACCACTGGAACTTCCAAGTCAAACCTGCCATGAGCTCAGAGAGGTCTCCTGATGCTGCTCTGTAAAACTCAGCCATTTACACAGCTCCTCTCAAATGTGGTGTCAGAGGCCCCATGTCTTCCCTCTTTCCATGACTCCAAACCAGACACAGCTCCATCATGTTTCCTATGCCTATGCTGTACTTAAACAACTTTAGGAACAATTCAAGTCCTAAAGTCCTGTCTAGCCTAGCTGTCATCCATAATGGAAGACGCAACTCCACATCATGGACTGTTTTCCCCTCAGACTGGAGATTGAAGACTGGAGACTGAGACATCCTCTCACAGAGGATGGATCATACAGGATCCATCCTGTATGATCCATCCTGTGAAACCACAGGAGAGGCCCACACGGCTGAAAACAGCTCTTCCCCATGGATGCAGCTCCTGAGTTGAAGAGGCAGTATCATATCCCAGAAAATCGTATCCTGCCCGTGTTTATGGCACTGAATCATTCTGAGCTTCTTTTGTTTAGAAGCATCACCACTGTCATGCTTAGCTCCTCTAACAATCACACTCTTCCTCCTAGGTCTACAATCAACCAATGGAATCCAATTTGGCAGGATTAAAATTTTATTGACTTTTTTAGGTTGTGGAATGTCCTTCTCTGGAAATACTCAAAACCTGCTTGGATGCAATCCGGTGTAACCTACCCTGGGTGAATCTGCTTTGGCAGGGGGCTGGACTAGATGGCCTCCAGAGGACCCTTCCAACCCTAACCATTCTGTGATTCTGAAGTTATTTATATCCCAGCACCTGAGTCAGAGGACCAAGAATTCCCACAAAACAACTGGAGCAACCACCCACTGCAGCTTTAATGGTTATAACTAAGTAGGTGGGCAACTATGCTGACATTGAAACATCTGACCCCACAGGGTAAATTTTCCTGCCAAAAAAACCCTTCTTATGCTAAAGACAGAACAGGATGAAACAACAGAAAATGCCCAAATTTGTTAGCTTATCAAGCAGCTTCTTTTATAATTAATGTTCTGGATGTTCAAAAATATTAACTCAGAAAGCTTTAGAAAAGGTATTACTATGATTACTATGCTACTTCACGTCTCTAGGCTATTTAGAAGCCTTTTTTTTAATGACAAAGCACCTTGTTAAAGAGGAGAGGCTTTGCTTGAAGAGATATAACCATAAAGACATTAAAGTAAGTATCACACCTCTGGATGGGCTTTGGTTGAAAACACAAGCTCAAGAGCTGCAAAAGACTTCTTTTGAGGTCTCTGTTGTTTGGAAACATCCTGCTGTCAAAGCTGTGCAGTGCAAATTGCATATGTGGCTTTGTGGGCTGATCTCAACTGTTTATTTTTACACACTGCTAAATACGAACACTCACATTAATAAATCTATTTGCTAATGCATTTCGGAAACACTTGAAATTTGTTTTCCTGTTCTGTATCTCCATGTTGAAAGAATTTCAGACATTAATACAAATCAGTGAAAAGTGACTGTGATAGTTCGAATCTGAAATTAGAAAGTGTTCAAATAACTCACATTTCGTAGAAAGTGACAGCAAACAAATTGCACTACCCACAACCTTAGGAATGAGCATGGTTTATTTCACATACAGCCACTTGCTTACAGGAAATGGTTTGCACACCTAACAACTGCTTTGGCATTTGATGTAGACTTTACTTCAGATGAAGGGAAAGACACAAATCACACTCCCTCAAGAATTAATTTACACTTCACTCTCCTGTTGGCTTCAGCAACAGTATCGTGTACAGAACAATAGTGGACCAGACATGGATATTCATTTTCCATTTATGAGTAACCTCAATGAAGCTTCAGTCGTTTTGGAATTAAGCCAGTAGAAAAGAACCCCTCCAGTGGTTCACCCAGTGAACCCTCAAAGACCTCCTGGTTTGTAGGTCAGGGGAACTAGCCAAATGGTATCATTCAAACTTGCCTGTTTACCTTAAACAGCAGTTCATGAGAATGATGATTGCCAGGTGGGCTACCATGGGATAGCTCTGGGACCATGAGCAAGTATATTTACTGAAGCATTAGAGAAGCAGATTGTTCCTGAATGACTGAATGACCAGACAAGTCTCAGCTGAGGTATGTGAAAGGAAGTCCAAGCCACAGAAATTCATTCTTCTCACTCAAAAGAAGCAATTAAAATAAAAAGCCCTGCTTCTGTCATAGAAGCTCAGTTCCAGCACAGAGCCAGCCAGCCACAAAAGCACTGCAAGAGCCCATGTAATTAATACCTCAGCCAGCCGGTGAGCACACTCCACTGTTTTGAGAGTAAGCAGCACAGTAACCTCACCTGTCCCACAGCAGGCTTTGCCAGTAAGAGGCAGTTGTGAAAACCAGTGACTGTCTGCATGGATTCTGCCCAGCAATTTATATAATTGCCTGATGAGCAGATGAAACGATTCTGCTTGGCTTCTCTGAGTCATGGTCCCAATCCCTACCATCTTCTGGAGCTCACTTGGCTAGGTTATTATATACTGACCCTATAATCAAACCTATGAGGGAAAAAGGGCCTGTCCTCAGGATCAAGGAAGATCAAGGTTGTCATATAAGGGTGGGGCAAACCTGAGAGTGCTTATTATAGGAAGTGCTGGCAACGATGCCCCAATATTAAGGTCATCTTACATTCTGTCTTACATAGCTAACATGGAAATGATTACTTACGCCTTTCCTTTGTGATCTCTTAAAGTAAGAAAAAGTAAGACTCTTCTAAGATGATAAATGTCAAACTTGAAACAGTCATATTTTTACTTACTCCCCATACCTGGGTTAGGTGCTGAGAGATTGAGAGGATCTATCTGGCTAGATCTTTAACAGGTATACCTTCTCTCCAACAGAAATCTACACAAATGGCAAGGAAAAAAGGTCTTCAGAAACTGGGTGCAGACCAAACAGGCTTTCCTGGAAGTTTAAAGAAAAAAAAGTATTTTTTCTTGTCAATTAACTAATTTCTTCACTCTGTATCTTCTTTGGCCATGACATACCTAGCTGTTCATTTGATATTTTCCCTCTGAAGAAAGGGCATGGTCCAAGTTAAACTGCCTTTTCTCCTCATGACTCTTAAGACACGCTGCAGCCCCTTAAAACATGGCATGCGTATGAGGAATAAGAACACTTACAGAGGTAACACTGTATAATTCCTGCCTGGTTACAGCCTCTTAAAGGACTGGCTTCCCTAGGCCGAAGGGTAGAACCGGCATAGGAGGGTTCAGCAACCAGCATTTGTGGGTGCATGGCCAAGTTTCTGGGTATGAAGTTCTGGACCATGAATCTAACACACTCCGAGAAAGGTGGTAGAGGAGCATTGCCTGTAACACCAAAAGGCGCACTGTGACGGCTGGCAGGAAAGGTTTAGTTGAGGTGACAGCTTTAGCAAAGCCCGGTGCCTGTAGAAGCACAGAGAAGGTGACTTTGGTTACGGGATGGATTGTGGTGGTGCTGGATCTATGCTGGAACCACGGCTGGTGATCAGGCCCCAGGCAAGCGGAGCGGGGCTGTCTGGACCCAAGGCAGCAGCCGCGCTCGCCGTGCCGCTCCAGGGCGTGCATAGGAGAGCCCGGCAGAGCTGCCGGAGCCC
>VXBR01010760.1:3051298-3083288 GCA_013400215.1 Cisticola juncidis
CCGTGCCGGGCCGTGTAGGGTGGCCGCCGCCGCCGGGCCCACGGGGGCGGCGCACCGAGCAGTGCCGCGGCCGCTTCCTCTGACCCCGCCGTGCTGTCGCGCTGTCGCGATAGCACGTGGGGAGGGCGTAGGGCCGGGGTCTGCCTGGTGCTGGGGAGACCGCAGTCGGAGAGTCGCCTTTCTATGTGAAAGGAGGGGAAAGAGAGCAAACAATCCAGAGGTATTGCTGAAATCCTTCTCTAATCCCCCGTGTTTGTGTTATTTCGAGTAGATGTGCTCAGACCGTGCAAGAGGTGGTGTTTTCTGTCTTCTCTTAGTCCCTTTTTTAATGGCAGTTTTTTGACGTGCGGTGGAGCCTTTGTTTCCCTCCTTTATGAAGGTAAGGAGGGCGGTGTGTTGTACTCCTGTAACCCCGCGGGTCGGCAATCAGAAGCATACAGGGAGATGACAGCAGCTTGTTGAACGGCTCGCTTGTTGGAACAGTTGTGTGGCCTCACTTCCAAAAGTTCTAGTGCCGCTGTTGCTTGCATCAGGTCTTCAGAATTCTTAAGGGAAATAACTCACGGGCCAGAGAGCTGGCTTTCTTTTGTTTTGTAAAGCTCTGCTCAGATTTGGCTGAGGAGCTTTTCATAATCCTTGTTTCCCTTTCGCTGATTATGTTGTTATTATGCCAGATAAGTGTTTGTTAGCATATTGGTCCCAAACCAGTGCCCCTGAAGTAGCAGCCTCACCTTGTTTGTGCTAGCACTTAAGGCAAGATATCTCCTCGGCTTTCTCTAGAATTGTGTGGGGTGCTTGATGGTTAAGTCCTTCACGTGGACACTTGCTGCCTTCTGCTTCGCGATGAGTGATACACCTTAACTTGTGCTGTGATTTGGGAGGTTAAGGTTCATGCATCCCGTTTGAGGAGGATGTCATTTATGGCCTTCCCCTCTGCACTCCTCTCCCAAAAGTAGGAGAAATATTAGAACTTTGTTGGTAAGCAAGTCGAGTACTTGGAATACTGAAAAATGCACTGGTAGCTTTACTCTGTCTTCCACTCTGTATGCATGTAAATATCTGTGTGGAATTTCTCTATAATGTTTCATTGAGAGAAGAAATAGATAAGAGTGAATTGGGACTGTACTGCAAGCTGAGACTTTTTGTGGGGTCTCCTCTCATTTGCTTCCAAAGTTAGAAGGTGTTAGAGAACAGGAGAATCCCAGCAGAATGGGCAAAGGCTGTGCAAAAGCAGTGTTTTTACTCTGCTGCCTGAACATTCTTTTGCACTAAATTCTGCATTTAGTCAATTAACTTCTTAAATTTGGGTTATATTTACCTAGCCTCCTACTTCAGTGTTAGAAGTCTAATGGGCAAAATAAGTGCTGTGTTTAACAAGCAGTATTCAGTCCAGTTTCTGCACAAGATTTCTGCATGTTTTTGGACAGCCAGGTTTTAAGGTTGTAAGGAGTGTCTACAACAGAGGGTGTAGTCTGCAACGCTGTGAATAAGAAAGCATATGGTTATTAGTCTTCCAATGAGTTCCTGTGGCTGCTGCAGATTTTAGCTGTGTAAGAAAACTCTGTTTTGCCTTCATTCCAATTGAACTAAAAGGAACTAAATTTACCTCATATTGATAGACCTATTTCTTTGGTGGGCTCTATCTAAAAGGAGGCAAATGCTTTCTGCCTCTGGCAATGAGATCCAGTGGAGTAAAGATGGGAGCAGGGAATCATGTATAGTCATCATTGTACTGGTGACAATTTCCCTTCAGTTTCCTTATCTGCATAAAAAGAATAAAGATAATCTTTCTATTGGTGAGATGGTTAGATTTGTGTAAGGAGTGGCAAGTATTCCTGAACAGATCACAAAGAAATGAATATTTCCATTATTGATGGTTACAGAGAAATCTGTGTAAGCTGTGCTAAGTGTCAGGACACTGTCTAGTCTCAATATTGAATGAAGGAAAAAGACTGAAAAGTCTTGTAATATAGGCTGGTCTGAAACAAGCCAAGAGAGTTAAAAAGGTAGGGGAGCTCTAGATTCTGACTTAGTTTGCAAGCTACTATTTTTAATAGTTTCTGATGCAACACTTGGTGTCTTTTTATAATTTTATAGTAATCTGTTAATGATGTTTGAAGCTTCAGGACCCTGCAAACCCCTACAGTCAGTAGAACATCCAGTTGAGTAGATGATGCTGTTTCTTACCAAATGTCCAACATTGTTCTAAGCTCTTAATGTGAAATCATGATGAAAAGATGATAGGTCTAAATTTCAGCCTTGAGAACGAGAGGCATGGTGAGGTAAGTTTCTGAGTGGTGTAGTTACACCTGTTCAGGTAAAATTTTAGGTAGTGGTTCAGACTGATTGTGATACCTGGTTCAGACTTAGCTACAGAGGTGCTGGAAGGTAGGTGATGTTTTTGATGAAGTTTAGGCTTTCATTTGTCAATTTTGAAACAGCTCTAGAACACACTGTAGTTTTCCAAAAGTTCTGTTTGACAGAGAAATTTGTTGGTGTGATATATTAATTGCAAATAGGATCTTTATAGGAGTGTGCTTTATTGGCAAGCTTTAATACTCTTACAAAACCTTGTTTTGTCTGAGTCACTGTTGTCACCAGATAAGGAATGTGTTTGGATAGGATCGTTCAGCTGCAGTCCTTGGGCAAAAAGAAAGAACATCAAGCCTGCTGGCATTTGAAAAAGGCAGTCTAAATGATACTAGAGATAACAAATCAATGAATAATTGTATGTCCTAAAACCCTGTACAAACTTGTAGTTAAGATGCTCGTGTTTTCCAGTTCTTCATTCATGTTAGAAACATACTGAAAGAGCTGGTATAACATGCTCACTATGAGATACATTCCTAGCTTTCTGTCATCAACTGTTTGAGGTAGGTGAAGTTTTGTTTAGACAATAGTTTTATTTAAAACTGTCTTCTTTTTTCTACTGTTTTGTTGATTTTAAAACCAAGCAGCTTGGAAGGGGGAAAAGCCTGGCGGTTGCTGCGAAAAGTGTCTTTCATTTGATAAGAAAGGGAAATACCTGAAAATAGAATAAAGTTTTTAAAACTGTCTTATAATATCTTTTTTTTTTTTTTTACTTCATATTTTTCTAAATATTTTAAGACATACTCCCATCATTTCTACTCCAGTATAATGTGATAGGGTATCCTTGTGGATATGTCTGTTAAATTCTTTTGTGTAGTGTCTATTTTGCTCCATATTATTAAGGCTATTGTCTACCAAGTGTATACTTTTAACAGAAAAAAAATGTGATACAGACAGAATACATGACATTGCACTTCAGTGTAGGACGTTGAAGAGAAGTTGCTTTCATAGTCTATTTACTTTGAAGTAGTTTCCTTATTTTGCTATGGGACCTGGATAAGCTTGTGTAGTAAGACCTGAAACAGTGTAGTAATGAGATGTTTGGCCTGATTTCTCTAAGTATGCAGAGGTCAGGAATTCTTCGGCAGCAGCATGTATGAATTAAAATATTACATAAGAAGGATTTATTTTTAGTTTCTTTTGCGTGGTTAAAACTACCTACTGTAATACAGAATTCATTTTTTTCCAGTAGTTCTGTTTACTGAGAAATTACTTATTTTCTTTCCTGATTTTCTGGAGGCTGTGTGAGTTGGTACTGGAATAAGAATATCATTGTTCCTTTGGGCATATCACCTCAGTTTCACCTCTCTTAAGTTTTAGTGGTAATCCTTGGGCATGAAGGAATGGAAGAAGCATTTTGTTACTGTAAAAAGCTTTTTAATAGTAAGCCACTGCTTAATAAGTTCCCATGTATGAAGACTGAAGATGGACAAATTTTAACTATACTAAAATGCAGTTCATAAAAGAATCAAACTTTATATATTCTCCAGCTGTTGCAGTCTTTCATATGAGTTTATTTTTTTTCACTGAAGTGGTCAGAGCAGTGAATTAAGTGCAGTAGGTCAGAATAACAACTTTTAATAATCTCTTGCAGCCTTCTATATAATTAGGTTACCATCCACTGTGACTAACAGCTAGCAATAAGCTAATATGACAGAACTTAGGTTGTACCTGGGAAATTTATTAAAAACTTGTTTATATTGCCATCAAACCTAAAAAATTTCAGTGTTTGTAGCCCCACACAGTGTAAGCGCATGACCTTTTCAGGGGATTGTACATACAAAAAGTAATGTCTACACCTGCAATGAAACCTTACTTCTGATCTCATTTCTTGCAGAATCTGCAGCAATCAAGGAGTCACACTGTGTTCAAGTTCAGAAGTGCTTTACACATGAAATCTACTGGCTCTCTAGCTGATTCTGCCCTGTCACCATCTCAACAGGTAGAGTGCTTTTGTGCCTGAGCCATGCAGCAGTGTAGCTGTTCCTCGTGTGGTTGTCTTGTGTCCGTGTGTGGTCAAAGCACATTGAGGTCTTTGGGTTTCTTTTCTTGGGAATGTGTCAAGGAAGCAAGAATGCATGGCACATCTGTCACAAAAGTACTCTAAAGAAAAGCCTAGTAGTTTTGATTTTGATTTTTGTCACTCTTTTAAATGAGTTTAACAGGGATAGAAAAAAGCATTCTGTCATTTCATCAGAGCTTTTATTCTAAAATGTAACAAAGCCAGACACATAGGGCATCTAGAGGGTCCACTTCAGTCAAAGCAGTGTTTTGCTTTGGTTCTTTTCCTCTTGAATGCTATTTTTTTTTGTTTGTTTGTTTTGGCTACAGTGATTTGGGAGGAAATAATTTCACTGTATTCTCTGAATGGTGGGAAAATGGTTTGCCACTAGGAAAAAAGGATATTTGGGGAAGGGGCAGACATGCAGAAGTCTTCCTTATAAGGTTGGCATAAAAAAGATTGCCACTCAGTAATTCTAGTGCTCATTACTTCTGCTGTAGTTAGAGATTTCTCTTTTTTTGGTCTGGTTTGTGAGGTGGATAGATAACTTTGATTTATGCTTAAAAAAGCAGCTAGTATATATTCCCTTGATGCTAGACCACTGATAAAACTAGACTCTTTCCAGAAGTATGTGTCCCCCTGAGAGTTTTTGTCTTGCATTAGAAAGCCATATTTTAGTGTAACCTTTTTCTGCCTCTTTTGTGGAATACATAATAATAGCTGTAGACTATAATGGTAATGGTTGAAGCAGTGTCCTGCTTACATAGTAAGCTTTAGTAATTGGAGCTCTTTTAATGTTTTCAGTGATTAAGAATAAATTAATGTAGACTCATTCTAGTATGTTCTGTATGTGCAGTCACTACTAGCCAGGAAAGATGCTCTCATCTTTGTTGTGGATGAATTTATGTTTGAGAATGCAGTGAACACTCATCCATCCAACTGTTTTGAATATGGTTTTAGCTTTCCTGGTCTACCTTGTTGTAACAGAAATCAGGTTTGTCCTGATGAATTTAGGATTGGGGGCAGTAATTGGTATTGTGTAAGGTTGAGAATTTAAGTTTAGCATCTGAAAGAGAAGCTACTGTCAGAAACTTGGGTAAAAGATGGAAGATTGAGAAATACAGCTGTCTCTTCTGACGCCTTGGACTGGCTACCTAGAACAGAGGCTAGACAGAGTTAGAGAATAAAGTGAGTATTTCTTGAAGGCCTTTAACAGATACACCTTGGGCAGTGCAGGAACCTTGCAGAGGCTACATCCAAGATGGGTGATGGCCACGAGTTTTTTTTGGCAGATAAAAGTTTGGTCTATCTACATATCGGGGATTAATTGTCCAATTACAGCTTCAAGTAATTGGAGTCACATTCCCCAGTTTGCTCTCTCCAAATTAACTTTTGTTTATACTTTTCAGGGCCTGAGGCTGTGGTGATGACCTTAGTTCTCAGGCCTGGAAGGGTTGCTTGGTCTGGCCAAACACTGATGAGAGCTTACCAACACTCTGTATGGAGTTCAGAGTATACATTAATCAGTGGAGTTCAGTTATACATTAATCCAGTACAGCATCTGAAAAATATAAAAGCTAAAACTTAAGGAATCACTTCTTCAGTGTCTTCAGTGTCCAAAACAAAAGGGAATTTTTTAGTATGGTTTGCATGGATTTGCTTGTTTGCATGGGTGGATGTGGATGCTCCTGGGAGTTTAAACCTGTAGTACAGCTTGTCTGTCTCTAAGTCTTCTACTTCCTTGAAGCAGTTAAGAACCTGTTGGTCTAATCATTTGAATTTGATACCAGAGTTTGGTGAATAAAAGGTGGCTGTGTAATGGAGGGCTCCAGTAGCAGTAATGGTTGCTGTGATTTCCTGTCTTATTGGCCCCAAAGAATTCATATAGGAGAGGGTGAGCAAGCAGGCTTTGGGTTTGATAAATACTAAGTGCAGTTTTTGTGGTATAGAAGAAAGTGAGAGCTCATACTTGCAACCAAAGCACCGTGTGTGTCTGAAACCCTTATTATGCTATTTTAATGTTTGTGTTACAACAGCAACTGGAAATCACGTGGCTGTAGCAGCTGGAATTTTAATCCTTTTAATTATGACAGATTTTCAAAGCATGTTCTGGCTGATTTAGTCAGCTGACTGTATAGTAGGTACAATAACATCAAGTGATGGCACAAATTCTGAGAGCAGTGGTCACCTCGCTGGAACGGGATGTATTTTTAGGTTTCTCTGCTAGTAACAGTGAAGTGTACGTACTTCGGCACCCTGAGCTGAAGGAACTGAAGCTGGTTGCTGACACTACACTATCAGAAAAGGACAGCTGTTCGTTCTTGCTGTAGTCATTGTTCTGACACTGTCTTCTGACCATATTGTGACAAGGAACACAGTGGGATATAAATACTCTAAATATTATTGCTGCTTGTTTTAACGACAGGTATTTTTCTTTATGTCAGCAATGACGTTCTTTGTTAGCTTTTTCAATTTGCTATATTAGAGGAAATAAAAGGACTTGTTACCTCCAGCAAAATTTTCTTTATCTCCCCTTTACCAAACAGGGTTTTTTTCTTTACAAAGCAGTATTTGGGAAGAGGGTGGTTCTTGTTCTCAGTATGGTACTAATGATATATTGGTTGTGGTTCTTTAATGGGAAATTATTCATTTGTGAATGCTCCTAATCTATGAATTAAAGAGGTGCTAAGTTCTGTGGTTTACAAAGTTAGCTTACAAATAGAGTGAGTCATGGCCATTTGCTGATTAATCAGTGTGCTAATTCTTGAGGTCTTATCTATTTATTTTACCAGTTTGATAAGGTCATTTGGTTTTTTTCCTTTGGACTTAATTTGCAATTTAAGAGTTGAATTATATCAGAAGCCTAAAGTAGTTCAAGCAGTCCAGGAACTCATGACTGCTTAAAATACTTGAGTTTGAAGCTCAAGTATTAAAATTAAAAATGCATAAAAAGACATTAATATGTTTAAAGAGACTTCATAATAACTTAGAAATAAAATGCAACATTCTGACTAAATTGAAATTTTACAGCAGGTGGTGAGGAGTTAAGGCTTATAAACAGAATGCAGAATTTTAGTGAATGTTCTGCTGATGGTCTGCTGATGTCTGAAGATATTTTAAATTATATGTTTATAAAATGAGCTAAAGGATTTGAATTTTAAGATAAATGGCAACTAATGGCAAGCTTCTGGGTGACTGGGAAAATTCTTACTTGTAGAAAGTGAGAAAATAAGTTACTTCAGTTATTTAATTGATTTTGTGCATAACTGTTTCTTGATAAAACCAACCTGAAGCATCTGTAGTAGAACAAATTAGTATTTAGCTATTGATAAGACTTTAGCATCAGCTTTGGCTTTCACACACTTTCTGTTAGTGATATCTGATGTTTGCACCAGATTTTGTTTCCTTCTTACTTTGAAAGGTCGTTTGCTTATATGAAGCAATTAAGTTTTGATGAATATTAGCTTATGAGTGAAAGGAGTTCAGGAGCCTGAGAAAAGCCAGTATCATTGTGCAACTCAGGTTTCACAATCTGACTTGTAAAGACCAAGATAGTGTGCTGGGGAGGAGGATGTTTTACTGTCTTAATAGAATGTTCTGTGTAAGCTCAGGCTATTTAAAGACAGTATTTAATGATGGTTGACTAATTTAGGGTATGTCTCCAGAAACGGTGCAGGCAAACATGAGCTCCATTTGACTGTGTTCTGAGCTGCTGCATGTGGGCCAGCTTTGGCCTAGAAGCAGTAGAATAGTACTGGCTTAGCAGTGTTTGCTATTTTTCCAACATAATTGGTATATGTCCCCCTTTCTGGGTTAAGTAAAGGTGGCTTGTCCGCCTTGACCAAAATTAGTAAAATTTTGGTCCAGATTGCTGTCATGTGACACATCTTGATGATGTTGATGTGAAATTCCCACTGAAGTCCAAGTGTCAGTGTGGGATCAGTGTGGAATGGGCTACAGGCAGCCATGAGGGTCTGGAATGGACAAGTATCTCCACCCTCTCTACGCGCCCAGCATGGAGCTGTGCTGCAGCAGCGCCCAGGACAGCCCAGGCCCGCCCCTCGCTGCTGTGGAGGAACATGCCCGCTCCTGTGGGAGTCCTGTGAGTCTTGACAGCACTACCCACAGGCGGCTGTCAGACTGTACCCAGCTTTTCCACCCAGTGGGAAAGGGCATCGGCACCTGATGCTGACACGAGTGCCCTCTCTTCACCTGGAGTACTGTCAAGTGGATGGTGAAGCCGCTGGATAGGGTGAGAGCATCCATAACCCCAACATTGAGGCAGCGGTCATCTCACGGGCAGATGTGACCTGTGCAGCTGAGCACAGTTAGCAACACCCTGTCCCATTTAAGAGAGCCATAGGTAGTCCTGCCCTGAACACGCTTAACACACTTGCATGCTGCTCTCCAAGGGACTCACTTCTGGCCAGCTTGAAGTGAGCAGGCTGTTGCTTTATGGGAGCACAACTCTGTTTAGATAGATGAAGCAAGGGCTGGGCTCTCTAAGGGCCCTGGAATTATAAACTAGCAATTGTCTTTTTCAGTTCTATTTCTATTTTGTCTTATGTACTTTAAAATACACATGTACCCTGAGAACTTCCTTTTGATCTCTGTTCACCTGTTGACTTGAGGAGAAGTAGTTTGGTTTCAGTATTGATGGCAATTTCTGAGATTTTCATTGGTCTAGCAACAGGCCACGGTATTTGGCAAGAGTTACTCAGAGAGCTTTGCTGGAAGAGCTAAAAGTATAATTAGAGAAGTCAAATAATTTTTTCATTCTTTACTGAACATGTTTAGTCTCTTTGTAGTAGATGCTAGCTGACTTAATTTGCAAGTCAAAAGCAGGTTGTGTGCCAGAAAAGTTAGCAAAAATGTTGAACAAGTCAGTCACTGGGTCAAGTGACTGATACACTTGACAATTTATTCAAAACTTACTGTTATTCAGTATATAAATGCTAAGGTATGGTGGGGGAAATTCAGCTGTGTTTTGCCTGCTAAGTGTAGCACATATGCTTTTTTGTTAGAAGTGTTCAGGAGAGTGGGTGGCTAAAATATTTAAGTTATCCAAATTACGACACATGGGGATATGAGGACTGATTGCCACTTAAAGTTGGCACTCATTTCAAAGCATTATAAAAGAATACAAGTGAGTGAAGTGTTACATAGATTTCTATTTAAATACTTTAAATAATTTAAAATGGAGTGTCTAGAAGGCACTTTTGTTTCCTTTTACCTTCAGTTTGAAGAGAAGCAGTTTTCTTTTTATAGTTTAATTTTAATTTAAGAAGGTTTAATGCATTAAACCTGAAGTGTTTAGTCTAAAGACAATACATGAGAGCACTTGTTAACAAAATAAGGAACCATTTTTATTAATCTTAAATTCTTTCAGTGTTTTATTTCTCAAGAAAATTGCTAGAGGGTGAAGAGTAAAGAAAAGATGGAACTGAGCTATGCATTTTTCAAATAGTATTTTTGAGATCTGGCTCTGTGCAAGTCATTCACTGATACCTCTGAACTTTAATCCCTACTGGTATCACTTCCGAGAGGGAGGTTGTAAGAGCATAGGGGAGAGCTTGGTAACTTGTGTGGGCCTGCACTCCAGCTAGAGAGCAGTCCCAGACTTTCTCAAAGTATGATACAAAACCACAAAAGTTTACCCTTTTTTTTTTCTTTGTTTTTATTTTTCCATGCTCCAACAAAGAATTGAATTTTTTGTTGGTGTCAGTTGTTATCGATTGCACCATGGATGTATATGTATTTTGATTTTTATTGCTGTTTGGCCTTGTTACGCAGAGTTGTTGATATCCTTACACTTTGAATTGCTGGTATGGTGACCAGCGCGGCCATAGGATGCATTAAAAAATTGCATTTTGTGAGTTGAAGTGGACATATAGATAGGACCATGTTGGCAACTAATGTTTTATGTAAATGTTTTCAGTGAAATAAAAGGACTTATTTAATATGTAGTGTAATTATGTACTATTACTGCTACCCTTGTACAACAACTACTGTAGAAAATAAAGGGAGGGGCTATTGGCTGTGGATGAAGAGAAGCAGTGAAGAGCTGTTGTAAAGGACTGCAGTCTTTCAGAAGCAGGGAGTGGGGAGAGAATTGGAGATGGCATGGAATTGAGATGC
Source organism: Cisticola juncidis (assembly GCA_013400215.1). Lineage (NCBI taxonomy): Eukaryota > Metazoa > Chordata > Aves > Passeriformes > Cisticolidae > Cisticola > Cisticola juncidis. The sequence goes on from VXBR01010760.1 coordinate 3,061,809, forward strand.
TTGCTGAAGGCTGCAGATTGCCTTAAACAGAACTGCAAGAAGAGGATGTCAGCAGCTTAGGTGGTAGCAGACAGCCTGGGGAACAGGTTGCCTCTGTTTAATTTAGAAAATTGGACATAAGGATGAATCTGGCTTCCTTTATTTTTGTCTCTGTACTCCGTATAATTGTATCATTTATAATTTTAGGTAGTTGGCTATATAGGCAAAGGTCATGCTTTGCTTTTCATGGAATGGTCTATTTGCAATGGGCAGGGAAAAAGGGCTGTTCCACAGTGAAGGATTATACAACATTTTTATTTAAGTTGCATGTATTAGACCTGATAAATGAATGCATAGACTAAGTTCTGCTCTCTGATACAAATGTGTAGTTTTAATTTTCAGCTGAACTTTTAAGCATCATTTCTTTGAAATGTTACATACTTGTTTTCTTAAAATGTCTACTGATCAAGCATGCAAAACTGCAAATAGTAGCTAGGAAATACTAACAACATTGAGTTAATATTTTATGCTGTTGTCTCCTTTCTCTTTACTCAGAATTGGATTTACAGTCATGGAGGAACATCAGCAGCACTTACACTGTGTGAACTGTGTCAGCCGTCGTTGTATGACCAGACCAGAGCCAGGCATTTCCTGTGATTTGATTGGCTGCCCCTTGGTTTGTGGAGCAGTTTTTCACTCATGTAAAGCTGAGGAACATCGCATGTTATGTCCACTTGAAAGAGTGCCTTGTTTGAATAGTGGCTTTGGATGTCCCTTCATAGTAGCCCGAAATAAAATTGCTGATCATCTAGAAGTTTGTCCTGCAAGTGTGGTATGTTGTACCATGGAGTGGAATAGATGGCCAGTCAGTTATGCTGACCGTAAATCTTACGAAAACCTGAGTAAAGATGTTGATGAAGTGGAGCAGCTAGATATGGCTTTAGCTCTTCAAGACCAGCGTATGTTATTAGAATCACTTAAAGTAGCAACTATGATGTCAAAAGCAGGTGATCAAATACCAGAATCCAGAGAGCAAACCTCTGTCAAATCAAGTGCCCCCAATACAGTGCATACCAATGGTTTGATGCCTGTAGATGAAGAGTCCTATGGTGCACTTTATCAAGCTACTGTAGAAACAACAAGGAGTTTAGCTGCTGCTCTGGATATCCTGAACACTGCTACAAGGGACATTGGTATGCTAAGTTCAAACCTCTGCATTTCACCACATGAAATGAAGGAAGATCCCAACATTAAAGAACAAGCTTCTAGTGGCATTATTCAGGATAAAAAGTCTGACTCTGAAAATCGAGATGAAGATAATGTAGGAGCCGTTGGGGGAATGAACTTTGATAGCCTGAGTCAAAATTCACACATGGAGCAAAATGGTTCTTGTGATATTTGTTATGATGTAGTGCAAAACCATGACTTAAATCTAAACCTCAGTAACTCCTCGCTTTTGTGTAATGGCTTTCATGTAGAAAACGAATGTTCAAAGGTGTTGGACCACAGTGAAGATCTTGGTGTATCTAATTCAAAACCATCCAGTGTAGCAAATGGTGAATGTTCTGCGTCTCATGATGATGAAGCATCACAGTCTTGCAGCTCCTGCCCTGTAACAGCACAAGTTGAAGTAATACCAGCTGATCATTTAGTTAATGGCAATGCTAATCATGTACTACTTCCCCATAATGCTAATGAAGAAGAGATGTTAGAGAGACAAGTGGAGCAAGAAAGATTGAGAAACATAGATGCATTTTCACTTTTACGGCATCGATCGTACAGATTCCTTGTTAACCATTATTGGTCAACACCAAAAGAAGACAAAGCTGTTGATACATCAGATTTGGAGATAACAGAAGATCCTATGGGTCTTCAGGGAATTGATCTAATCACTGCAGCTCTGTTGTTTTGCCTAGGAGATTCTCCCGGAGGTAGGGGGATATCAGAAAGCCGCGCTGTCGATGTGTATCACGTTGACTTTGGGACCCAAACATTTTCTCTCCCATCTGCTATATTGGCCACTAATACAATGGTGGGGGAAATAGCTTCAGCTTCTGCATGTGATCATGCCAACCCACAGCTCTCAAATCCAAGTCCATTCCAGACCCTTGGGTTGGATTTGGTATTGGAATATGTGGCTAGATACCAAACAAAACAGCGTTCAATGTTTACATTTGTTTGTGGACAGTTGTTTAGAAGGAATGAATTTTCATCGCATTTTAAGAATGTGCATGGAGACATTCATGCTGGCCTTAATGGCTGGATGGAGCAGAGGTGTCCTTTGGCATATTATGGGTGTACGTATTCCCAACGAAGGTTTTGCCCTTCCACACAAGGGGCAAAAATTATTCATGACCGCCACTTACGGTCATTTGGAGTTCAGCCTTGTATATCCACAGTATTAGTAGAACCAGCAAAAAGCTGCTTAATTGGACTACACAATGACCATCTGAGTAGTCTACCTTTTGAGGTGCTGCAGCACATTGCTAGTTTTCTAGATGGCTTTAGCTTATGTCAGCTTTCAAGAGTGTCACGTTTAATGAGAGATGTGTGTGGAAGCTTGCTTCAAGCACGTGGAATGGTGATACTGCTTTGGGAAAAGAGAAAGTGCCCAGAAGGAAGTTCTTGGCAAGTGAAAGAAAAGGTAAGCTACTATTTTTTTTTTTCTTTATTTTTTATTTTGAAGGTGAAAGGGAAAGTATTACATTGGTCTTGCTTCTGCTTTTTCTCTTAATATTATGTCTGTTACTACTGGATTTTGGTATAATAATCTTTCAAGAAAGAGATTGTCTATAGAAAAAGTGAAAATTGCTGCAGGTTGTCTCAGTCTTCTCCACACTTGGAGAAGTGGAAGTAGAGTCTGTCTATTTTTTGCTGGATGTAAGTAAGTGAACTTCTGTTTTTTCCAATATTTTACAATGTTAAAAGATTACTCCATTATTTGCTTTAAGATCAATATTGTATCGAAGTGGGAAAGCTGTCTACAAAGTTTGCTTTCCTTGCCTGTATAGTGTTTACAGCAATTTTTTTTTTCCAACCTGTTGAGATCATGTCTATTGCCTTGGTACTGAATGCCTTGGATATTGAAATAATTTGAAACCTTCGGATGACCTTTGTGTAATACAGTTTTTACCATTCTCCCCACTCCAAATGGCAGAGTATTGGCAGCACTCATTTGTAGCTGCAGAATTTGATAAGAAACAAACTGTTGTGCCTGGTCTTAAAATACCTTGTCATTTAACTTCTGATTGTATCTATTTTGTGGACACAAAAAATACTGCCTTTTGTTTCTTCCCAGTGTTCAGAGTTGTCCTGGAGTCTGAATCAGCTTGGGACTAGCAATACTAAATCTTGTATAGTGCTTTTGTCATGTTGATTTTTAGTATGAGTTATTGACAGCATTACCTGTAAGTTTTATAGCACAAGCGTGTAATTTCTTGCTCAGAGTTCAGGTATCTTAAAACATTGTGAGCCTAAGTGCAGCTTATTTTCTAGGTTTGGCGCTTCAGTACAGCCTTCTGTACTGTGAATGAGTGGAAGTTTGCTGACATTGTGAGCATGGCTGACCACTTGAAGAAGTGCAGCTACAACGCTGTGGAGAGAAGAGAGGAGGCTGTGCCGCTGCCATGTATGTGTGTGACGCGGGAGCTCACCAAGGAGGGACGTTCACTGCGCTCCGTTCTGAAACCCGTGCTTTAAGCATTGCAGCCACTCCGATTGCACATACACTCAAGCACCTGATATAACCTCCGTAATATTACCAGACACTTTATTAATGTACTAAAGATACTTTCTAGCTAAATCTACTCTGTCACTGTGTATATAAGGTTTGAAGTGACATTTATTTTTTATAATACTGTTTAGCTGGAAAGTAATGAAAGTTGCCTTAACGTTTGAAAAATTCGGAACTTGCTGGACAGGGTAGTTTTATCTAACTTATATAATTTAAGAACAAAATCCTAAGGTGTGTTTTCTGATTCACTGGTGCCCATGTAGCTGTTGACTGATAACATTTCAAAAATGTCCTCTAAATGGTATCCACATTTGGATAGGAAACACTGAACTGTAGTGGGAGGAAAGTCCTGTCCAAATCCCGTATGTTGTGTATCTGGACTTTTTTTTTTTTTTAATTATAATCCAAATATTTGAAAGATAAGGAAGAATTTAAAACTTTATAATAGATGTCTGAAACACAGCATTTTAAGCACATCTTTTCTCATTAAATCAGTGTTGTACTGCTCTTCCTAGTTAACAAGTGATCTAGGATCAGCTTTTTGTAAAAAAAAAGTTTTTTTAGAAATGATCTAAGTGAACTCAGATTTACAGCAGCTTAATTTTTAGTACAACTTTGTTTTGACATGTCAACAATTGCTATTTTTCTTCTGAACTCTTAACAGTTGTTTTACTTCTGGGAGCAAAACTTTTTGAGCTAAAACCATGAAATACTAGTTTTTACTCTCACACCTACAATTATATCAATGTCAAATGTTCAGAAAATTTTTCCTTGTCCTGCAGTTGGCTGAGGGTTAAATTGCTTGAGCAGTCAGAAATTCAAAATGTGTGATGAACAGTTACGAATTTATAGTGCAGCTAATGAAAGGGCTTTACTTGTTTTGTGGTGTTGTGAGATGTAATTGTCTCCTTTTCTGTTAATTTCTCTATAAAAATGCTGCTTTTTTAAGGAGCATTTTAATTACTGGTATGTATAGCAAATGTATCATCTTCATAAGATGAGACATGATTTGTTAATTGCATAAGGCATATCAGAAATGTTATGTTAAACCACATTTGTGAAACCAATAACTCCAATTTGCTTCCAGTCTTCCATAAGAAAAGAGCTTACAAAGTGTTGGTGAACAGAGAATACGTGCTATGAAAAATGGCCTGGTATAGCAAAACTTTAATAACTTGAACTGACTTTCCAACTTGTTTATATTACTGTTGGTGTTTCTAGCCTGTTGCACTTAGCAACTGTGCCACAAAGCTAAAACAGAAACAGACCAGAGCTTGGAACAATGAAATACAGTGCGTATTTCCATTATAGGAAAAAAAAAGAGATTAATAAGGAGGAGATGTTTACAAAGATGGCTAAATTTATGACTTGTAATTTCTGTACTGGACACTTGTTTATGGCTAGTCTGGCTGCAGTTCATAGCTTAGGTATCTGTGCATTTCCCATTCTGGATTCAGTCCAGCTAAACGTTCACTGCCTTTTTTCTACTCAGAGTGCTACAGGTGCTCAGAAAAAAAATTAAGAAAACTAGTTCTTCAGTGCCATGAGTTGAAATGATAAGAACTCAAATAGAAGCTTTGCCTGGATCTTCAAACTGCATGTTCTCGTTCCAAAACTTCTCTTCTTTGTTGTGTGAAGAGAAGAAAGGAGTAAACCCTCTACAGAAGTTAGCAACATTTGCAGTGATTCTTAGCTGTTACCACAGTTATCTGGAAAGGAGACTCTAGATTCAAGTACATATCTGACTATAGCAACTGGTTTTTAGGTAGGACTCTTACACCCCTAGCCTGGTTCTTTGAACACATTGAAATGCTCATTACTGACAAATTCTTCAGTACAAGGCAGGAGACGGACTTTCATCAGTTCTTGTCTTTTGGCTCTAATGGCTCCTTGCTGCTGCTCTCCAGTGTTTAAAAGTAGTTGTGTGACTGGGAGGATCCTGGAAGTTGAGGAGATAATGCTCACATTTATGGCTAAATCTACTTTAAAACATCTGTTTTGGGTTACTGGTATTTTTTTACTGAACAATGTGGTGATTTTGGTACTCTGCATTCTGTCTAACTCCCCAGAACCCTGATAAGTACGGTAGGCAGGCACATGCCTTGGTGCTTATGGAAAAGAGGATGTTCAGTTAGAGGAACTGGTGTTAGAACCTCGCTTGTAGCACAGTGCAGAACTGCATCTAAAGTATCATCAGTTGTTGATCTATTAAAATGAACTTTTAAAGTACTCTTCTTAAAAAATAACACTATTTCTCAGTACATGCACTTTTATTTTCAAATGTAGATACAGGCTTTTTTGTTAAATTAGTTTATTTTTTATGAGAATCCAGAGCTATTAAAATATCAATGTTGTAAACAAGATCTCTGCCTTGTCAGCTGCTCCAAATGCAGGAATACAGTATACTTAGGATAAAACTTTTTCTTTTACACTGCTATGCAGTTTGTAAAACATCTATGGTGTATAGTCAGTCTATCAAAATGTGACTTGTTCACATTTGCCCTTGAATTTTAAAGATGTCATATCCCTTTCCTGGTACATGTTCCGTACAGCATATATAGACAGCTGTTCCAGTCTTTCTTTTACTTGATACCACATTGCTACTTTGTTTAAAATACTATGTTTTCAATCATTATGCAATATTTTTTTTCAATGTCTGTTGAAATCCTAATAAAACTTTTGGAGTTTCTCTTTTAGTATGATGGTATTTTCTTTAAAGTTCATCCCCAGCCTTTGGGTGTTCAAGCATGGTGCTCAGAATCTGCCTGTAGAATTCCAGTAAGTACTCCAAAAATAAAGTTACATGCGGGAAACTATTTACAAACATTCTAACATTGTGTAATTTGGAAGTGGTTAATATTTATACACAATATATATTTCAAAATGAAGATTGGTCATTCATTTTTGGAGTATCTACCCATTTCTATTGCTTTAGTCTATTATGCAGCATAGATTGCCTTCCACAATTAAAGATTTGATTCCACAGCATTGAAGACATGTATTGTAACTTGTAGGTTTGTTCTAATTGATTTTTCTGAATAAGTTGGAAAGACTATCTGATCAACATGATGTGCTGCTTGTTTGCAAATAACATTCTCATTGTGCTTTTTCATGAGTAGAGCTTTCTGTAGAAAGTTGTTGGTTAAAATAGTACAGAAACAAAAATTTAGGATGTTTAGATAATGGTTGTATTTCAGACTGCTTATGGAATGGCAAAATATAAAGCATGATGAAAATAGAAGACTGCTCAGAAATTGATGTTTTGCCCTGGCATTTGCTAATGCTGGCATACTAATAGTCTTTACAAATAAAAATGGTACCCATACTACACTAAGTTCAACCTTAAAAACTTGTGAATATTTCACTTTTTAGACAGACCACATTTTGGTTTTCTTTACCCATAACTGCATTAGATATTCCGCTGTGTAAGGAAATATTTTTCTTTAACTTTCTCGATGCCCAAAGTATTGTAGGGGGCTTGCCTGTATGTTTTAGGTTGTTAGATTTCTGAGATTACTACTGCTGAGATTTCTTCTGTGCTGCATGTAATTTTCTAAAATGAGATTTAAATTCAGTGGACAGTTCAATGCCTGCTGTAATATCAGATTTAAATTCCTTTAGTCAGAATGTCTGTTCAGGCAGCTTTGATCATCTTCAGATGAGCAGAACCTAGCAGTTGTTTATAACACTGAGGAAAAAAGTAGTATTCAGATAGGATTTATAGAAAGTTACAGCATGTAAAGCAGAGTTTAAAGAATAAGAGTCTCATACTGTGACTTTTTGGCATGTGGTGAATTCTGAAGCAATAATCCAAACTGGAGAGGGAAACTGAATGAAGAGATAGAATAAGTCAGGCATCAAGTCCCAGCATACACAGACCCTTCTGAGAGCTGGGAGTTCGACTTGTACATGCTGCAGCTGGGTTTCAGTGGTGATTTATCAGTTTTTCCATAATAGCAGGAGTTATCCTGCTTGTGCTTTAATGTGCTTTAGTTGTAAGCTGTCTCTAAACACTGCTTGCATTCCTGAATCAAATATTAGTTAAGTTGAACACAGTCCTCTCGGCTGAATGCAAGGTATGCATTTGATGTAGATTGTATATGCTGGTGGTATTATAGGCAGTATTTGGTAAGAATAATAGAAAAGTAAGGCCCTTCTGGGACAGAGGATTCATCTGCTTGATTTTTATTGCTATTTGCCAGAAAAAGAGACCAAAAACGTGTTAGGGAATGCAAGGAGCAAGACTGATAGCATTCAGTACAGCTCACTAATAACCTGGTAGTCAAGAAAACATTGTTAATCATCATTAGATGCAGTATGATAGGAAAAGTCCACACCTCTGCTGTTCTGACAGATCAAATTCTGTGACATGCAGCAGTAGGTATACAGCCTCCTTACAGCCTCAGGTAGTAAAAAAAAATTAGGAAGTAGAAAAAAAAAAGTAGAAAAAAATCCATATACAGTTTAACTGCAAAATAAAGGAAAGCTAGAATTTCAATAAAGCTAGATTTGTACAATGAATCAGGAAAATGTGATTTCTGCCTTGATATGTCAGTGTTCTGGTTCTTAGTTTCGTCCTAAACTGAGCTGACATTTATATATTTATCTAAATCATAAAATGAATGAGCTACAGGAAAACAGTAGTAGGAAAAGATGAAATGACCTCACAAAATAGTTTCAGTTTCATAGTATTGTAATGTTGCATTGAACTGAGAATTTTGCAAGATATTTAAGATTTGCCTTTTTTTCCCCCCTAATATATGTTTTCAGGTATGCAACAGCAGAGCTACCTTCAAGTTTAATGTGATTTAAATGGAGGCAATTCTGCTAGTAAAATGAAAGTTGGGTTGCATTAGTATTCATGCACAGGAGTAGGCTGCGGGACAAAACTAATCTGATTATGTGACCGGTTAGCAAATGAACAATCAACGACCTGGCATGAACTTACATTGGACTTTGTTCAGAAGTGTTAATGTTTGATTGTTATGTGTTGTGTAATCTTCTGAATATTGTGTTCTCTTCAGTATTTTAATTATATAGTTGTGTTCCACATGTGATTCCAGAGGCCTTTCTGGCAAACAGGAAATAGTGTGCTGCTTAAAGAGATTTCAACCTTGGTTAAGGTAAAATATTAGTGCTATGAACTGTGACAGCTGTTCATGAGCATCAGCTGGCCGGAGTTTCAGGTCATTGTGTGTTTGAAGAGGAAGGGATGACTGGATGCCATGTTGCCTAAGGCAAGGTGGCTTTACTTACAAGGAATATTTTTATAAGGTACAGCACTGGGCATGTGTTTTTTAATATACAGATGGGCAGGATATTCTTGAATTAACAATGTAGTAAGACGACTGAGTAGATGGGATTGCATACAACAAAAATTGCTTCCATAGTTTGTGATAAAACAGACTTATCCAAGTGTCCTGCATCTTTGACATCAGTTAAATGGAGGTGTAACTTGTAATCATATTTTTCAGCTGATGCAAATTTGGATACACACAGAAGCCTTTATATAAAGGTTAGAACCAAACCAACAAGGAAAAGAAAAACCACACCAAAAAAACCCCTATCCCAACAAATGGGAAAATTCCCCGTGGTGTATTCTTTTATGTATAAACAGTGTTGATTAATGGTTGTTAGGAGAGCCTGGGAAGTAAACAGAAATCTCAGTTTCTATATTTTGTTCAAATCTCCTGCATGTAGATAAGCAAGTGCATCTTTTTATGAAAACCAAAGCCAAAACAAAACACAAAAGCTGTATGGTTGGCAATATCACTTTTCTACTGTCCTTTTGATCTTCAAGTGAAACTTAAATGAAACCAGATTTTCTAATTTTACCATCCAGAGGGAAGAAGCTGTGTGAGAAGAGACTCGACATTTAAGACAGTATGAAAAACACTGTGTAGCAGCTGTGAGAGAAGAGTGACAAAAATGTGAGCGAAACAGCCTTGCAGACAGAAAGGGTCAGGGGTAGGAGGTCCCTGATGTGGGAACAGAGATTCCCCTACAGCCTGTGCAGACCATGGTAACTCAGGTCATTCTTCTAGCCCATGGAGGATTGCAGAGGAGCAGGTATCAGCTCTGCAGCCAGTGAAGGACCCCATGTGGGGTGCAGGTGGATCTACCTTGAGGGAAGCTGTGGCCTGTAGAAAGCTCCCACAGGAACAGGCTTCTGGCAGGACATTCTGCCCATGGAAGGTAGTCTATGACAAGCAGGTTTCGTGGCTACTACATTTCTACTACATTAACTAGTCCCAGAATAACACACAGAAACCTGTATGAATTAGTTACCTTGTGTGGAGGTGTGGTAAATAAGGTGGGACAGAACATCCATAAAATGTAGATATAAAATGTAAAAATAAGATAAAATATAACATATAGTAAGAAATCATCGAAATAGGTGCAGAATATGGAATCATTTATGTTTTTGACAGTTAACATAAATTGTAAATGGTCTTTAATTTTGCTCTGATCATGCATATGCTCTCAGCAGAAGTGGGTTTACACTACTCTAACGGTAGGGCACAGCCTGCCTTTGGAATATTCTCTTTGAACTTGAAGCCACTCTTGGTTGACAGTAATTGAAACACTTACCATTAACTGTGGTAGTTAGTAAGAACTTCATTCCCACAAAATGAATTAGTATTCCCTGGCAGCTGTGGTGACCTTGCAGAGCATGGGGAAAAGTTAACTAGTGGCCAGCTGATGCACGCCATGTGACTTCAGATCTTGAGCAAAGTACCTGGTGGTTGCATGAAGATCATGTGAGCATGTTTTTCGTCCATATTTTGACTAGATTAGAGTGGCTACTTGCATCCATGGTGATAAATATTCAGAATTGTACTCAAGCTGAAACTATCATGAGGCTCATTATCTGGGGACTCACCCATAGTAAGGGTAAGCAGCCCCCAGACACATGTGACCACACAGCTTGTAATTGCAATTGTTCTCATGAACTTACCCATAATGCAAGTTGTGTAAGGGAAAAAAAAAAAACCCACTATTTTTTGCTATATGGATCATATAGGTGTAGTCACATTTAAATGAAGTAAGATGCTAAAGCTATGACTACAGTAATTCCTTGAAATCCACGTAGAGTTAATTTTATGCTTAGTTGGATCAATATATCAAATGAATTGGTTTCTATCTCCTTGAATTTATGCAGGTAGTAATGTTTGAACGAAGATGTGCTACAGCAAAGTAAATACTAATAAATACAGAATAATAAGTGCAAAATAAAGTCACTCATTCTCTAGTTGTATGGACATAAATCTTAACAGAACTTAGGAAAGACTACCAGTAACTACTAGATGGATTTATTAAGTAAATAACAAGTTTTCACAGATTTTTGAATTGTTTTGGTCTCAGTTGAACAATCTGAAGTTCATTAGTTTATGTGTTACACATATTCATTGCATAGACTTTTGCACATGTTCACATTCTGTCATATGACAACACTATTATTAAATTTACATAAAGAGGTGTTTGTGGGGAAATGAGTGGATTTATTTGACTTCCATGTAATTTTCAGGCTGTTCTAATCCAGGTCACATGGGCTGTTGCTTAAAATACATCTCAGTTCTAAACCAAAGTACTAACTCTCCAGGTCTGAAATAAGCCCTTCTAAGTAATAATACGCCATTCATCCATCACTCTAGTCCACTGCCATGAAATAATTCAGTAGCTTTTCCTTTCACAGGTCTCTAGTTGATGGCCTGTCCCTGAAGAAAAAGCTGTTGTGTTTGCAAGCATTTCTGAATGGCAGAGAATGGCAATTTTCAAAAAAAAGTATATAGTACCCATATTGTTGCTGAAGTTTAATAGTCCCTTTATATTTTGAGCTGATTGTGAGCTTTAATGAAATCCACAGGGCTCTGCAAAAAAACACAGCTGAGGAAAGCAGTAGGAAAAGAATCCGTCTCTCTTGGTGTCTGCATAGTTCAGACAGAGAAGAGCTTCTTTGCAGTATTTCCTTTTTCTTTAATTTCTGTAATTCTCTTGGCATTTTTCAAAAAATAATAATATCCCACTGGCTGTTCCCACTGAGACCTAATCTGCAGTCATAGTAATGTAAATTATGTATGTAAAAGACCATTTTGCATAGCTTTATAAATAGCAATTTTATTTTCATAAAGTCTTAAGTTAAAACTTGCACCTATGTTAAATACCATGACTTAAAAAAGATGGTCTGAAAGCACAGAAAATTAAGTATCTGTTTCTAGAGGTACATAGTCCTTTATGTGGTAATAAAGTCAAAGGAGAGTGTGGGTTTCTGTTACCTCTCATAAAGTCTTAGCTTTCAACTTCCAAAAAAGAATGATTTTGCTAAAGTCACTTTGAATCTTTCTACTAGCAAATGAAGGCACTGACAGTCAGTGCTTTTTATTTCATGCTTTTTGAATACAAAGAAAGAAAAACCTACCTTCTGAGGTTTCGTGTTTAACATATTTAGAGAACCTCATTTGGGTAAGATTGGTTTAACTTTCCCTACAAAGACATGGAGACCAGAATGATTTCAATACTGGTTTGTCTCTCCTTAAAAGTATTCAAAAGAAAAGCATTAGAAGGTAGACATAATTGAGTTGTTACAACACAATATGCCACCTTGGCTCATTTAATTTTGGAGGCAAATAATGATGGGCTCAGCTCTTGCAGTGTTAGATGTAAAAAAGGGTAAGTCTCGTGGTTGTTGGGCATAGGATCTTCCTGGAATCAAATACTGATGTTGCTGTGCTGCAGATGGTTGTTTTGTACAGATGTGGATAGGTCTGTGATTGCCACCTCTCCTGCACTGCTTGGCTTTGAGCATGCTGTAGCATGGATTGTTCCACAGGTCACATGTGGCAACAGGCCTGATGTTTTTTTTTTTAATGATGCTGATAATTTGCCAGACTATTTCCAATCCACAGGAAGATGGCTGATAGAGACAAGTATCTGCAGTGACTGAAGGAGCATGGAGATCAACATGCAAATATTACATTGGCTTTTGTGTGCATTATCACTCTTTAGAAATAGTGTTGAAGGAAAATCTGTCGATTAGTTTAGCTTATTATTTAATATTGATAGAATTCATGTAGTTAGAAAGCAGTGTGTGTACAGCTGAAAGCAAAGGTAAGACAAGTGCTCTGTTATACTTGGAACCCACAGTCAGTACCTCATGTCATACACGTGTTCTGGTGAGGAGGAACTGGGCAATAACACCGGTCAAATTCACCAAGCCATAAGTGATACTCTCAGAATTTCTGATTATGCAAGCAACAGATTGAGTTGTCACACCACAGTCTTTGCAAAATGCTGAAGGGTAGTTTATTTTATGTGTCATTTAGTTCAGTTCAGGGTAGTGTATCACCGCGAGCCTATCTAGATAAGGACACTCAGGAGACAGAGGTCTGGGTTCAAACAGCAGCAGGGCAGGAGAGCAGAAGCTTCACCCCTTGTTTATTATTCCTGTAATATACCTGTAGCAAGGTGACCATGGATTGGAGAATGGTATTCTCACCTCTCAACCACATTGGTCAAGGAGACTCACACAGTCTCCCCTTCTCTTGGAGAAGGAATCCATAACAAGGGCAGTATTTATAAAACATGGTCTACTCTTTACACTTACGAGTGTGAGAAGCTGCTACACTTCTGCTTTAATATGAACACTCAGCAAACTAGGAAGGATCATGGCAACAGTAGTGAACACTAACGATATCATGGATCATAAAAGTAAACATTATTTTATTTGCATATTCACACAGTCAAAGTGAAAATGCAGAGCTTAATTATTGCTTTCAGTTTAAATCATGTAAAATGTGAATACTTTCAAAGATCTAACAGTGGCACATCAAGTGCTTCACTGTGCTGCCCCTGTCAATCAAGACTGGCCATCATGCCATTCTAACAGCTCTATTACCTTTGCCTTTTCCTCCTTAGAAATATTTTAGACACTGGGATGGCTGTATTTGGTAATAAATTAAAATCACTCATAAATGTGTACAGTGTAGAAAATCCATTCTTTAAATGAGATTAAGCTCTTGAGAACTTGGAATGTGATATTTTGCTACATGTAGAAAGAATTGTTTGTTGCCTGATAGGAACTCAAAAGTGCTTGAGGTTTGCATGGAACCTAGTTCCAACAATTCCTATATAAATACATTTTTTAATACTCCCATTTCTTTGTTTTATGGGCAGGAACCTAAAAAGTGAGAGATCAGATCAGGATTTACTCTACAAGTTCCACAGACAAGGAATTTACCATCAAGCAAAAACTAATTCTGTTAATTTAAGAAAATAATTCCACTTACCTGGAATTTGAGATCATGAATGCAATACTTGAAAAATACGCAATTTTGGCTAAATTAATGCCTGTTATTAATATATGAATCTGTTAACTTTCCTGTTTAGATTTATCTCAGAATAGAAAAGGCATTTGGCAACAATATTTTATATCACACTAAACTTTAATGATCTTAGCTTGAGAATTTCTGCTTATGGAAGGGTGCAGATTAGTTAGTGTATAAAAGTAAACCAAGAAAGAATCTCTAAAAATTAGATCTCAGTTCTATTTTTCAGTACACTTAAAACCACTGTAGAGGGCACAGGTGTAAGAAGTTTCAGACAGCTTGCATAATTATAGTTTCATGCAGTAAGGAATAAAAAGTAAGCACTGAGATAGTGTCATTTGAAAATTCAAGTGTTCTTATAGCTGTTCAAGACAATGTATGTGTAATTCAAATGTAACTCTACATGGAAAATATTTGAAGTGCTGTACTTCAAAGGCTGTTGTAATGCTATTGATCAACATGACTGATCTGGTTTTGGTCTGATCTTCAAAATCCTTAATTCTTTCAAACAGGTGAAGAGAAACCAAGGGATCAGCTGCTGACTTAGGGGCCAGGTACAGCTCAGCTGTGGTTTCTGTGGCATTACCTTGAGGGATGGCTGTGCTAATGGGGAGGCATCTGTGTGAGAACTTGAGCTCAAGTGGAAACAGGTTACTATGGTACACAGCAACATACACACACCAAATTAAGTAGCAGGAGTCCCCTGTCTATGATCTAGTCTGCAAAGTATGTCATACACATCTCCTGGTTCTTGGCTGCAAGCTGTTGCCATGGCCTGTGGAAGGTTGCTAAGTTGCAGGCTGTTTACACTCTCATTCTAGACTGCAATTCTTATTTCCAAGGGTTTCTTTATATCTGGATGAAAGTAGTGTTTGTTTCTTAGCAAGGATTATTTGTGTGCCAGGTAAGTGAATTAAGACAAGCTTGGCAAATCAGCCAAAATAAAGTTTCTTTAAAATTAAGAGATGTGCAGTGGAAAATTTGGTAAATACACAGAACCAGGAAGTTAAGCAGCAGCAATGTGTTGTGTTGATGCAGTGATACAGCAACAGATTCATATATAAAAAGAAGATAAGAGAGTAGATATTCTGTATGCTGTTATACACACTTGAGCAACAAATCTCTGTTTTATTAGATTTAGCTGGTTATACAACCTCTTTTTTTTTTTGTATGTGGTATAACTGTTGGGTAGGGTGCTTTCTGATTTTTTTTTTTTTTGCTGATGCTTTTCCTAGACCTTGAAAATAATGTGTTGATGTAAAGATAACTTCTGAATTTATTTTTTGACCCAGTTTCAGCCTAAGAAAAAGGCTTTAAGTTGTTTTTACTTTTTTAATATAATTGGAAAAAATAATTGATTGGTGGGGTCAGTCAACAATAAGTTTCTTGTACTATGCGGAGCATATAATAACCACTGAGAATTGTATACTTAAATGAATAATTGTTTCTGTTCCCTTTTCTGTTATAGGGTCATGGCTTGAAGGGTAATATCCTTCAGTTTGTTCTTGCTTGATCTTTTCAAAAACAGTAAAGGTTTCCCTTTAGTGTTCCAACCAATTTTTGTTCCAAAGGCATTTAATCATTATACAATAAAATAGTTCTATTTCTGACTTACTTAAAATCTAGATGAACTTTTCAGCAAGACCTCCATTTTTTTAGGCTGTTTATTAAATTCCAGTCCATTTTTGAGCTAGAAATCTATTGCTTAAGCAAATATTGAGCAGGAAGTTTTCTTGTCAAACTTCCTTTCCTGTGGTTGCTTTTCTCACCTTTTACCCAACATCTAATGCTGTGTGTGACTTCCTGAAATGTTATTGGTCATAAATAAAACAAGTGCAATTAAAAAGTCTGCATAATGAAAAGTAAGCAATTACATTTTTCTTAAAATGGCCCTAGGAGTATAATATACAGGAACTTTCAATCAATCAGTAATTGCTGGGTATCCCAAGAACACTGAAACCCTGCACAGGTACAGAGGGTGCATGAGACTGGAGCACAGTTACTGGGATCTGTGAGCGCTGGCTTTTGAAAGTAGAAGGATTATTTAAGTCTCCAACGAAAAAAAGCAGGCACATTGTTCCACTTAAAAGTTAATCTGTCATATTGCACATAAGTTTTTGCTCAGATTGCATTCTCTTAACTAATGAACTAAAGTTTTGCTATTCCGTAAAGTCAAGTATTTGTTTTTACACAGTCTTGTTTCTAAACAGTTGAAATGTTTCCTTTTCCCCTTATGTAGATGTGTAACAAAATGTTTCAAAAATGAAGCTTACAGCGAGTTAATATTGTAGTGATTCCTGCTACACACTGTTTTTCACTCAAGAAGCTCCAGGTACTTTGATCTCCAAGTAAGCACCTGGCCTCTCTTCTCTCTTTGTGCCAGCCAGAAGAGCTATGTTCCTGCTAGGGCTACCAGAACTCTGAGTTAACTTGGGTAACAGCATCGCAGTGCAAATGCACCACAGATGAGCTGGAGCATCCCTCCAAAAACTGTGTGGCTCACTCTGGGCTGCAAAGGAGCCATGTGCTGGACTAGTCTGCAATATTCATTGATTTATGGACATGGATGAGGCTGATCAGACATCCTGAAAGAGCCCCATGCTGAAATATGTTGGGACTTTTTCCATCTCCCAAGGCATATGAGGCTGGGGAAGATGCAGGCAGCTTTATTGGACGTTGAAAAAAGAAACCTACCAGATCAGTTATTCCTGTATGTATTTCTGTAATGTTTACTGTAATGTTACTGTGTGTTTATATTGCCAAGTTACTTCTAAAAATAACAAACTTTAAAAAAAATATGCTACACAAACCCCCATGCAAAAGAGGAAACCACCTCCTGTAGAGTCCTACCTATTGTTGCAGAATAATTTTCCAACACAATTCCTAAAACAGTCAATCATGACAGAATCTGTACCTTAGTCTGCATAAAAGGTCACTCCTAGCAATAAGCAGCTATAATGGTTCATGCAGTTATCACTGCTCTGACACAGCTCAAGTTAAAACTGAAAATTACGGATAGTAGTGCTTATCTGTTAAAAATTTCTTTACTTCTTAGTCTTCTTTCAGTCTTCAGTCTATAGAGGTATTTTGTAGTTGCTCTATTGTCAAATTAGAAGTATTGGTGAGAGCATTAGTTCATAATTCTATCAGAATTGATATGAGAGGGACAAAATTCCTCTTAGAATTAGTTAGAATTCAGTTAGAAGGTCTGGGTCCATAGATTGATTAGATTAATCAATATCATCAATTTTCACTTAAACCAGTAGTCTTAAATTATTTGCACTAGAACAAGGTTTCTTTTATTTGGCTCAATCTCTTTGAAGAAATACAGGCTGTCTATAATTTTTTCAGCGATGAACATTTTACCGAAATCACTAATACATTTAAATCAGCTTATCACATAATATAAATGTTTGCCTTTTTACAAGCAAGACTGCTTACCATGTGCTGCTTTTCTCTTTTCTATAATTAGCAGAAACATTTGGATATTGCAATAACACTTTCTCTGTATCTTTACAAGAAAGAAAATGACCTAAAAAGGGAAGAAAGGCAAGCCTAGGAAGGAGCACTGGTAATCTAAACATCACCCACAACTTGCAATCAGGGACACCCCCTCCCTTCTCCAACCAGATCTTTCTGTATTTGTGTTTTGTTTCTGTTATTCAAACTCTCTCCCTTCACTACGGATTTCCCTACTTGGAAATATTATCATCTGAGTTCACTGTACAGCAATAACAGATAAAGCTGTTCCAAGCTGCAAACTGGGCTATGGGATAGAAGTTTGGAATCAGTAAAGAACACGTACACTGCAGACACAGGCTCCCCCAACGTGGAACTATTAAGTTCATCTATCATTTTAGTAGTGTTCACATTGATTAGATAACTGTCTGCTGTCTCTATACGTAGTAGACACTCTTCAAATAAGAAAATAGTGAAGAAAAATATGACTCTCCACTTGGAAAGCTGAATTTTGAACTGCTGTATACTGTCAAAATTCTCAACTGCTGTCTTTACTAAAATTTCAACCAGCAGTACTTTGTGCAAGTTTTCTGACTGTAACAAATGGTTTAAAACTCTTGGATTCATAAAAATACCACGACAATTTTATCCCTGAAAGAGACCCTACAAGAAATTAGACTTCTGCAGAAAGTTAGAATGTGATTCTGCAGAAGTTGAATGCACAGCAAGCGATAATGCCTTTAAATGTTTTATACATGCAATTTCTGGACATTCAGACTTTTCCCTAGAATACTTTAAATACAGCCATTAGGCAGAAACATGAAGACATAACTAATGGTTGGTTAATGTTAAGTTGGTACACAGACTCGGTGAGTCCTTCTGTGAGATCCCCACCACCTGCACAAATTTTGGATAATAAACCAGCTAATTAGCTGGAAATTACATAAGGCTACTAGTTTTGGTAGAATTTAGGTGAAATCCATGAAGAAATTGATTCTTACAGAAACTCTGGTCTCTTGCCTTTGTTTTTGCACACTAATGCTGTGTAAAAATAAGGTTTTTTTTCCCTACAATTCTTCCCTTTTTGCCAGTTAGAATCAGCATTAGCAAATGCCTGGGGTGGTAGCAGCAACAATAAACAGGGCTTTAAAATAAACTTGGCACTAAGCCTCACTGTGCTGCTAGTTCACTGTTCCATCTGAGGTCAATCGAGGCTTCCACTCAGCAAGTGGCTGCTGTAAGTTAAGTACATCAAGAGATCCTAAACAACTGTGAGGGGCACAAATGTGCAGTGTTTATTATTATTACAGTGCAGGCAGACCACTAAGATGGTAGTTTGTTCCCACAGGAATCAGCAATTCACAGCAGTTTTTGTGACAGTTAAAAACAACTTGATTATTAGGGTTTTGCCCCTTAGTGCCAAAGCTTTGTGATGGGAACTGTAAGGCTTGCCAAGCTGGAATGAGGACTTACTATAGAGGGGGAAAAAAGAGAGAAAAAAAAAAAAAAGGCAAATAGTCATGTTTAATTTTGATTGTAAAAGATGATTGGATTATAGGGAAAGCTTTTAGGTTTCAGAATGGTGTTGAGGACTGTAGGGGAAGAGCACTGGCCATGCAGTACTACAATAACAGGTCATTTTGGCAAAGGAAACTACTGTTAATTCCTTAAGAGGCTTAGGATGACACTTAAAACTAAATTTAGGGTTACGGCAATGGCTCAGCTGTGGAAGTGCTTCATCAACTCCTTCAGTCCCAAATACTAACAGTGAATGGAACTCCTCCCCACCTCCCCTGCCTTTACTCCAGCTGAAATTCTGAAATTCCAGTTTAGAAGATGACGAATCATAGACAATGCAAATCTAACAGGGAAAAAATCCCCATACATTTGCCTTTGATTCTTGACCTTAAAAACAAACCTTACAGTACCCTTAGCTCTTCAGTCTCAGATCTAATGCTAATAAATTTTATCCTGTCTACAGGCCCTACTCACCCTGTAATTTCACCAATGTAAACGGCTCTGTTGTTCCCACTATCTCCAGCCGCAGGATGTCCCAAGCCAATCTACATTTCCGGTTTTTATCTCAGTCTTGCAGGACCCATCAATAGATCCAGTTCTTCAGCCCTTGTTGATCTCTCAACCTAACCCTAATCTGCACTAGGGCTTTTGAGGAAACTGCAGGAAATCAAGCTGGTCACTTTCTGTCATCTTTAACCTTAAACTAGCACACAGTATTGAGTGGCACAAAATGGATGAAGACAGACCCTGGAGAAGAAATGGACTGAATTAGTTTTAAAGATACTGCTTGATGCATCAGAGTCTACGGAACAATTTTTTATTGTTCCACAAGGCTTACAGGTGTAAGATGAGGACTCAATATTTAGAGGAATAAAGCAGTTCGGATTTGTCCAAAGATAGATGTTTCTAGTCTGTCTTTGCACTGAGACTTAGACAACAGCCAGGAACTAAACTGTCAGTCAGATGTACCATCTCACCCTGCAGTTTCTTAGCTAAGACTGACTGAAATGAACAGAAGCATATGGTTTTATGTAGACACAGCATGCTGTGGTGGTTTTAGGATTCCTGTCATGCTTCAGCTTTAGGATAAAACACCAAAGTTGTTACATTCTGTCTCATTTTATCTGGTAAAGTGAAGGTGTATGATGAAGATATAGATATTTGAAAGACAATTTTGAGATGGGATATGAGTAGCTTGACTCTAAAGTTGAGCAAAAACAAAGATTAAAATGTACTGCACTGTTCCACAAAGACAGCAATGCTGCAGTGAAGCCAGCAGAAATGGAGGACAGCAAGAATTCCATTGCTTTGGTTACATCTGGAAAAGCCGTGGAATATCACTTACACAAGTTCAGTGAGTATCAGTGAAAATTGGCTAAAGCACTCTTAAAAATAAATCTGGCAGCACTTACACGTCAGTGTCATCACCCCTGAATAAGGAAACAAACAGCCATCTTTTCAGGCAGCATTTCTTTTGACTCATTGAAAGACCTTGATCCTGTTCCCAGAACATGACCTAAATAAAGTTACCGCTCTGTTTCTGTCCTTAAAAGCTTCTGAAATGGGTGTATTCAAGCAGGGACCGCCCCACAAATGCTTGGACTGCATCCTCTTGGTGTTTTTAAGTCCCGAGTATTGCTACACGTAGGAGTTGCCGAATTTTCCCCTTCTGGCTGTAAATAGAACGCGTGCAGTGAACTCCAGATTTCTTTTAAAAACCTTCTATCCTCCCTCAGCATTTCTTTTCTCACCACGACTGGCTGGCTGTGAGCGGGAAAGACACAAACTTATCATAAACACTAAAGCATTATCTGCAGCCAGTCCTTGTTTGTAGCTACACGTATTGCAGTTTTTAACAATGTGTTTGCTGCGCTAAATTAAGCCTGGGCTCTTGGGGGGAATTGCAGTGGCTTCCTTTAAGGCAGCAATAATCCTTGTTAAAGTCAGCATTCGTGACGCGTAGCTTTTGGCAACCGGGAGAGCCGGCGTTGAGCTACGGAGAGGATTCTGCACCGCGACTTTAGAAGGCGACCGAGAGTCGGTGTTGTTTGAACTCCCAGCCGCTACTATCGGAGGGGAAGTTCCCTCGGCTACGAGCGGCAGCCAAGCGCCCGAAACAACCGCACTGGGAACAGCCCCGACCCAGGGAGCCGCCGCTCAGGCTCCGCCAAGGGGCGGCAGCGGTGCCCGGAGCAGTGCCCGGGACAGGGGCGGTGCCCGGAGCCGTGACAGTGTCCGCGGGGGTGACAGTGTCCGGGGCCGTGACAGTGTCCGCGGGGGTGACAGTGTCCGGGGCAGGGGCAGTGTCCGGGACAGGGGCAGTGTCCGCGGCGGTGTCCAGGGCAGGGGCGGTGCCCGGGGCAGGGGCAGGGGCAGTGTCCGGGGCAGGGACAGTGTCCGCGGCGGTGTCCGGGGCAGGGGCAGTGTCCCCGGCGGTGTGCGGGGCAGGGGCGGTGTCCGGCCCCC
>VXBR01010760.1:3083635-3096976 GCA_013400215.1 Cisticola juncidis
CCCCCCCCTTACTTTAGGCATCCACTATCATGGTGTTTTCTTTTGTTCTGTTTTCTTTCTTTCCCCAGAAGTAAGGAATTCAGGATCTCCTAGTATGCGCTGTGGTGTGGGTTGTTACTTTATTTCGCTAAGGTGAAATGTCATTATGGCATTTTCCGGCTGGCAAATTTTACAATTGTGATTTTTTTAAAGAAAAACACAGGGAGAAGTTAAATTACAGCTTTTCCAGTCTTCTTGCTTTTTCAGTAGTACTTCCACCGTGTTTTCCTCCTGCTATGTGTTTTCAAATGTTGAATAACTCGTCAGATTCCATGTGCTGTTCTAGTATATTTAAGTATCTTAAATACAAAAGAACACTCAGACAATTGTCTGCTGAGTCAAGTAAAGCTCTAAATATACCTCTTGTTACTGAGGAATGGATCTGACCTAGTGAAAGGAAGACAGATCACTTGGTAATTTGTGAGGGTTTTTTTAACTCACAGCATAATAATCCATGTACCAAAATAACACATTGTAGAGCAGTTGCTCTTCACCCGTTTTAAGAATATGTACCGCACTTCTGAAGTGCCTCTCTGTCGTGTAGACTAAAACATGCATGTTGTCATAACTGTTGCGTTTGTTTGCTCTTCTTTATGCTAATAAAAGACTTTGTGTTAATGCTACATTCAAAGAAGTTTACATCATGGAGGACTATGTACATCATACAATAGTAACTGTTTTATTTAGCAGCTAAGACAAATAGTATATTTTTCCTCTTTTAACTATGTTTTTCTTTTCCAGAATTTCAGGAAAAGTGAATTTATGGAATAAAAATCTTTACATCTGTCCAAGGAAGCAGAATTGAGTCTCTTTTGAAGGTGCCAAGTTATACATAATATGACAATGATACTGGTATATAAAGCAGTCCTCATCATGCAGAATATATAAATAATAGTAGAATTAGAATAATATAGAACAATAATAATAATAATAAAAACAATAGGGAATAACTACAGAGAATCAGCAATTGTAAGGTCCTTGGTTACTGTCTGGTTTGGAAGTAGTAGGAGCTCAAATCATTGTCTGTTCTAGGGAGCACATTTAGGAAATGCAGCCACAGTAATAAACATATTGTGTTTTGGCAGATATGCAGTTTTAGGATTAACCTGTGTGGCATTTTGTTCTTGTCATTGTGAATGCTCAGGAGTTTGAGCACAGTGCCTAGCTCGAGTGATGGAAAGCAACCGGGCATATCATTCAAGTGCAGAAGAGTTTTTTAATTATTCGTTCATATCAACAATTTTTTCCTCAATTGGTATTTATAGGAAAGCACAAATTTGCTTAAACCTTGAAATGTATTGTTCTTCACGTGTTACATGAAGGGAGCCTAAGGATGTTTTCCTATCCAGTAACAGGAATCTTGCAGTTCTTTTTAATCTGTTTTAATGTTTTTTTGGTTTTTGTTTTTTATAACTCCTGATCAATGAAAGTTTTGGCTGTCATCTGTTTATTCTTACTAAAATCACAACTTGAAAAGACAGCTCCTTTCTTAAAGAAAAGAACTTTTTTTTGTACTAATCAAATGCTGTGCGTTGTCCCTTTAGTATCCTGCATGTTTAGAATTAAAATGTGCTTTGGGAAACACTTAGCACTTGCAGAACATCTGCAGTTTTGAAGACATGTTTATGAGGGATAGAGTAAAGTGCAGAATGATACTTGCTCTAAGTTTATGAGTTGAAGCATTCATCTGTAACCAGAGAAACTCTAGTCCAGTTATGGATGTCAGATGTTTACATATATTGGATATTGAAATCACGTGTTGTATTTAAGAAAATTACTTCAGGTTTTTTTTGAGACATGTATGTGAGAATTCCACTGGCAGTGCGTATTGTTTTTATGAAAGTACATCTACTGTATCATATATTTTGAGTTGCAGCCATTCCAATGCAGTGGGGAGACTGAAAGATAATAGTGGGGGGAACTATTTCTGTGGGCTAGAAGGGTCAAAGTCACAGGCCAGTGTTCGGTGGCTTTTGGTAGGAAGCTTTCAGGCAGGGCTTGGCCTGTGCGAGATCTGCTGGGTTGTTGCTTGTGCCTTGAAGGAACAAATTCCCCTCCCTGGGAGGGGGAGGTGGGACTCCCCTGTGCTCCTGAAGGATCAGATACTTCCCTCTGCTGTCCCAGAGTGATGTTGCTGGTCTGCACTCAGGACCTGTCACTTGAAGCCCTTGAGTGTTTCTGGCTCAGGTCGCATGAGCTGTGTGGGGTTTGTTCAGGGTTGGTACGTGCTTACCTACTGTGAAAGCTGAAGCCTGCTGTCCAGCAGGGTTTGTGATATGCTGTGTGGTGTACCTGCATAACAGGTTAGTTATGCTGAGCTTTAGAATCTGGGGATAGGTTTAGAAAAAAAACTAAATTCATGTATGTAGCTTTTCCCCCCCCGCTGCACCTGTGTCTGTCTGTGTACTTTGTTTTTGATGTTCATTCTTCAAAATTGGACCTAACATCTCTCAGCTTGGAAACTAAAAGTATTTTGTGCCTACTGTTGAAACTAAATAAATGCAAGATGAAACTTATGCTTGAATTTGTTTTTGTGCGTTTATGACGGAACACTCATCTGTGCCCTTATCCCGTTTCATCTAAATAAGCTGTAGGTACTAATCAAGAAACATGCTGCATAAAAGGACAGGGAATTTACTAGAGGTATGCCCTAAACTTTACTTTGAGTTGATGGAATACAATCTGCTGACACTTTATAATTTTGGGAAGGGGAAAAATAAATTATATACAAACCTACATAAGCTTGTACATACATAAGCTTGTATTGTAAAATGTTGATCCTTTGTTGCCCAGAGAAATTGTGGATTCCCCTTCCTTGAAGTGTTGAAGGCCAGGCTGGATGGGGCCCTGAGCAACCTGGTCTACTGAAACATGTCCCTGCCTGAGCAAGCGGTGGGAGGCTTGGAACTGGATGGTCTTTAAGGCCACTTCCAACCCAAACTATTTTGGTACTGTCTGATTTTCATGTAGTTCTTAATTTGGTGTAGATGGAGCTTGCTTTTGAAGCTTGGCAGGTACAGTATCACCAGTGAAAGCTCAAAAGCAAGGTCAGCTGATAGTCTAGTAATTTGTTCAGGTGAGCAGAGCCTTAATCCTTCCAAAAAAACCCCATCGTTAGTTTTTTGGGGAGGGAGGAGAAGAGAAAAGGAGGTGTATTGTTTGCAAGACAAAACAATACAATACAGTGCAATTTAGAAGCAATTATGTTATTCAGCCTGAATTATCTTGGCCTTCCATTTCCAGTTCACGCTTGTGTGAGCCTGTTTGAATAAACCAGAAGATTGGTACATTTATGGAGTAGTAAAGGTATTTACATCATTGTAATAGAAATAAATTCTGATCATGGGTTTCAAGGGTTGAGCACCTGATTAGTTGAAAACATCAGTGATAATAAAGCACATTAAAATTTCATTTTTAAAGTGTGTTGAAACTTAAAGCAAACTGACTTTTGGCCTCAGCCCTTTGAACAAAATAGGTATAATTGCTTAATTTAAAGGAGGAGATTATTTCAAGGCTGTATGAGAAGGTAAGGTCTGTTTGCCATTTGCAATGGAGAGATTGTAACAGAATAAGAAATACTTGGGGCTAAGCCTTAGCAGGATACGCAAAGTAAAAATTCTTTTGAGGCCATTCCAAGAAGTACAGTTGGATACAATACTGATTTCTGTCACTGAGATCCATTTTTTTTCCTCCTTTTTTCTCCAACGCTAATCTGCAGATCCCTGTAGATCTGTAGCAGATAGCAGTTCCATTATTAAAACAAACAACCAAAACCAAAACCAAAACAAAACAACAACAACAAAAAAACAAAACAAACAAACAAACAACAACAAAAAAAAAAACCCAACAAAAAAACCAACAACAAAAAAAAAAAGAAAAAGGAAAGAGGAGTTAAATTTCTTCCTGGCTCTTTTAATGCAGATATTGTGCTGTTCCCACTGGGTGGTGCCATATTCCCTGTGTATAGCCACAGTGGCTGCCTAGTGTCTTGCAGCTACTTGCATGTTTCATTAGTATTTAGTGTCATCTGTACTGCTTTTGAAAATAATCCAGAGTTTTACTTATTTTCCCAATCCCAGTCTTGTTCTGAAGTAAGAAGTGACTAGAAATGAATATAAAGCACAAATTATGTGATAGTTGGATAATTGTGCATCATAGGCATTTCATTGCTGCAAAGCTGTGCTTTCTGGACAGTGCTAGATACATTAACACCTTTCAGATGTGACAAAACTTAACAGGTAAAAGTGGATGACTTTGAATTCTTCCACACGATAATTCTTTAAGGAATGGAAAGAAACTTTGGTTACAAAGTGCAATAGCTCCTGGTCCTGGTGTTTTGTTCTTCAACCCCCTCAGACATATATATGTAAGCATGCATTTTTGTGCAATTAAATGGCAGCAAGATTCTCTTTGCTTTCTACCTGCTTGTCAGCATTAACCAGCTTATACTCAGCAGACAACCAGACATCACTAAGACAATGTAGAGTGGCCTATGTGAAACTGCAAAATTACAAAAATAATAATAAAAAACACAAATACTTGGCATTCCTCTGGGTTTGGCAGGCATGTAACTTTTCCTACCCACAGAGATGATCAGTGTCCAGTTCTGATTTCTGTGAAAGCATAATTAAATCCTTTGTGGTTATAATGGCAATTTACTATAAATGCATTGTTTATGCAGATCCTGTATTTACATTTTTCCTGTCCCTCAACTACAAGTGGTGGTAGCATGCAATAGGGCTCAACAACTTCTTTTCAATGGCAAGAAACAGGGAGAAGTGATAAGTAACTAGGCTGATAATTTAGTTAAGGTTGCCATGGCTGCTATTTTGATGTAGCTCATTTCCTGCCTATTATTCTGGTATGATAGAAAGTAGTAATCAGCAGTAAGTACAGTAGAGAGTGTCAAAGCAAATGGGAAGACAATATTAGATTATACATTTTGTTGCTATCAGCTGTTATTCTCACATCTGTATTTCCTTTAGTCTTATTTCTACCATCTGTCAGAAAAGAAACTGTCTTTTATATGAGGAAAACTTCTTTTTACTTGCTTTTCTCTGTCTTCATCTCCATCATTAAACAAGGCATTTGGTTAAAATCTCTTAGTATGGTAGAAATTCCCACTGAAAAACACCTGGGCTGAGCAGACCTAGAGAGAGAAATAAAACATATTTTTGAAAGTTGCCTTTGAAAATTCTGATTTTCTTATATCTAATTAAAAAAAAAAAGAAAAAGGAAAAAATTGCCTTGGTGATTAACAGCATTAGGTGTTGAGAATGGCTTTCTTGTAAACTGTTTCATTTTAATTCTGGCATAATTTCAAAATATAATTCCATCACAGAATTTTCTTTGGATATATAAATAGACTAAAAAGTCTTAAATTCAGCCTGGATTTTAATAGAATTAAATCTTGTTTCCATGGTTCTATGTACCAGTTCTACCAAAAGGGAAGTTGAAACACTCTGCTTTAAGTCTGGTACAATATAAACATGTGGTGTATGATGCAAAAGTTTTTCTTCTTTTTGGGTATCTCTTCTTCTTGGCTTGCAAATGCGAGGAAACATTTCTGAAATTCAAACCAGTTAAGGAGTTACTGAACTAGGTGTGGCAAATTAACAAATTTGTCTTGCATTAATACTAGCTATTTAAGTAATACAGCAAATTCATCTACTAATTACAGAATCTAAGGGGAAGATGGTTTACTGACAGCAGAAAAAAATAACATTAAAAATAAAAGTATACTTTTCTTAGGCATATGAGTAAGGCTTCATACATGGCATACAGAATTGGAGCTAGTTGTCAGAGCTGTAAAAACAAAGGGCTGCTACTGAGTCTTGAGGAAGGTGGGACTCCAGAGGCTGTGGCCGACTCAAACTCTCAAAAACTTGACCTCACTCAGTTCCAATAAGGGGAATTCAGCCTCCCCTACCTCTGGTTTTTTAGCAATCAATAGCAATTCAGTCTTGGCAAGATTGAGACAGATCGTATTTCAAAACATCAGAGATTGAATTTTGTTCACAGGCAGCAGGGAGACTTTTGTGACAGAATCTCGTGTGAAGGGTAAGTAAATTTGAATATTGTGAGTGTGCTGAAGGAGGTTCAGTTGTTAGAGTGATGTAGGATAGCAAGAATACAGTAGCACATTCAGATAACTGAGAATTGTATCCAAAATAGGACTTGAGACTTTTCTTTGTTGTAATTTTGGTATAAAAGGTGAGGAAGCTAGCAAAACCTCATTCTTTCAAATTCTTTATTTTGGAGGAGTTTTTTGGTATGTTTTCTTCCTGTTCTACTACTACTTCTTTTTTTTTTTTTTTTTTTTTTAAGTCTTTTATTCCTTGACCCCTCCCTGTTTATCTGCCCCAGGAGTGCTTATAATATTAAACTCTTCCAGGGGATTTTCTAAGCATGAACTTAAGATACTCATGTACCTTGTTAAAGGACCTCATTTGATACAGCAAATGAGATTACTTAAAATATTTAGACATAGTTGAAATTTTGAATTGACACCTTAAGTGTGCTGGTTTAAGCAAAATTTATGATAAAGATTATAGAAGTTAGTCTGTGCTCTGATTTTTGAGTAGGTGATCTGAAAATTGCCTGGCTGCTTGTGGTTTGGGTTGGTTAATTAGTTAGCTAATGTGTTTCTCTGAGGTTATCTAAGTAGCCTTGTGGTTGTTAAAGAGGTAGCAGTGAACTGAGAAGCACCCTCATGTTACTGGGGTTTGGGGGTTTGGAAGTTGCATATCTGTGTTTTAGGGTCAGGCTAAGGCGGGGATGAGATACCCAGCACCTTTATGGCTGCTGTTGTGCCCTGGAGTTCCTGCATACCTTCCCTTACACTACACAAACCAGAAAAAATTAGAACTTTGAGCCAGGTGTGCAACAAGCTGGTAACTGGGAGAGCAGTGGCTGAGCAGAGCTTTTGCTGCAAAGAATTCTGTAAAGACAGCAGGAGAGGCAATCTTATCTTTGTCATTTATTCATGTGTTTTTGTTCACCACTCTTAATGGTGATAAGGAATTTCATTGACCCATATTTTGTTTGTTATCTTTTAAGATCAAGCTGGTAATTTCTCCACTCTGACTTTTTTGTGCAATCTGTGTGCAGTTCTCTTTTGTGTTAAGACAAGCCTGTGCTGTTGGCAGACTGTTGGATAATATTTCTTTCATCCCTGCAGTACAGCTGTAATAAAATAGTATCTGCAGGCTTTTCTTTGTGTTTTGTGGTTGTGCCTCATTAGATTGAATTTCAGAACCTCCTCTTCTAGTCTCTGCTTACTTTCTTCCAGTCCTAGATCTTTGCACATCTTGTATTACTTCCCATATCTTCATCAGGTTTTCACAGAATCAGTCAGGTTGCCAGGGACCACAGTGGCTCATCTGGTCCAACTTCCCTGCTCAAGGAGGATCAAAACCAAAGTTTTCCTTTGCTTCATTCTGGTCTCCTCCTTTTACCAATGCCATCTATCAGTTATATGGAGATCTTTGGGTTTATTCTTTCATTTAGTTATTTGAACAGCCATCTTATGCTCCTTTGATCATCCTTCATATACATTAAACAAGGAGCCTTAAACTGCAGTCATTCAGATTTTGAAGGAGCCCTCTGTGAGGCCTGAGCTGTAAGCAGGGCTACTTGGTTGCTCTGCTCTCCAGCCATTCCCTACATCAGTGGATTCTGCACAAAACCATCTGCAATACAAAGCAACAAGTGCAAAAGCAATGAAGATCTTTATAATTTAATGGCTAGAAACTTTAATCTTTCTTTTTCAGATGAGCATTTTTGCTATGAAGAATCATAAAGATGAGTTTTAAATTTAAAAAAAAATGGACCTTGTTAAAGGAAAAAATGCTAACCTAGAAGTTAAAATAGGAACTGTATATTCTAAGAAACTCTTCCAAAACGCTTTCCATCTTTAATTAGGAAAACCAACATGATCAATTAACAGGAAGATCAGTACTATTCAAATATTTAACTTATCCCTTTTTATGGTTGAATTTTGCATGTTTTCAGATGATTGTGTATTTGCTTCCCAATGATTAATTAAACCTATGTTTTGCCACTTGGAATATGAATAAAAACAAGATGAAGAAAAATACTGATTTAGAAATGGGTTTAGCTGTAAAACCATGTATTTGCTGTTGTGAGCCCTTTCTCAAAGGATGTTTGTTTTCCTTTTTTCAAAGATGAGCAGGTTAATGGAACATTTGATGTTCTTGGCTTTACTATGGTCTCTAAGAACAGAAAAGTTGAAATACTATAAAAATTGCATTGTCCTATGGCATCCAAAATATGGTGGGTTTCCTGTGACAAATTGTGCTGGCAGAAGCATGATGTGGACTGATAACAACAATTTTTTCTCATTTTGAAACTTACTTGTTAAATGCATATTGTGAAGCAAACTGTGGTGAGAAGCACCTGTGTAATCATGTGGATATTGTCTGGGTAGTAAAACCTGGGGTTTTTTTTGGTAATTGCAGATTTTCATAATTCCCTTAAGAAGTACAGTGAATTCAGCTTTCTGGACACTGTCCACTTTGATCACACTGTTCCTTAAATTAGTATTTACTGAAGATGATAGCACTCTCTCCTTTCTGTATGAAGCTATATCGTATGTGATTAAATATCTGTATGATGAAAATATGTTGATGTACATTCTGTTGCACAGATGTCTTATTTTAGTAGGAAGGTTGTTTAATTCATAGGTCAGTGTATTACATAAGGAGTAGTAAATAGCTATTCATGTTTCTCATGAAATATTATATGAATGCTACTGTTTACCTGATTATTAAAGGCAGACCAGAACCATACCTTTTGAGATTCAGGTTTGACTGTAGGCCACAGCGGGAAGGCTGAGCCTGAGGGATGCAGAAAAATCAACAGTGATAAATATTGATTACAGAAGAAAGTGTTTAAGAGTGAGATTCGACCAAATCTGTTTGAGGGAACAAATAAAATAAACATCTCATGTCAACTTACTCTTGGCCCCGTTTCTGTATGTTGGTTGTAGGCTATTTAAGGGAATTAATGATGGTGAAGGTGATAAGGTTACAAGGCAAGGAGGTTGCAGCACTTAAGAAGGCAGAGAGAAGGAGGAAGGTCACAGAGAAGGAAAGAAGGCAAAAAAGGGACAAGAATTAAAGCTGGAGAAGGATGATGAACTCTAAAACTGGCAGGTGGCAGAAGTGCATGCACCTCAAGCAGCAGCAAATGGAAATGGGGCAGTAGGAAGCACATGCTGGGTACCTGCATAGGAACCACAGGGCTGGGAGCAGCAAAAAAGCTGATCCTGAGAACAAAACTGCCAGGGTCCAGTGAGGGCTGGCAACTCCCCGGGGACTGCAGGGACACCCCGTGGGACTGGCAGTCGGGAGCAGGCAGCCAGGGGCACAGAGGGCAGCCCCAGCCCTGAGCATCAGGCATCTCCCTGGAGAAAGGCTGAGGCTGGGACAGGACGTGGGTCCGTGGGCATGTGGGGGTCAGGATCAGACACAGCCTCCTGGTGGCAGGACATGGCCATGGGGATGTGCATTGCTACAAACAGCTGTTGGAGAGTAGAATGTGGAAGGCAAGATGTGGTGTTTGTGGCTGTGTTTTGCTGAATGCATGAAGTCATTAATTACATGTCATAAACATTTGTATTATAGCTGTTGTATTTGTTGATGTATATGCTGTTGTCTTCTCATATTGTTTAAAAGTGGTAAGAATATGTAAACAATTAGAAATGTGAAATAAAAATATAGTAGTAGGATTTGTAGATTCTGAAACTGTACTGATCTTGCTTACTTTATTTATAATCAAAATAATCAAAAACTATGTGATGCATACTTGCTCAGCAATGTAAAAGAGAAAATAGCTTTCTGCCTCATATTTTATTTTTCATTTTGGTAAATAATAATATTTCCCAATTATGATAAAATGACCTGCATGTCATGTGGAAAAAAGGAAATTGAGTTTCCTCTTAAATGTTATTCTTACTGTCTAATCATTGCATTAATACATCTCCCAAAATGCTCTTGCTCTAGCAAATTTCCCTAACTATGGTGCTTGAAAACTGGTCATGCATCTGCATGCAATGTGAAATTGAAGATATTCCTTTGAGTATAAATTTTCTCAGAAATGTTTTAACATCATTAATAATGTATAAGTGTAACAGGCTTAAGCAAGCCACAGACTAGGTCATTTCTGATCTGCACGATAATTATTCCTATGTGGCAATTAGTATTACAATAAGTATGTAAAAATGGTGGTGGTGGGGGAGAATGTACATTTATTGTAGTTTTAGAGGCTAGACAACCTTTTGATTGATGACATGACCCATTTCAATTCAAGTTGTTTACTCTGTCATGGTATTAAAAACTGGTTTTCTGACTGAAGCTCACACTACTGCTGTAAGAGAAGAAGAGGTAATGAGTATTAGTGGAAAATCGTAAGAAAAAGAGTCTTACTTTAAACTAGGTGTTTAAGGTAGTTGTGGTCATTCACCATTGCAATTGTGACCATCTCTCTGTGGGTCACTTTGGGCAACTTCTACTGTGTATGAACTGACTCTCAAAGTGAGACATGCATTTGAAGACAACAAAATGAGTGTTTATTGGTCAGCAAACGTAGATAACAGATAGAGTTTAATGAACTCCTTGGCAAGATATCGGTATGTGTCTGGTCTGCGACAGGAATCTGAAGAGTCTCTGCTGGCAGGCAGCTGTGAATGAGGTGGAAGAGGGCCATCCTACTTTGCCCCTTTAAACAAGTCTGCCTTGTTTCTAGATTGCTGTCTGCCACCTTCTTTGGGCTTTGATGCCTTTTCACATTGATGCTTTTCCTCTTGAATCCTTAAGATGGTAGCAAATCCTGTGTCACCAGTGCTACCCTTTTTTGTAGTTTTGTAGTTCTGTAGCATGGCTATCCTTTGAACTTTCACTGTGGTCTTTCCCATATCTTGGTAACTGCCTTAGAAGTCAGCCTGAACCAAGGCTGCCATGGCATGTCTGAGACACAGCAAAATTGATACCCTAGAGAGAGGTCACTGAGCAAGAATATTAAACACTGAGCTCACTCTGAGACATAAAATGAGAAACGTAAATTACATTAATTATTCCTTAAAATTTAAGTAATTTAGGAGTTTTTACATATTGTGAGGATTTAAAAATAAAGAATTAAAATAATTTTTTTTAAATTCTACAAAATTTTATTTTAATGCTGAACATTTGCTTTGTGGCAGTGCTGCTGTTGCCACTACTTCAGTTGTTGGTAATGCCGTTTGAAGAAGCAGGGAGCACCACTCCTGGCCTTGAATGCTCAGTTCAAATCCCCCCGCAGGTTTTTTTTGGAGATTATCCAGGTACACAGCCTGCAACTGTCCTGTCTTCTGTTCTAGGTAGTGGGCCCCATCATGATCGAAGTTGTGTTTACAACCAGAGCAACATAGTAGATGGAGTTTACTGCCTCCCAATAGCACACTGGATTGAAGTCTCTGGACATACTGATGAGATGAAACACACAACTGATTTCTATTTTAATATCGCAGGACATCAAGCCATCCATTACTCCAGGTAAAAGAAATGTGCAGAGCTTGGCTGGTGTCAAAATGTTACAAACAGAGAATCTGAACTGGCATGCCTGAAAACTGCATTTGAAGTAGTGAATGTTTGTCTGTATGTAGCAGTAAACTTTAAAAAGATTCAGCGCCTCTTTGCAATTAAATGTCAGTTTAGCGATCCTGAGTTCAAGGATACCTGTACCCTGTATGGGTCTGTTAGCACAGACATATTCACATCATGTCTAAAAACGTTTTGTGGCAATTGTTGGATAGTCATTTTCAAATGCTTGTCTATGCACACATGAAAAATTGCATGTAAGCTATGTGTTTTGTTTGGGATGATTCTGTTGAAGAACATGTCCTGGGAAACAAAACTAATACAATCCAACACCAGAACTTACTGGTGACATGTCACTCATGTGCCATCCACTGCAATTAGTGACAGCTGCTTTTGATGACTTCCACTTCTGGGCATGTATTTAATAAAATACTAAAACTTAGAAAAGCCTTAAAATGTTTATATTCTGTTCACTTGAGCCCACTTTTCCCCTGGTGAAGCATCCTGGCTTGAATTAGGAGACAGTAAAGGTCAAGGAGGGTACCCACCCTTTAGGGCTGCAGATAGAGCCCAGGCTGTATTTAGAGCAACAGGCTGAGCACTGGTGGTTAACAAAGTAGCACCGAGGAATTTGGGACCCTGTGTAGCTTTTTTCCCCATCTCCAGTCAATTGATACAGCAGGAAGTTAGTGGATTGATAATAGCTGTGTGAATGCTGGCAGTCCTGATATGCCACGTGCATTACAGGGCAGTTAGTTGTCTCTTCTTCGTGCTCTTTATCTCCACCCTCTCACGGGGTAGGAAGGAGAATTGGCTTTTCTTCATTAGACCTGCAGTGTGCTCGGGAAAAATTTCTTCACCTTGGTATCTTTTGGAGTAGCACAGATTCGTAAACACTGTCAGGCACATGTAGGTATTTGTGGAGCTTTTCCCTGAGACCCCTCAAGTTATATGGCATGCTTGATAGACTGCAGTGTCATGTGGATCTTAAACGTCTGTTTCCAACAGCCTATCAGAGTAAAGATCTTGTTTATTCCAAAGCACAGACTTGTCAATCCCAAATAAGCTTGGCTTGGCAGAGAAATTTTTTGAGAAAGAAGAACAGCTGTCAGAAAGTGAATATCAAAGTACCAAAGGCTAACTTATCTTCCTTTCCAGAGGCAGCAGTGATCCATTTAATGCTGCCTTATCTGCATGACTATGTGTTTCCAAGATTAGGTAAAAAGCTGCAGATTCTGCTAGAGAATATTTGAAGAAAATTTCCTGAGCTGTGTGGTCTTTTGCAGATGAGGATCTTCTCCTTCATTCCCTTCTCATACACATGTACCTTCATTGAAAGGCAAGCTTATATGTACATCTTACAATTCTTATCTCATTTCTTTCAGCTATATTAAGTAAGCACACTCTGTAACAGTCCTGTCACATAATTACTTTGAATACTTTGAAGATATCCCGCCTTAAATGTTTTCTTAATTATTAACAGTTGGGGGCAGATTCACCATTCTGCTGGTTATAATCAAGCAGCCCAAAAATACTAGCTATTTTAGATTTTTTTTTTTTTTTTTTGCCAGAGCAGCTGAAGTGAGCTGATGAAAACGCCTTTATTTTGCAATGGATTTATTGATTCAGAGTCGTAATATGAAGATTAATCTAATAAAAAAATACCTATATATGCCCCCTCCTCCCCAAAGCAAAAAAAAAAAAA
>VXBR01010760.1:3096995-3202828 GCA_013400215.1 Cisticola juncidis
AAAAAAAAAAAAAAAAAACCAACAAGAAAAAAGCCAGTGCCTCTGCCTGTACAGTTAAATCTCAGAGTATGATCAGGTTATAGTTTTCCAGCTAAGATTACTTTTTTCCATGCTGTAGTGAAGGCAGCAGTGCTGAGGGGAGCATTATGACCAGAGATTCTGAGTCCTGTCACCACTTGTAGGATTTTTACAGAGTGGTGGAGGCTGGAAAGAAGTGATTTATCAATGAAAACTTCTGATGTGAGCCCATCCTCTGTGTTGTTTCCACGTAATAGGACTGCCATGTGTGAATTAATGAGAAAGGAAGGCTTTCCTCTGTCAGTGGAGCTTCCCACATGAGCTCTGGGACTGATTTTATTTATCTTCTGTTGAATCACAATTAGAAACAGTGGCTCTGAGCTTTGCTGCAATCTTGCCTCCTCATAAAACACAAGCTTCTGCTTTAAATGGGCTGCAGCAGAATGAGAAGAGCCTGCTTCTGCCTGGGACCAGAACTGATTTTGCATTATGCTGAGGCTGATGATGATGCTCTGAGGAATCAGATTTTTCTTATTCACTATAGATATATCACTCATAATTTAGTGAACTTACATTTAAACTTATATGTAGAGAACTCATTTTGTCATTCGGGTAGGAGAATATATAATGTGGTTTTTAAGCACAGAAGATTTGAACTTATTTCTTGTAAATGTGAAATGGAGCTTTCCCACAGCTAAGAGTCATGACTGATACCTCCATGGTTTTAATATTCACTTGGTTTGGAGATGTAATGATACCTTTAACCAAAATGTGATTCAGGGGAAAAAAAAAGAAAAAAAAGGAAAAAAAGGGAAAAAAAAAGAAAAAAACAAACCACAAAAATAATCAGTTTCTCTTTTCTGCTAGATATTACTGCAATAAGATGGTTTCAAATTGCAGGAGAGTTCACTTAGGATGCAGTAATTTTCCAAAGTAAAGTAGAGTTACTTTAATCTTTTCTGAGAGAAGACTTCAGAAAATTTGTGAATCTGGGCCATATTATCTCAGTTCCATCTGTGAAAGGTAGAAGTTTCTAATTTGTAGATGTAGTATACCTTATTATTTATATAAAAATATCTGCATTTCTCAGAAGAAAAGCATTACATGAGAGCAAGAGAGGGAGTGACATGTGAAATTACAAAATCTTTAAATAATATGTTGAGGACAATGATGCTGGATGGCAGAATTAGGTGCTATGGAAATGAATATCTGATAGGAAAAGCCATCTTGTTAGTTTCCTATTTTCAGACTAATTTTAGGTGTGTGCTCTTTGTGAGTCATGTTTCTCAAATATGACAAAGAAAAATAATTTTTACATGCTTTGCATGTAAAATGCAGATAAACTGGAATGTGTAAGTGAATTCCTCAGACAACAATGATAGCTAATCTGTACCTAATGATAGACAACAATGATAGCTAATCTGTGGTATTGTATGGCTGTTACACATTTTGGAGGAAAATACACAATTAGCAATCCACAATCAGGGGAGTCACTACATGAGAGTAGCCATGGGTCCTGCCAACAATTTTTTGAGGTACAGGTTTCTTTAGTACCCTTTTTTGCAATATATATGTATAAATATATAGGCTATCAAAAACTAATATTTAACATTTATGGAGTGATAAGGAAGTTGACAAATGTGTTGCTACATCAGTGTTTTTTTTCCCTAAGACAAAATTAAGGTAATGATAAAAGAAACTTGACTCCCATGCTTCAAAATATTATTTTTGTTTCTCAGTGGTTGGAAATGAGACACAATTTATGGTGTAGTATTTACAAATTCTTTGTGGCTTATTGGTAAGACAGTTTCCTGCAACACTGCCAGTAATATAGTTTATAACCTAAGTTAGGTGGGAATGGTTAGGGAAGTCACACATAAGATGTGTGTTCCTGCTTTGTAGTAAATGTTAATATAGATAGGTAAGTGAATGAAGAATGATCCAAGGTAAAATGGAGATGTTTCTTTTTTACATTTTGGAGGTAAAAAAGCAGTATTTTGCTGATGGAGCACAGAGATTCTTCCTAGGGGAAAAAAAGAGCATTTTCTCGATTGATATGCATCTTTAATCAGGTGAAAAACAAGAGCTTGGTCGACTACATTTGGTTCAGTATGAAATTAGAATTACCTTTGAAAATAATACGAGAGAGAGCACTTTTTTTTAGTCTTTAATTTGTCTTTTTACTGGTTGTAATTCATTCACAAAATAAAATACTTTTCTGTTTTAAATAGAATTCTTTTTATAGAGTTATTTTTGTTACTGAATTATAAAAAAGGTTTTAAAGAGTAAGCTGCTACAAAAAACCCCTACAGTGCGGTGACCTGCTCTACTGTAATAGAAAGCTGCACTGATATTTTATGCCTGCATTATGAATTAAGAGGAGAGGTGATGATGTCTACAGAGATTACCATAATTAACATTTAAAGCTGAGAGTTAATTGTCTTCTGTGCCTAAAGAATTCTTGTGATATTAGAGAAAAGAATAAGAAATAATGAGCTCTGGAACAAAATTCATTGACTGTGTTCTAGTAAAATAGTCCTGATCAAAAGGACTTAACATTAATAAAAGTTCATCCTTTGATTTCAGTACTTGGGGCTATAACAGTAAAATTATCTGGTCATTTTATACATTAAGTAATGAAAATATTCTAAGGCACATTTTTTTATATTTTGTCCCATAAACACGGATATCCATCTACTCCTTTGAATATTGTTTTACTGTACTGAGCTGTAGTCTGAAATTACTCTAAATTGGTACCATTGTTTACTTACCAGTGGGAATCACCTTTTATAGAATGGTTTAAGGGTTAATTCTATCTTTTGTCCTTTCTGTGTATTCATCTTTTTTCTACATCACCCCCAGCTGGAGCTGGGAAATGCTTTTACTAGCCTCTCTTGTGAAGAAAATGGGTTTCAAATCAGCATAAGAAGTGACATTTAAGGAATTTTTTATTTAAATTCTTGAAAGTGAAGAGGGAGTGTGAGGCAATAGGAGCAAGATTGAGAAGACAAATTATGAGGCTAGAATTCGATCAGTTTTTAGTCCTTATATGTTTTTATGTATTTAATTTGGGTAATCTCTGTATTGGGTAACAAATGCATTTTTCTTCCACATTTGTTTTCCATCCAAACAAAAAGTTTCTCCTTTTGTGAACTCCCCACACTGTGCCCTACATAATAATAGCTAAAACCAGGAAAAATTATTCTATTTTTCCAGGTTTTGTGATCTTGCTTGGGCAGGATGGCACTTGGCTGGGATAGCCCAAGCCAGGCTATTGTTGAGTTAGCTGCAAATCTCAGTGTTGTGAATGTGAACAGAAATAGAGTTAGGATATGCCAGCAGTGCTGTCACACACCATAAAGTCGAATACTGTGGATGAACTAGATGGCAGGAACTCCCTTTTCAGTTATTTTGATTTTTTGAGTATTAGCAAATGGCTGTTGCCAGCATAGCTCTGGTTGTCATGTTGTGACCTTCTGCTTGAGCACCCAAAAGGAACTTGACATGGAAAATCCTGGATGTCACTAATTTCTAATTTCATTTCTTGTGAGTGCCACAGTAGCAAGCAAAATCTACCTTTAGAAAAGGTGATTTTACCAGAAGAAAAAAGTCACAGAGCTTTTAGATTAAAGATTCTTACATGACTGTCTTCAGCAATTGAATTCCCAGTATTACTTCTACCTACAGTGACTGGTCTGTTAAACCTGATGAATGGCTATTAGGCAGCAGGCTGCCAGGTTTGTTGTCTCCTGCAGTGGCAGAGGTACACAAATTTTTGGCTAGACTTTGGGATGAAGTTGAAGAAATGTCTGATGAGTGGTACTTTACCTATGTGAATGAGCTAAAGGAGATCTTAGCATGGTGTCTGGTTAGTCTTGTGAGATTTTTTCTGGAGGTTTGTTTCTGTATTCTTTACCATTCTTCTATTCATAGATGGTTTTGGCAATGGTTGTGTGAGATTTTTATTTTTTTTTTCAGATTGTTCTGGAATGAGTATTTAATTAATAAAATGGCTGTAAGGAGAGACTGGCTGTGGATGAGAAGATGAGGCCTTTAATCAATTGGACAGTAATGGGTATTATTTACTTAAAACCACTGTTGCTCTTTAAAACTGATCTTTTCATAGCTGTGCCTCTGCACAAAATGATTTCCTTACTTCTTAAGAAAAATTTACAATTCTGTGTCATTGTGGGAGAGAAAACAGAAAGAAGACTGGGAACCCTCCATGGAAAAACCTGGGGGAGTAAACGTAGCTCTGTTTTTCTCTGTGGGATGTAACAGAAAAATGTTGATAGTCCAGTAAGTATGAATTTTATGTGGGGTATCACTGTTAGCGAGCAGAAACTATTGTTGCTTCTAATTTCCCTCTGTGTTTTACTGTGCCTCCCTGCCGCTTGTCCATATTTCTTCTGGAGGTTTTCAGCCCTTTTTCCTGCCTCTTTACTCTTTAACATTCAGGCTGTCAGCGAGGGAGTAAAGTTCTGTCTCCATTGGAAAGCAATTTGCTGGTGTTGCTGGCTGTGAATAAAATTGACTGAGATTGTGAAATCCTGGGCAATTTAGCTCACAGCTGGGATGACAATGAAGGGGCAGCATCACTCTCTCCCTGAAGATGATGTTCCAGTTGTCTTGCAGTTATTTATTTCCTCCTTGCTTTTACATGCATTTATTAGGTGCTGGGTAATTGCTGGCATTTCTTAATACAGTTTATCTAAAGATAGCAGAACTCTTTCTGAAAAGCAGAGGTTGTGTACACATCCTTCCTGCTATTTACCTTTTCAGGAGAGAGTGAATTTAGGTTTCTGGTTGTTGTTGGAAAAACGTCACTAACACAACTCCATAAGTTACACCTGGTGAACCCGTTGAACCAGGAATGTGTTTGTAAACCCACTCTGCCTCCCCTTCCTGTGATTTTTTTATAGCACAGCTCCCAGGGCAGTTTGGCCCAACCAGCCTGAGGCTGACTCTTACAGAAAAAATGTCTCAGAGCAAGGGAGATTTTAGTCCCCAAATGGGAAAAGTGATGCCATCAGGTGTTTTGTTACCCCCAGCTGCCTTGGTGTTTACTTACTCGCTCAGTGTGTACTATATTTCTGAAAGAGGTGATCTGGAAGTCAAAAACATCTGAAATAAACAACTGCATAGTTATTTTAAATGAAATGAGAAAAACATTACAGATACTTCATTTATATACAGTAGCAAGCTGTAGCTATTGAGTTACAAATTCTACCTCCATCTTCAATAATTTTTGTAAATGCTGAGAGATACAAATGCAAGTTTTCATGATTACATGCTCTAGATATTTACAAGATAATTTTAAAAATGCACCTCCATATGAAAATATGGAGAGTCCTACTTAAAGAATTAAAAAAAAAATTATTAAAAAGGAAACTGGAATATAGCTCTAGTTTCTTTGAAGTGTGTCTCAGAAAGATGAGTATT
This sequence comes from Cisticola juncidis, assembly GCA_013400215.1. Classification (NCBI taxonomy): domain Eukaryota; kingdom Metazoa; phylum Chordata; class Aves; order Passeriformes; family Cisticolidae; genus Cisticola; species Cisticola juncidis. Next base: position 3,102,456 of record VXBR01010760.1, read on the forward strand.
TTATTTCCCAAGAGTAAATAAAGATTATCAAATTGTTGCTGTATTTTCCCATATATAATTTTCTCTCTGTAAGAAAAAAAAATTATCAAAGAAATGAACTGCATTTGTCTTCCCAGGGAACATATTAAGAGGTTGAACTGAAGATCTCTTTTTCCCTCCTTTAATGCTTGTACTTTGGGAAATCTAATTTCAGGGAGTCAGGTACATAATCCCTGCTGTTGTTCAGAAATTTAATGTGTGTCCTCCCATGAACTGCGATAAAAATTGAGTCAAATGTCATAGACATTGCCAAGCTTTAAGAAATGTGGATTTCTTCTTTATTGGTTCAATAGACAGCATGGTTTATAAGTTTAAATGAAATGTCTTTTTTCTTTGATGTGAAAAGCCTAGTAATAGAATTTATGATTTTAAGCATCAAGAAGAAGAGGCAAAACATGCATCTCAGTTTTAATACAGACACAAGAAAATGTGGAATATATATAAAATCAATAATTAGATAGGTGCTTGCTTACTTTTTCCCTTTCTCCCCTTTCCTTCCCTCCTCTTCCCTCCTATCCCTCCCAGCTGTGGGTCAGCAGTGAGACTCCCTATGACTGTCATTCACTTCAGGGGGAGGATGTCGGTCACTAGCACATGGGGGTGGATGTTGGTGGGCTTCTAGGGCCTTTTCTTTTTTAATTATTATTTTTGAGTTTAACTAACTTCTTCAGGACTGACTTTTAAAAGCTCTTCAGAGCAGTTATATCCAGTGCCTTCGTTTTCCCGAGGTGATGATCTGATAAGGAGGATATACAGCTTCCCTAACAAAATAATTTCTCTAATGTTCCTTCTTTCTGTGGTCTAGCTGCCAGCTCGAAGGGTTGGCCATGCACAGACCAGTCCTGAAGAATGTTAAATACTGCTTTCACTGCAGAAGAGTGAATTTCTCAGCTTCCTTGTAATAATGAGTTACTTCAGTCTGGTGAGATAAAAGGAGGAAAAAGCTTCTCAAATACATCTGTAGTCTTGGTAATAAGGCTATCCAGCATGTTTAACAAATTTACAAAAGTCAAACTTAGGCTGATAATGTAAACACATTTAAACAGACTTTAGTAACAGTAGATCGCTTTAATATATTTGTTCAAATGCTTGAAATTTCAGTTCCCAAGGAGGTGCAATGAAAGTGCTGGGAAAAGAAAGAAATCTGAAAGAAAAAAAAAAAAGACTTTTTAAAAACAGAGAAACCCTGGTAATTCATGCCAGTCTTTGAGCTCCAATAAAAACTGCAGCATTGATTGTTCATAAATTGAACTCTCGTGATCTTTTTCCCATTTTGTCATCCAAGACTTCTTCAAGACATTCTACTATACTTTGTAGTTTTGTGTTAAAAAGAAACACACAGGTTCTTCTGGGGCTTCTCAGTAACTCCATTACCATCCCAGCCTCAATCTTTGACGTTGGCTATTCATCCACCAGGGTTATTAATCTTATATTTAGAATCTAGTAACCAGGTACGGTATCTAAAATGAAGTTTTCTGACAATTTTGTTATGGTAGCACTATACACGATTTTCCTTTGATTTGATGTTGCTGTGAGAACACCTTATTTTAGATTTTTATGTAGCTGACTGTGGTGAGGCATTAATTCCATTTTTCTCCATATTTCTGAGATGTTGTCCCCTAGCCTGTGCTGTTCTAGTATGTATCTGTCCCTCTTTAAAATTCAAATAAATGAATAAATGAATCTGAGAGATTCCATAATTTGGATGTGGGCATAGAAATTCTGGATAAATTGGAAAGAACATCGACACAGAGCTCATCAAGGCTGTTTTCAGATGGTACCACAAGGGATGAATGTGCATCTTTCTCTGACTGTTGGAGTTCTGAGAGATTCCATAATTTGGTAGATGTGCAAATGGTGCCATGTGGATCACAAGGCCACCTAGCAATAATCTGTGCTTTGTAATTATGCAATTTTCATGAATATGTACTTGTTTCTGAAGCATTGGAATGTGTTTCCATTGGATCTGAAATGCTACATTTCAAAAAGTGGATTTATCTTTTATTGGTTTTCCAGTCTAGATTTCTAAGCAGCTGCTAAAAGGTAAACTCTGAAAGAAGACAAAATGTGTTTTTACCAAGGATTCCCAAATCTTCTTGGGCACTAACTTAAAGTTCATTTGTAGCAGTTTAAGTCAATTTTGTTGAGCTGATTTAACTTACAGGTGCCAGGAGTGGCATCATTCCCATAGCTAAACATTAATGTTAGAAATTCTCATTCCTAATGCCAAGAGATTCATGGCTTATTGCAGTCTGGCTGAGTTTAGCAGCCTGTTGTTCTTGTGTTTCCGGGTATTTGTTCTAATTCCAAACAAATGGGAATGTTGGCAACCTAACAGAGACATATGTGGGAGTAACCATTGGCAACCATGGTTGTATGAGACAAGATTCTATAATTGGAGCATTTGAGCATTAATGCTCACAAGCCAACGGAGGAGTCCTTTCCAGGTTGTTCAGTACAAGCCTTGGAACCTGACTCTCTTCTCAGGCTGCAGTTTGGTCATTGGCATACTGTCTGCTTTCAGAGAATGTTTATAACATGAAAGTACAAGAAGAGTAATTTCTTACTAAGGCAAATCTTGCTTTCTGCTGCACACAGTGTGCTCCTTAGGCATGTGTTGAAACCTTGTGCGTATGTTTGAAAATAAATTCTGGCAAAGTCCTGTAAGGGTAGATCTGGACACCCTGTCCTACAAGGCACTGGTGTGCTTGTGTATCATTACTTTCTTATCTTCACAATAGAAATACATAGAAAAATGTGACATAAAATATTTCACTTTGAACACTGGGAGAATAACATTTAATCTTCCACATTTCAGTTTTGGCTATGTAGCTAAAGTCTTGTGCGACCACATTACTTTAGATCATATCTAGACTAGAGACAAAATAGATTATAAAAAAATGTATATGGGATAAGTTAATTTGCTTTAAGATTTTAATGGAATGAAGTGAAGAAGAAGGGAGAAGAGTTTATGTTGTGAGTCTTCGCTGTATAGATTTTAATGTACTGCAAGATCGATAACAGCAATTCCATTGAACTTACTGGAGAATGTGAGCTTAGTTTAGAGACAAAATTAGATAAATTTGATCCATTATTATGTCTGAAAAACAAATATGCAATGAATGAGAGTATTTTCCACAGGATGTGTAGCTTTTATGCCGCTGGAGTTGATGCAAAATAAATTGGCTTGAAATGAACTCTGTGCTTCCACAGTGACTACTTCTGGTGCCTGGGATAGACAGCATAGTTTAATGAAGACTAAGAAAGAGGATCTATTACTATTTGTAAAAGACATTCAGGAACTACTACAAAGAGGGAAGAAGAATTATTGAAATTGAACCTTCTTTAAGATCAAATGGATATTAATTGCTTCTGAATCATTTTAGAGTGTAAATTAGAACAAGGTTTCTGTCATCAAAGGAATGATGTCTGAATTCCGGCATGACCTTTCAAATAGGGCAGGAAGGACAAGGAACCTAAATTATTTCAAGATGGAGCTTGATAAATGAATATAGATAGTGATTCCAGAAATGGAAATTAAAGTTTATGATTATAGTATCATAGATCATAGGCTCAAAGAGACCTCAGAAAGTATCCAGTCCATTTCCTAGCCCCAACATAATCTCAATTACATTTAAATCATTTCAGGTTTATCCAGCCTGATCTAAAATATGATCTCATCTTAGTGATGAGACTCTATAGGCCTGTTACTCTCCCATTCAATTACCTCACTATTCCAACCATTAAAAAGCTTTACTAATCTCAATTGAAGTCTTTCTAGTGCAATTTAAATTAATTTCTTCTTGTTCTCTCCACAGAAGACTTGGAGAACAAATTAATATCCTGTCCCTCTATAGCCCTTTAATATATGCTTGAAAACTCCTTTTTTACCCAGAATCAGAGTGGTTGACTTTGGAATGTCTCACTATGTTCATTCTGATATTAGTCCTTGGATCTTTCAGTCTTTTCTTTGAAAACTTATCTTTTTGAACTGTAATTATTCTGGCACTCTCTGCTGGGCTCTCCAGCTGTTTCTCTTCCTTCATCCCATTTTTCCTGATGATGGTCTACCAGTCCTGAATGCAACAGAAGGATTATTTTGTGACTTTCAATCGTGATGCTACTGCTTACCCAAGGATTATTGTCATTTTTGCAGTGTGGGATGTGGTTTACTTCCCAGTTGTCTCCGTGTTTTCATCAAAAAGGTTTCCTGCTGTGGCAGGGTATAGGATGTTAGGAATGTCCTCGATCTGTGCATCTGTCCTTATGAAGTGTTTTTTGTGAGTTTCCTCTAATAAAGCTCTTATGCTCCTTGTAAGGGAATGTTTGTGATTGCTGTGGAAGAGGAAAATTTGCCATAAAAAGGAAATTTTGTGGATCTCTCTAAAGATTTACCTGACTTTAATTCTCCTCACGTGGATCGTTTTGTTTTGTATCCCTGGTGAATTCAAAGCCGGGCCAGTCCTGAGGCACACAGAGCCCACAGAATGCACTGGAAGGTTGTGAGTGAGCAGAGCTGTGCTGTGCTTAGGTATGGGTTGCTCAGTGTCTCATAACCTGGAGTGCACCATGGCACCTCCTCTAAGAGCAGTTTGGGGGATAAAGTGAGGACAATCAAACCCTCTTGTACCATCAAGCTGATGCTATGGAAATCTTTTCTTGAGACAGCAGAACCTGAGGGCGGTGTAGCACTGGAACAACTTTGTAGCTGAATGTCTGGGTAATACTGTATTTCAGTTACAGGTTTGATATTATTCCTGCCTGCTTTACTTTTAGCACATTGTCGGCTTGAGGTCAAACCTTAATGGCTTATTTGCTTGGCATATCAGTAAATGAGGTCGTTTTATGCCACAGACTTATGAACATGGAATAAATAAGATAATGGAATAAATAAATAAGATACTATTAAGAATAAGACTCAGATTTCAAGGGCTTGAGAAACTTTGCATATCGCTAAGCTGACAAAGTGTTGTTCTAAAGTGATAAAAGCAGGTGTCTCTTTCTACATTCCAAGTCTGCTCCCATGTGAGAGGCTAGATAAGTAGTTCAAATTACATCTAAGAAGAAAATTTGCCAGACCTTAATTGCTTTTCATCAGAGTTCCAAATAAGAAGGAGAAGTTAAAAAAAAAACCAACAGCTTGGAACTATGTTGTAGCCTGTTTAATTCTCCTCATTTAAAACCCTGAAGTAGAATTCTTAACATCACAATAAACAGCACTCTTTCAGTGGTAAAGCAAAACAAATTTATAAGCAATGACTTGTGCTCCTTCTACATTTGACATTTAGGTAAGAGCAATTTTTTTCAAGAATATAAGTGGTTTCTACAAGGTCTGCAGCTGTGTTGTTTCAGTAGGATACAGTTTTATCATTATTCAGTGCTTTTCCCTGATGGCTTCTGCTCAGGTTATGGCCATTTATTCCATCTTTCTTGGTAAAAGTGATCTTATTAAGGCTGTTTATTCTATCTTGGAGTTAGTCCATAGTATCATCAAACCTTGCTCTCCTGCTCTGGCCACTACTGCTAGACTGTGCTGGGAATTCCAGTGCATCCCAGAGTTCCCAGCCAACCTGCTTTAGCCAGACCTTTCACCACAAAGGGTCCATTGGTTTGTCTTCTGCTAGGAGACGTTATCAGTAAATCAACAGGAGAAGGAATAAAGACCACAGCCATTTACCCTTGTGCCCTGTGCAATATGCAGTGAAATGTCGGTGTTGTAATCCCTCACTTCTACATTATTATTACATTGGTAAGGAGGCATTTTCCTGAGACATCTTTCTGTCCTTTATTTAAACAGACTATAGTGAAACCGGAATTCCAGTACAAGACCAAACCAGGGCTCCTCTGTTTTGATACCTGCCCATGCTGTCTGTATTTTGGAGGAAGACACAAGACTAAAAAAATTATTTTAAAAATGTTGCCATTTTTCTTGTCTCTTGGTACTTACTTTATAGGTGAACCCATATGGAATTTGATATTCTTTATGTCTTTTATTTAGATATAGCCAGTTGGTTTGCCCTTCTCATAGACAGGATCTTTAAACAGTTGTTAAACTCCCTCTTAAGAATGTTAAATTCTTACTCTGCCCTCATTTGAAAGAATTTTCACAAGAAATAGCTGGAATCTACTGTATTTTGAATATTTTCATTTTTCTTGATACAATAAAATATTAGTAAAAAGTTCAAATTTTGAGTGCATAGAATAGGATCAGTGATTTTTCGACCATTACTATAAATTTTCTGTTACTTTCAGTTCACTTCTTGGTACAGGCTCATATTTACACTTTAACCTCTTTAATAAAGCAACACTTTCATCAAGTGTCACTGCAAGCAGATACTGTTTCCCTTTCTATTTGATTGTAGCCAGCTTAAAACAGTGATGTGCGTGTGAGATTATTTATTCCAAGACATATTGCTGAGATGCATTCATCAACTGTGAATCTCATCTGAATCTCATCTGCTCCTTTGCTGCATATTCATTTAGTTTAATTTGACACCACTGGCAATTGAAACTAATAATGGTTTGGGCAAACTTTGGACTCTCCTTGAGCAAGTTCATCTGTTTGGAAAGATCTTAACTTGAAAAAGGAATCCCATGTAGAATGTAGGTCAGCAATGACATGCTGTAGAAGAACTGCCAGGGAACTATAAAGAGGGATAAAGCCTTTGAAGCACAAGAAGTAAGTAATCTTTGGTTCTTCACAGAAATGTACTCTTTTCAGTACTGGGCATAACATATTCAAAAAGCAAGAGGGTCCAAAGACAAACAAGAGGGATCAGATGCTTTGAATATATGACAAGTATGTGTGTGTATGCGTGAAGAATGCAAAGTTGCATTGGAGTGCATTAGTAACTTAGAGATAAGTAAAAGGATTTTACAGAGTGGAAGGAAACAATCTTTTCTTTGTGTCCATTGTGCAGACAAGAAGGTGTCTCTATGACCTGTGACTGCACTATTCATATTAGACAAAAAAAAAAAATCTGAGGTGAGGATAGTAATCGATTTGTTTTCTACATATCAAAGAATACTTGAACATGCTCAGATCTTCCACTGAAGAACAGAATTTGGTAATTAGAAAATCCTTCTCTGTTTCTGAATGCATTTAGGGCATTAGACAGCAATCTAAGTAATGTTTCTAGATTTCTCTGGCAAAACTACAGAAAGCTCATATCATTGCTAGGAAGTTCTCACTGTCACAGGTTCAGGGAAAAGAACAAGGAAGGCCAGGAAGAGAGATGTCTAATTTGGTACTTCAGGGAAGGCACACACAGACCTATGACTAAGCTGCTACATGTTGTTAGAAGGATGCCACAGGCAAAAGAAGGAGCACATGCACAAGGATGATAGTTCTGGGTCATCCTAATCCAGTGGTATCACCATTAACTGATGTGCCTTGTCGCAAGGCAGAGAATACAGAAAAGATGAAAGAGCATCTCAGCTGTAGCTGGTAGGATTTCATGTATTCTCATTTTGAATATGCCCAAAGCAATACTTCTGGAAATCTCTTTTTTTGTGTCAAATGAGACAAGGAACAGACATCTGATCTCTGAACTAGTTGAAATTTGGCTGAAAGTTGAAAATTTCTATGAAGCTTTTGGGTTAGACAGATCATGATTTTCCATTAAAAATCCGCCTTGTGAAAGAATTTTGAATGAGTTCCTACTCCAGTTCCATCAGGGGAGGAAACAGGAATGCAAAGTAATTGGAAACACTCTCTAGTAATTCAAGCACTGCAAAAATAATCTGTAACTGAGTTGTACTTCAGGCCCATATTCCCTTTGGGCTGCTTGCTTTTAGTGGTACCAGGGTAGTAGCACTACATTGGTGCAAAAACCCACCCTGTATGCCTAGAAGCAACACAAAATGTTGGGGGTAAATTGACTGAATTATAGATGTTGTGCTTCTGGGAATGCAGAGCGTGTTTTACTGCAAGTTCCAAGTAGCTGTGGTTGCATGCTATACCTTTAGGAAATAAGAGTCTTGAGGGAGGACAGAGTCAATTTAATCATTATTTTGTTTGTTGTTTCAGCTAAATTGCTCTGTTTTATGTATATATTGATACTTATCTCACTGTCATCAGATGCTTAATGGGATTTAAGGAAGTCTGGTGTAGAAAAGTGAAATGGAGTGCAAGCTTTAACAGGATACACCTTGACCTGGCACTGAGGGATGATTCAATCCATCACTTTTCATTTAAAATAATAGACTGGACCTTGATCAAAAATATCACTGGTATAAACAAATGGCATCGCTGATGGATCACTGCTGCCAATAACCAGTGACAGTGGTTATTTTTCCTTAGTTTGGTAAAGTCTTCTCTTTTGAGTAAAGCTGGCAACTATCAGCATAAAAGGACATCTGTCAGTACCTGACAGATACACTGATGAAATGTGTCCCCAGAGTGCCAAACCCTATCCTTTTCTATAAGAACTGTGACTCTTAGAGGGTTGATTAATTTCAGAATAGATTCTAAAATGCCTCCTCCTAGCACACTGATGACTGTTCAGATCTGGAAGCAGTACCTGAGTCATCCCAGCTTGCAACTCAGCATTTTAAGGAAATTTCAGTTTAGGATCTGTTTATCACACAGCATTATGAGTAAAAGTAAAACAGGAGCTGCTGAAGAAGTGGAGTAGACATTGGTGTCATGGAGGAAGAGCTGACTGCCTGATGCAGTAACCTGGAGTCTTCCCCTAGGTGAGGTCACCTTCCCTGGGAATCAAATCCCTACAATTACAGTTGCTGGGCTGGTTTTGTACTGTACTAAGGTTGAGAGGTATGGTGTGTTATGCTTTGTCAACCAGCCTGAAAATTAGTCTGCATTATTAAAAAAAAAGTTTCTCAATGCTAATTTTTCATTGTCTAAGACTCATTTTCTCCTTAGGGATGGGAAGACCATTTGCACACGCATTGATTAAATTGAACATATTTGTTATTTTAAATACATTCACTCTGCATTGTTATATTTTAATCCAGACAGTACAGGGTCCTGGGGAGAAGCCAACAAATACAATATATGTCTAGATCATTAAAAATAACTTAAGTGTGCTGGAAAAGAAGTGTACAAGTGTTTGCAGGGAGTTCCATATTTACTCTGTGGTAATGAAAAATAATTGTTGGTTTTCTTAGTTTGTAAGTCAAAAAGCAGATTTTAAATGCATCAGCATTCAGTCTGGACTCTGTAAAAATAAACTGAATAACATTTGCCTAACATTTAGTCCTTGTTATCACAACCTCAAGCCTCTCACATGAATTCATTTGTTGGACCCCTAAAAGTTCCCTTAAGGTAGGTAAATATTGTATTCATAATACTGGTGGAGAAATGAAGTGTAGGGCAAGCTGAAAGTACCTATAAAGAAAGAATTTATAAACAATCTGCAAGTCTTAATCTCAGAAGATTGCTAAATATTGTTGATTTTTAAATCACTCTAGGTGATTTCTTCACTGATAAACTGTCTGTAATTGAATTGACCATGGCTTCTGGAGCCAAACATGGTTTTATTATCCTTGATGCAGAGAGTAAACATGTACAAAGTGCCATTTTTATATTAAAGCAAAATTTCAAGTAGAATTTTGCTAAGATACGATCCCGTTTTGATATTTTTGAGACATCAAAGAGGTTCTGCTGAAAAGATTAAAGGTCTGTTGATCACTAATAATTTCCTGATGTTTTTTGATGTGCTTAGGGATCGCATAATCTGCTGCTGGAATACACCCATATGAGAGCTGGAAAGCAGTGGCTGTCAGAGAGCTCAGAGCACTATAACTTGATGGTTTAGAGGGGAATGTAAAATAGCTCTCTCTCCCATGCCAGATAGTTTTGTGGCTAAAATCTAGCTTCCTACTGAAATTCTGTGGCAACTTAAAGAAGGGCCACATTGAAAGGAAAACTGAGTTATATCATTAAGGAGAGAGATGTAAAAATGAAATTACCACATTCTTGCTTGGTTCAATATGTATGTTTTCTTGATCCTCAGCATAATGAAGCCCTCAGCAGGGCTATCAGAAAAATCAATATATAAAATACAGCTGCTCAACTCTCCATTAGTGTCTGTACTCACACGTGCACTAACCCCTTTTGTTCGTTCCTTCTCCTGTCAGAAAAGGGTAAGGTTTGAACTATACAGAACCAAATAAAAATATAGGTACTACGCAGTAGGATTATCCTAGAATTTATACATAGATTGGCTGATAGGACAGCTCTGCAGTACTGTTTTCTGCATGGTAAAAGGGTGGTTAAGCCTTGGCCATCAAGACAAGAATCACACTTATTTGTAGGTGGGTAGATAAGGGGTTTGTAGACCACCATCTTGATCTTCTCAAAGGCTAAACTTCAGGACCTGATCATAATATTAATTCACAAGGGTTGCTGGTCCTAAGTACATCCCTTAAGTCATTCTCTGAATGCCTCCCCAAGCTTAATTAATTATGGGGAAAGACAGTGATAAAAATTTGGTAAACTCTTCAGATTGTTCAGTAAATGCAATTATTGTTGTGCAATACAGGAGCTCTTGTCATGTACAAGACCTGTTAGGCTGCAAGAACAAAATAAACAAATGGTCTATATCCCAGGGGTCTTGCAGATGGCACAGCTGTGATGTTCACCCATTAAAAAATCATTATGGGAAAAAATTATAAATCATTGGTTTTTCAGTAAGCAAGAGTACTATCCAGAGTTTTATTTATCTCGGGAATGCTTTAGTCACTTTTAATTCAATCAAATCCTAGAAAACACACATTTTTTCTCCCATCAATGTAATTTAGTGCATTAGATGTTTCACAAAGTATCAAGTGGATTACTTATGTATGAGTCTCCAGGAAAGCTTTTGAAGGAAGGGTACTAATACTCTTGTTCTTGACATAATGTCTTCATATTGTCACAAGGTATTAGTGATGTTGCCATTTCTCTGTCCCAGGAATGGAGTTTTGTGGGCATTGCTCATCTCCAGCCATTTGTCAGCCTCTCTTAGGGCACTATAGCTTACATTCACCACCTTGGGGTGCTCTAACCATCGTGGCAGGTTCCTGTGGCAGGTTCCTGTGGCAGAATCCTGGCTCACTCGCTCAGGGTAGGATGGGGGCTGCTGTGGGGCTGGCACATGGGAAGATGTTGTTGCATTAGAACTTGCTCACCCCTCTGATCAAGGAGAATGCTTGAGCTGGTTATATTGGATTTTGGGCAATTCTTGAGCATGTATGTGAAACAACAGCTAAGTCATATCTTTTCAAGTGATCTCACTGCTGGAACATGGTTGGAATGGTTATTTGCTATGTAATATATTTGTTTAAATTGTCTCACTTAAATATGGTCTCAGTTACCATATATTGAGATCAAGGGTTTTGTCCCATTTGAAAAGGTGCTGTTAAGGCCCAAGGCTGTGTTTCTGTGGCTAGTGTGCAACTCACCATGGATGCAGCTTACAAACAGGAAACAATAATAAGTAGTGCTTCCTGGATCTGAATTTTTCTTTTTGATCATATTGCAGTACTAATATAACGGGATTTAATAATTGCAGTCAATTACAGGTCATAATTAAATGCTAGTACTTATTACTGTGATAGTAAAATGGAAATAGCTACCTGATGATTTAAGAGTGGTTTATAGGCTCCTGTAAAAACATAAAACTTTCCTTTTTTGTCGCTGAGTTGGTTTGGGAATTTAGTTAAAATTGGGAATGATCATAGGACATACATGGCAGACATTTTATTTTTGAGGAGCTTGCTGTTGTAGTAGATTTGCATTTATTAGTGTTGCTAAGTTTGTGGTTAATAGTGTTACAGATTTGCTGCAGTTAATAAGGTTTGCAAAGTTTTATGTTAAATGCAGAGATATTACGTGTAGTTTGTGCATTGCATGTTCAAAATTGAAGTTAATGGAAGCAGAACGAAATTAAGAATTTGAGCATCTGAATAATCCATTGTAGATACCATCAGTTTAATTGCATGTGCATATTAAACCCCCTCATTTGAAAACAAGTTTCTTAATATTCAGTTTATAATGTCAACATCTGTTGAAGTATACAACAGTTTAATGATAATTAGCAATGGGAAAACCATAGAACTCTTGAAGTTTGATTTAGATAAACAACCATATTTCCTGGTACTTTCCCATCCTACATAAATCTCTCATTTTCCTGAAAAATTTCTGGTCCTTCAGGCATTGAGGGAAGATATACATATATTGTAATTCTGTATCTGATTCCCACTAGACTCCAAGAGATTGGAGAAAAATTAGAAGAAAATTACTCATTAATTTTGAAGTTTCATCATGGAAGGGTAGTTCAAAAAATTTTTTTCCTACTTCCCTCATTATAGTGGTAGCTAAAGCGTTGGAAGTCTTCTTTGTGTTTGACTTACTATTAAAGTAATGCTGGTCTCAATCATGTGAATTCTTTAAGGTTTTTTGTTGTTTGTTAGATTGGATTTTGTTTGTTTGTTTGTTTTGTGTGTGGATGTGTAAATTGCATGAATCTTTAGAGTCTTCTTATTCTAATCCCTGATGTTAGTAAGCTTCTACTGCAAGCTTAGTGATGAATGATGCTTTGGAGACCTGTGCTATAATTATGTTCTGAAATTTTTTCTCAGTTGCTCTGGCTCTTTGTGGTAGTCTAGGAGCTTGATCCCCAGCATCAGACATCACCAACTCAACTGTAACAAAATAAGTTGTAATCAAACAAGAAGTTTCTTACTGCCTGACATGGAAAATCTGTGCTTTGCAGTGTTTGTGTGATGATGTCAAGCAGGTTTGGAACTGGAACACTGCTGAACCTGGCAGTTTCCTTAAAGACACTAATCAATCCCACTGCAATGTTTTCTCAATGCTAGGATTCTGCCCAACATCTGGCTGGGTAGTTGCCCTCGGCAGCTGGAGCACGTGACCATCAAGCTGAAGCATGAGCTGGGTGTTACAGCTGTGATGAACTTCCAGACTGAATCTGACATTGTTCAAAATTCCTGGGGCTGCAACCGCTACCCAGAACCCATGAGCCCTGAAATCCTCATGAAACTGTACAAGGAAGAAGGTCTTGCCTATGTCTGGCTGCCAACTGCAGACATGAGCACTGAAGGTAATGCTTGTGTCACTCGTGCAGTCAATTAATAGCAACAAACACTTTGAGTTACTAATCTGTCACTTTCATGGCAGTTGTGGGGCAGGAGTTCTGTGTACATTTTGCATGAAAATATAGCTGGCACACAAGGTATAGTTTGTTTGTGTGCTATATTTAATCATATATTCTAGTAGGCAGAGAGGCTATCTGAAGTACTTTGTGTCTGGCAGTATTATGTGTATTTGAGTTTAAAGCCATCTGACATCAATAACTGCTTGACTGTTTTTGCTTTCAGCTTGAGTTCAGCCTATATAATGAAAATATACTGTGTAGGTGGAAGACTGCAAGTTTGCAGAGCAGAGCAATTTACCACCTTTGCTGAGTAAAAATGGAGACAGTGCTGTGTCTCTGCTGTTCTCTTCCCAACAAACAATTTTTCTTTAATTGTAGTATCCCAGACTGATGAAACTCCATAGAGACACTTATATAATAGTTTGCAATTGAAAATACTCACAGCACCTGAGCTGTAACTTCAATTATTGGTATTTTTAAGTCCTTGGTTGGAATGCGCAGATCAAAGTCTTGTTTCCAACCAGGTTAGAAAGTGAGTGTGTTTTCAAGTGAGCAGCCTGTCAGCAGAAGAGAGTGCTTTCAACACAGTGAAATACCATTGCCCCAAACTGATAACTGTCATGTCAGTAGGACATCAGGGAAAACAGGAGACCTTAAACAGGGATTTGAAAGGCCTTAATGTCAGCACTCATCTATGCCATGAGGAAAACTTGGGCTCTGATGTTTCAGGCTCTGGTTCCCAGGATAGCCAGAAGAAAAGTGTCAGATAATATGGTTTATTCATCCCTTGGGTGGTGAGAAAGGCTATTCTGTGTTGTTTAACTGTATGCTTAGTACACAATGAAGTCATAACAGTTTTAACTTGCACAGTAAAATGTTCTTTTCTCTCCCTACTTCTCTTATTGAATTCATGGCCTTCATTACAATATTTTGGAAATCAGCAGTATGTAGATACCTTCACAAACATCTGGTATTTTAAAAAAAGTCATTTTTGGCTTGCTAATTTTAACACTGTGTAAGTTGTGCTGTTCCCTGTAATTTGTTGCCTTGTCTCAGTTCCTTTGAAAATGAATATGCCACACACATCTGATGTTATCAGAATGTATATTTAGGGAAGACTTGGGGCATTTGACAGTGATTCCCTGTTATAAGAAAAGAATCAAGTTAGTCTAGAAGGTCATTTGAGAAAAGAGAGAAAAAAGTGGAGTGTGCCAGATTTGCCATAACTTGACAGAGTTCATGAGGCTGCACAGGCAGAATCTGAGCCATGAGCTGACTTTGTCCGGTGCAAATGAGCGTGCCTTGTTTTTACCCTCAGGCAGAATCCAGATGCTGCCCCAAGCGGTGTGCCTGCTGCACGGGCTGCTGCAGAACGGGCACACCGTGTACGTGCACTGCAACGCGGGCGTGGGCAGGTCCACGGCGGCCGTGGGCGGCTGGCTCAAGTACGTGCTGGGATGGAGCCTGCGGAAGGTGCAGTACTTCCTGGCTGCCCGGAGACCCGCTGTCTACATAGACGAGGAGGCGCTGAGCCGTGCCGAAGAGGATTTCTACCAGAAATTTGGGCATCTTCGCTCCTCGTACCAAATACAAGAGTAGCAAAGCAGAAGAGGACAAGGAAGGTGAAGAGGAATCCTTACATTTGAACCCCAAGGACTTAGAAATTTCTGTGACTCAGGCACTCACCTCACCTCTTCAGGTTATAAACTTCTTGTAAAAGTGGTTAGAGCTTTGTTTAAAAAGTGCCTTAGAGTGATTTTTATTTACTTTCTTTAAACTGACGTTATTTGTGTTTTCAAGCCTTTTGGTGCCAATATGAGACCTAGAAACTCTGCAAAGTGAAACAAGATTCTCTTTTAACTACCTGCCTGTAGGAACTGAGGTTTTAGGGTAGACACTAAATAGGATGTGAGGTGAAACAGAGCAAGATTTCAGTGACAAGAAAAAAAAAATTATTAACAGATTAAGGTTCAGGTTAGGGTGGAGCAGGTCATCATCAAAACTGCTCAGTTATTTTAAGCAGATATTATATTGTTGCAATGTTTTGCAGTAATTTTGTAGACAAGTGGTATTAATGAGAAAGACCAGAAGGAAACTGGTTCTTCAACTCAGTGTTTAAAAACAAAAAGCTAACGTCTAATGCATTTTCTCTTTGTCCATTTAGTTAATGTTAAATATTATGAGCTCCAGCTATGTCCTTTTATGACACTGGGGCCCCAGCTGTGGCAGCCTTGCTTTGTTGTGGGGCAGGACCACTGTGTGTTATTTTCCTAGGCTGTGAGTTCTCTGAGTTGAGGCTGCATTTTGCTCCTCTGGCCCATGCAGTGCTGTACAGAGGCTCCCTTAGGTGCCAAGCCAATCTGAGCAGTAACCCCTGGGGTAAGACAGGACCTTTAGGAATGGTGGAATAAGCAATATGCACTACTGGCACCACAGCCTCTGGGCTGTTGACCTAGGTTAATATCTTCAATACAGCAAAAGCCTCTCCTTGTGCAAGAAGTGGGTGTGTGTGTTCTGTTTAGCTGATTGAAGCTAATGCTGGGCTATCTCTGGGCTAAACAAAGTGAGTACATTCCTCTCTAGGAACAAAAAACGGCTCTGCAGAGGATGGTTTCTCAGGAGCTTAGCCTCAGTGTTAGCTTTGTGGATGATCCCTAATGTTTTCCATGGCTGCTTAGTCCCTTAGCTAAATGAAGCAGTGGCACCAGCAGCTTCCAGTCCTGCACAGATAAAATCAATTTGCTGTAGGTTTCAATCCTCAAGAGAGAAGAGAGGATTAAGGATGCATAAACATTAGAAAACATAATTTCTATAGGTTTATTCTTCAGTGAAATCTCATTTTTTCCAGCCAACTTGTTCCTCTAAAGATGCAGTCAGTGACAGAGTAGTTTAAGTAATAAATATTGATTTTCTGAATGCTTAATGGAGAAACTATTAGATATGAACTGTTTATGGAGAATGCCCAAAATAATATATTTTATTTATCCTATACGTCAATCATATTGAAAAGAAAAATGTTTATTTAAGTTATTCTGTTTGGATTTGATCGTGACTTCATTTCTGATTTTTTGAAATAACACTGCCAGTTCAGAAAATGGATGAGAAAAGTTCTCTGTTAAATAAAGACAAAGTGACTGTTCCAGCAGCCCATTTTGTCACATCTTTCTCTCTCAATTTCACAAACAGCAGAAAGGGTCATGATCAATATGTCTATGTAGAAGTGCAACCAGCCACTTTAATGGTAACAGCCCATGTCTTGTCTGGTGTGCTGGGTCACTTTGATGGGAAATCTCAAAAAACAATACAGCAAAGGTGTGTGGCTCATATGGCACCTCTGGTACCTTCAAAGACAAAAATAGGTGTTTGTTCTCCTACCCAGTGCAGAGGGAGTGGGTGAGTGCTTTTGTCTGGCTGCCGGGCTCACGTGCAAATGCGCAGAGCTACAGCTGCCTGCCCAGGAGTTACCTCATTTTGACCGAGTTTAAGGTAAAATTGGTGGGCTTTTGCTGCCATGTTCTCCTCAAAATCAAGCACTGAGAGAAAGAGAAGGGTATGAGAAGTAGAGAGTACAACTCAAATTTTACTTTTCTGCTAAGATTTATTTGAACCCGCAAGCTTAAAATGTGTTTCCAAGCATCACTGACAGACAGCCCTTTCCTTCAGATACAACTTGCAATAAATGCTGGGGCAAATACTTGTAGAGTTGATTCTTATTCTACAGGTAATGTGTGTATATATATATAGATATATAATTTTAGGGCTCTTGGGACTGAGCAGTGTATAACATGGCACAAACAAGTAAGTATATGACTAAGTAAGTACAGCCACTCCATGTTGGCTACTTCCTAATTCTGATTATATCAGCAATGGAAGCAGACTGATGTTTCATTTGTAGGGCAGGAATTCATATGACACAGGAGTCACAGATTCAAGGATACCCTCACAGGTTGTTAATTCATTGTTTACTGTCATTTCAGCAAGGGGTTGTTGATTGATTGCTTATTGCCACTTCAGTTTGCTTCTCTGCTGAACTTTTTGGGAGCACATATCATAGAGATTGCATTAGCTCATGAACTGCACAAAAGCAGCTTACCAACATCATGTTAAAAAAGAATGCAAAAAGATCCCAGAGACTTGCAGTCCCTTTGCACCTATTTGTAGCATCCTTTTTTCCCCCTCATTGCTACCTCCCTGCCTTTGTCAATGAAGACCACTCTATCAAGCAACATTCATTCAAAAACTTTTCTGTGGAATGCAACTAGGAACTTACATGCTAAAGGGATCATTGGAAGAGATTACAGCAACAGAACAACCAATCATATAAAAATATTTAAATTCTTCAATTAAATAATCACATAATAAATCTATATCTAGAGATTATGCATTAAAATTCAATTCTAGAGATTATGCATACAAATTAAGATTTGTAATGTATTCTTATGCTGATTAGATCATTAGCTTTTTCCACAGGCTCGCCTCTTGATGTAATTTGGATGAAAGGCTTAAGGCAGGCTCCTGTTTATATACTTGTATATTTCCTTGCAATTTTATGTTGCAGCAGCCCTCCTGTTAGAGGGTAGAAATGAGCCAAGACACTGACTTCTTGTTCATCACAGTGTGGAAAGGGTCTTGGTTTATTCTTCTTTACAGCTCAGCCATCCTGACTCCAACCATTCACTCACTCTGGCTGCAGCAAGCTCCTGCTGCAGGTTACCCTTGCAGCCTCTGACTGCAGGTTATTTCCTGCTAAACTCTGACTGCAGGGATTGGTTTGCAGACTCTGACTGCAGCTTTTACCCAGCTAGATTGTGACTGCAGGTTCCAACAACAGGCTCTAACTGCAGACCCAGACTGACCTCACAGCAATGATTCTTTCTCCCCAGGATCCTTCTTCTTCATGATCCTTTTGTTCCCTCTTCCTCAGGGTTCCTCCTCCTTCATGATTTCCCCTCAGCAGCTAACCCACTCCCTTTTATCACTTTGTTGGCTGTAGCTGTGACTAATCAGGGGTGAGGCTGTATTGGGTAATTAACACAGCTGTCACTTATCAGGGGCAAGGTCACCTGCATTCCCTTCTCCTACACTGTAGTCCTAAAGCACTACAAAATTTAGAGAAAAACAGCTTCTATAAAAAGAATTAGAATCAGATAGACAGTAATGGTTATTTTGGAGGGGGCCCAAGAAGCCCATAATAATGGGAACCAGGCAAAAACATTTTGATAACTCATCACGGAAGAGCATCAATTGGTAAAAACAGCTGTGATGCTGTGAGCATCAGTATTCTCTGCCCTGTTAGAGGCATGTTTTTTACCTCCATTAAATTAAGGAAGAAAGTAGAATTTGCTGCTTGAAATGGAAACATTTATAATTCCAGGTAGTTAGAGTATCTCAATGTCATGATAAGGCCAAACAATAGTACACATCCTTACCCAGAGCTGTGCACATGAAGGAGCTAAGCAATTCGCTTACACGTGATTTTGTAACAAGCACAGCTCCTTGAGGAATGAATTGGGCTTTGAGGGGTATAATTTCATGAATATTTTCCTTTGGACATTGCAAAAGTACTAGTGACAACTTTCTGCAGGACATTTTTAGATTGATAATGCAAGCTGATGAAAGCAGACTGTGGCTGGTGCGGCTATCAAATACTTTCCTTTCTCCCTTACTCCTTGCTTGCTATTTTGCACTTTGAACTTTGGTCTCTTTGCTTATGTTGTAAGTTTATGATCTTCCTCTGTACAGAACCAAGCACAATGAGGCTGTGGCTGCAGCTTTGATACCAGGCTGTTCTCCATGGTTGAAAAGTTTCAAACCTGGCAGCTGAGTTGTATGTGCTGCACAAAATCATGTGCAAAGCAGTCTCTTTGCTCTGGAATGAAATTAGAATTTGAGACTGCCAGTCAAGCCCACTTGGGTGATGGTGAAGAAAAAAGGCTGTAGATTATGCAGGAGCAGGTAATAAAGATCCATACTTAAAACAAGAACGCAGAGAGTCAGACTTATTCCATCACCTACCATGATGGCCTTTTATAGCTCTAATCTATAAACCCCACTGAATTTACTGGTCTGTAATTGAGGGGAAAAAAAAATCCAAAGTTGCCAAAGACATTTGCCGTAAGTGCATTAGCCTGTTACTCCTTTTATTCTTCATAATTAAAGCAGTGAGATGTTTCAAACCAAAGATTTAGTTACAACAAAAGTATTCTTTAACAAAATACACTGTATAGCAGAAAACAATGAGAAAATACTTAAAAGTATAATAACTACTGGAAAAGCATATATTTGGCAAGCAAGGGTTACCTTCTGGAAGGATAATGAACATCAGGCTGCTATTGGCTAAAATAGAATTGGATTAGTGCAGCAAAGGATAGCTGAATGTTTCCAGCTCTGTTTACATTCTCAGTGGTAAATCACCTCTCCAGATATTTCTTAAAAAGTATTCATGTGGAAAAAAATTGTGATTTATTTTCCACATGAATATGACATAAAGGGAAATGGGCTGTTCTGAAGGAGCAGACTGAGATAGGTAGAAGTGGAAAGGAATCCATAATTTCTATGTTCTTCAGCAACAGAGTGGCATTGCCAACAGCAAGATCAAACCACATGACTTCATAATTGATCCCCTTCCTAAATTATTAGAGGAAAGCAGTATTTTCAAGGGCAGTGATATTACCGTCTATTAGCATAATTGCAGGATTTTGATACAAGTAATCAAAATATATATTGTTGGCACTTCAGTTGTGCTAACAGTGAGCCTATGGGGTGCTCATTCTTATTTATACATATTTTCCTCTTGCTCTTCCTTTCACCTCAAGGTCTTTCATTAGAGTCCTAAATGGTTTACTTTTTAATTTTGTGGTTAAAAATTTCCATATTTGTAAGAATGAGTAATGAGTATTTTATCAAAACCTTTTTACATAATGAGACTTGTCTTATGAACTAAAAACTGTTATACTCTGTAAACTAAAGATGGTAACTAACTTTACCTGACATGATTCAATATTTTTGTTCTTAAATATGTTGTCTTATTTGGGAGACTGAATTTATAAAGATTGCAGGATAACATCTGTGAATTGATAATTACTTCAATGCTGATGTTTTTATATTTACATCAAGGAAAATAGAAGACCTATTTATTCATAAGCTGGTAAAATATTAAATGATATCTCATTGTTGATTTGGATAATGTGAGGAAAAAGCATAAAAAAAGCTTCCAAGAAGAAATTTCTAATGCTGGACAGGTTTCTGTGGCCTTTACTTAATGTCATTATAACAAAATTTATTTTGTGGTAATGCAGTTTCAGCAGGGAAATAATTAATGGTCAGGCCATCATCCAAGAGTAGCAGCCATGGTTAAGTTGGGCAGCAAGCCCAAAGTCACTGCAACAAATCAAGTACTGAAAATTAATCCAATCTTCAAAAATTCAATAAAATGCATAAACACAGAGGTTAAGAATGAAAGACGGTGTTTGGGCTTAAAACGCAGTTTGCAATATTTAGCTGTATAAAAAAAGAAATGTGGAAGGGTACATTTTCAAGAGCACAGACCAGTTGGATACCTTCTCTTGGGCAATTACCTCATGCAGTGCACCCAAGCTGGTGAAGCTTCATGAGCACAAAAATGGTTGCTGGTGGTTTGGCAGCCTCGTAAATCCTTTGTGTAGAGATGTGTGTTCGGAAAAAGGATCGATGGGGCTGTGCTTTGGAACAGCTAATGGGAAGAGCCCCACTTAAACCATGCTTAAATTATAGCTCCAGATGGGAGTCTAAACAAAAACACATCTTGATGGAGTCTTTCTCTTCCCATGCATTTTGCTGGAACAGGCAAACCTCTCAGAAGTCTCCCACCCTGCAAAACCTGTGCTTATGGCCAGAGAGCCAGAATGGGAAATCCTCATGGAGAAGCAGCAGCCCTGACACCAGCCAGACTCTGCGGGTGAAATTGATTATTTAATCTCTCTACTTGAGTTATTCTGTTTCTTAACATCACACAAAGGATGCTCAATCTCAGACCCCAACCAGTAGCTAAATGGGAGAACTGCTGTTCCCAGTACCTGCCCCCACAGTGGCTGTGGGGGTGCTGTGAGCACTTGATCAGACAGTATTTTGGGTACTTTGGAACTCCAGGTTAACACAGCCTAAATGACCACCCTAAATTTCACTGAGTTACTTGTCCATGACCCCCGCATACTGTCCTGCCATGTGTGTGAGTATTGCAGTTTGGTGGCACTCACAGGCAGCTCAGGGTTCAGCAATAAGAATCAGGGCTCTGATCATGTCTCCTTCCCACCTAAGACATCTTACTCACCTGGAGCAAGGATGCATGAATAGATGCTGCCATCTTTAGCCAGACTCGGTGTAGCATTTTTGGTGCACTTTCCATCCAAGTGCCCTCTTCAAAGAATAAACTAAGTAATCATGATAGGCTATTCTCAGCACCACTGAAAATCTCATTTGTGGGGTGGTTTTAGTTTGTTTGAGGTTTGTTTGTTTGTTTGGTGGTTTTTTTTTGGGTTTTGTTTTTTAATTAAGCTTAATTTAGCTATTCAGCTCTGGGCAACTAAAGATAAAAGTGCTGCTCTTAATTTCTGAAGCCTTCCACTCTTCCTATAAATAAATAAATGGTAAAATAAATGCATTGTTTGCAGCAATTTTCATGCAAATGACTGCAAAATATTTTGTAAGGCAACAACTAGATGTACTAGCCCAGCAGAGGAAGATGGAGAAGCAGGAGTAGGAAAATGTGTGAACTGAAGACATGAGCAGCCTGCTGGGATAAGGCAGAGGCAGTGGCCAGGTGACTTTCCTTCCTGAGCTCTCATGTCACCTGAGAAGAAGCAGAGGAGAAAGTGAGGCTGGCAGCACAGGCTGAGGGCAGGGAGAGCTCTGTGACCCGAGAGCGGGTGGGAAGCAGCCAAGCCCAGGGCAGAGGCTCAGGGCTGGGCTGTGAGCAGAGCCTGTTCCCTGGGGGCAGCAGAGCCACAGCCCCCGGCACAGCCTCCCATCTCCGCTCGGGTTTCAGAGCACTTGGAAATTCCTCCTTCAGCTGTTAGGGACACGGGCACGGGGGCTGAGGAAATGCAGCAGTGAGGCACAAGTACATCTCGGCACCCAGCAATCACTGTAAGCACACAACACCCTCGGGAACAGCAAAGCCTGGCAAGCTATTTAACAAAATCTGCCAAGATCATTATTTTTGAGAGGAAAAAAATTTGATTAGGTCTCTCTTGATTGCTGGGAACATGACTTGAGTACACTTTAGAAAATGCTGAGCTCTGCCATTTGTGTATTTCTGCTCATGGAGCTAAAATCAGTAACTTAATTTTAGCTATAAACATGGTTTTATTTTGCTTTTCTGAATAGCTGTAATTTCAAGGTATCCTTCAGTGGCACTCTGATTGAAAAAATAAAAAAAAACAACCAACAACCCCCAAAGAATTGTATCAGAAATTTATGGAAATTATATCAATTGGGTCGTTTCTGTGCTTTTAAGTCTGGTTTATTGGGGTATTAGTAACAAAGAACAGGTATCTTCTTTTTCTCAACTGTCTATATTATATACTTCCAACTGTGTTATATTCCTGATTAAAATACATTCTTGGATAGAACAGATAATATAAAACTATATTTGAAACTGTTATGTTATTGTGTTGCTGTGAAGATCCAAGCTTCTCTGTGTTAAAATTTTTGTTAAAAGCCTCACATCTGTAAAACAAACATTGATGAGAAATGCAGTAGATGCCAGAATCTGCTGTTATCCTGCTGAACCTGCTTTTCGTTTGGCAAGACAGGAGAGATGATTTAGAAAAACTTGTTAAAGTCAAAGAGAAAGCATACCTGTACACATCAATATATACAAAGTCAAAGAGAAAGCATACCTGTACACATCAATATATACAAAGAGAAAGCATACCTGTACACACCAGTGTGCATTTCCTCCCTTTTTTTCAGCAGTGGACTTGGGCAGGTGATCTGCTCATTCTCCTCCTGTGCTCCGAAAGGCTCCGCTCAGGCCACGTGTTCTTTAAATACAAATTGATCTAATATATCTAATACAATTTAATATAATCTAAAATACACAAAATACACTCAGCTTGTGGAAATTTAAGTACCAGAACAGTCATGGGGATTTCAAGACTTTTGAATACTTTACACTTGGTGCCCAAGTGCTTGGTTGCATTCTCCACTGTGATGTTTGATGAAACCAATTATAAATTGGTTCATTGCTACAACTAAAATGCCCCCAGAAAATGCCATGAGCTTGAGGATAAGGACACACTCATTACATGACCTTGTGACTCAAACAAAGTGTGGAAGGTGGCCAAGTGAAATCACTTCATTTTTTCAAGATACTGGGTGGTAATACGTGTTGGAAATTCTTCTTTATGCAAACAATATCTGTTGCACACACCAACAGACTCTTCTGAGCATCTGTGTTCTGGTGCCACATGCCTCCCTGGAACACAAATGAAATGAAGAGCAAGCCTACCCAAGATCAGGGTTTTCAAGATTGCAAATTAAAAGGATGGAAATGTATATGTCAGATACATAGTGGCTGGAAATGCAACTAAGCTCTGCAGTGTCTTGGTGAAGAGTCTGCATTTTTCAGCAATATTGCTGTTGTATTTTGCATGAGTATAATTTTTCTCTAGTCTGTACACATTAACTCCTGTACTTTTCTGCTTACTTTCTGCCCCTGCTGCTCCTCCCATTTGAAATGACTCATAGTACAGAAATTTTGAGAAAAAATTTTGACTTGTGAAATTTTTTCTCCATGGGCTTCTTGTACTCCATCTTGGTAACTGTTCATTCCAGGCTTGCCAAATAACAAATACTATACATGCTTTGGTGCCACAGCTGGTTCTTTTCACCTGTGTTTCTTCATAGTGCTTTTATTCAGTGGAGAGAAACACAAAACTATGTGAGGATTCTGCATGGCTCTGAATCACCTACAAGAGATGTGCAGAAATCATCGCAATTGGAAATCTCCCTACTGAAGAATCTGATCCTATACGTGAGCAGGATTTTTCCTGCTCAGAAGAAACAGTCCTTCTAAATGAGGCTAATAAGTTGTTCTCCCACAGGCCACAGCTGCACAGAGCAGTGACACGAGGTCACAATGAGGGTGTCCCCAGCCCAACACCCCATTCAGATGGTAGATGAAAGCAGAAGCCAAGGGCAGGGTGAGACCAGGGCAAACATCAAAGGTACTTTGCTGCCCCCAGGATCTGAGCATTTGTAGCTCAGGATATTTCCAGAGCTGATGTAATTTCTCTATTCAGTAATCTAAAATATATTTCTGTTCAAGTCATTGTGCTGTCTTCAGTGTGCATAAGCTTCCAGTATTCACAGCAGCCTCTGGCAAGAAACTCCATGAGTTGACTACATGCTGGAGGAATAACCACATTATTTTGTTTGTTTTGCAGTGCATTTCATATCCTCAAGTTTTCATACTGGAAGAGTCAGAGTGTAATTAATCTGTTCTCTACTTCTTCCATCTGAGAACACGTGCGCCGTTAAGTACACAAATAACAGAATATTAAACACTTGATGAACTCCACTGAGAATTAACAAAACTTTAGCCCAAACTTAAACATTATCTCACCTGCAATTGCCTTACTGAGCTTGAGAGCTGACAGCATTGCTGTGGAGAGCTAAACTAATTCTGTACTGCTTTAAAGCAGAACTCCCTGCTCCAAACCTTAATTTAGGTGTAGACGTTTAAAATGTCCCTTCTAAACCTCTGCTTTCCTTGAGAAAAAGTTTGTCCTCTTATCCCTATTTGTTATCTGCTGCCTCAAAATCCCTCTGGTTTATTAAGTTATTAAATGAAGTGTGCATGCTATTCCCACATGACTTTCATACTCTTAACTCTTCCTTACCTTTGGTTTCCATTTGCTCTTTGCTGTGGTCAGAGGCCACCAGCACAAAGAAGGAAACGAGTCCCTACCCTCATCTGGCCATCTCACAGAGCCTGCAGATGCAAAACTCCTGTGAGCACCAAGTGCTGCTTCTAGGTACTTAAACAACCAAGTGGATGCAATCATCACATTAGCATTGCCTCTGTGGCTCTGCTGGTGCTTGTGCTAATGTAATTCTGGTGATTTACTTTATTTGTAAAAATTCTGACGCGTATATGCACAGTTAAAAGACCTAGAAGTAATGAAGGAAAACTTAAAGGAAAAAGGGTCCTTGTGTTTGTGACTAATGCCTCATAAAGTCCTTTTCCCCGTTCCCTTTCCCCAAAGATTTATTTCTGAGCATGTGAACTGAAGTTGTAGCCCAGCCACAGAGCAGACATCGGGAAGTTTCTTAATATTTTTTTTTAATTACCAGCTAAAAACCTCATCAAACCATGTAAGTTTTAGGGCTTTTATGGACCAGATGAAGCTATATTATTTGGTGTCTCAGCACCTATATGCCACCTGCATGCTGACAGAGGAGTGACCTGGAGATACTAAATAGAAAATCAGAGGCCAGAGGCAAATCTGATATCTGTCCCTAGCTTGGGAGAACTTCTGATAAACACCTCAGCCTGCCAGGGATATGGGGCATAGCATCATCCCTGGAGGAGACAGCTCTTATTTGTAAAGAATTTGCTGACTCCTGCTCGTTTTTTAGGGTGGTGGGACAGAAGTGATAGCTATAATGCTCATGGCAATTATTAATGGATTAAAATACTGGCCTAGAAAATGGGACTGTAGGCTTAATCCACTTTTCTGCCCAAAATGTTTCACAACTGTGTCTCCCAGGATGTGGTCCTAGATGCTGAGCTGTATAGAATGTGAAGGAAAATAATGTTGAAGAGCCTTAACAAGCCAAAAACATCCTGGAGAGCAGGAAGGATGCTACTAGGCTCCTTGTCAACCATGAACATCCCAGTCTCCAGATCCCACCATCAGCATCTCTGTTGTGCTTTCCCTCTCTGGTCTGATGAAACTTAAATTCTGTTCTGCATTCTGGCATGATGCTGGGGAGATTTGGGTGACTTGATCCCACCAAACTGCAGCCTGGCCTAGAACATATTGGTAAAGGAACTTGCAGATTTTATGCTCATTTCCAAAGCAAGCATTCTTAGAATAAAGCTATTATGCCAAAAATATCACCATAATCTCAGGTGTTTCAGAAGAAATGAGAGAAGTGTTAGCATATGTTCACATCAGCATCAAGAGACCGACAGCCAGTCAGTGGTACTTGTGCTCTGAAGCCTCAGCTCACTGTGGAATCAGCAATGTTGTAAATCTCAGCAGCTGATGTATACAAGGTTTGGAAATGCTCTACACTGCCACCACCATCATGACCCCAGAATCTAGGGGGGTTTTGGGATGTCAGCTCCTTCTTTGACTGTCATCCACTGTGACCAAAAAAAAAATGTGTATGTGCCATCACTGTTTTATTCAACAATTTCCAAATTTTTCTAGTGAAAAAAAGAAGAGGAAAGTTTGTGTGTGGCCTCACCAAAGGAGAAATTGTTTACTATCTTCCCATTCTCAGCCCACACTGCCACCAAAATCTGTACTTGAAATGGAGAAATACTATAGGTTTATAACGTAAAGAATTTTGATTTCTTGTTGTCTTTTTCTTCTTTTCTCCAAATGATGAAATCTTTTAAATAATAATTTAAAAGAAAAAACTACCTGCTGAGTTGGAGAGCAGTCATAGAAAACACCAGTTTGCTGGTGGTTCTATAACAAAGGTAGCTGTGTGGGGGGAAAAGAAAGGGAAAGAGAAAGGGCATGTGCCTTTGCAGCCATTCCAACAGCCCTCACCTGCCACTCTCAGACAGCTTGTGCCACGGTGGGGGGATTCTGAACTAGCCTGAATTCCTTCAGGAAATATATTTGTGAAAAGTGGAACATACAAAATCATGACCTGAAAGTGGGTGTCAAGGTGAGGGATGACTTTTTGGTGGCTGTGGGAGTTCAGTGCAAGCTGGGTGAGCTCTGCTGTGCACAGACAGGTCGTGCCCTCCTGCAGGGAAATGCCTGTGTGCCAGAAGATCAGGTTTGAGGGCAGCCTTACAACACAGACTGGCCCCTCTCTCTCTGAGCTGTGCACAGTTTTTAGGTGCTTTGGGCCCAGGCTGGCCAGTGCCCACTGCAGTGGTGCTGTGGGCTCTGGCAGTCCAGACTCCTGGCCTGGGGCACCTCAGGGGAATGGGAGGCACCAGAGCCATGATTGGGAGCCCCTGGCTCAGAGTGGCTTGTGGGGATGAGCCTTCAGCAGAGTTTGTAGCAATGTCAGCTCTTGCAGCTGGGCACAAAACCAGGCAGACCCAAGCTTAAAATCCCACACAATAGCCTCCTTATATGAGCAAGATTCTGAGAGTCGTCACAAAATGTGTTTGGGGCATTGTGCTGAAATCCTGCTCAGCCACCTGCCAGCACATTGCATAGGACAGCAGAGAGCCCAGGCCTCCTGCCACACTGCCCCACCGCCTATCTGGGCAGGCAGGCAGAGCAGAACACAGAGATAAACTGCTACTCAATTGTATAAAAACAGGTAGCTGGAGAAAACAGGTTGGAAAGGAAATGAGAGACCTGGAAAGTGAGGCAAAATACACCAGGAGAAGAAACCATGAGAGAACATCCAGGGGTGTGTGTGGTTTAGCAGCTCTGTCAAAATATTCCCATCATCCCCAAGAAAATCGGAGGAAAAAAAATTGGTCTAGATTTACAGCCCCTGATGTTTATAGAATCCTTATAAGAAGTTCCCTACATACTCATCAAAATCTCCTATCCACACATGTGCCCAAGCAGAGATTGCTGTTTCTTGGGTTTTTATTTTATTCTGTGTCTTGCTGACTGAAAGACATATGTGAAATATGTATGGAAATATAGGAATCCACAGAAAATCCTTGGATATTACCTTGGCTGGTGATTAATTTGCCTTTGCTATGGGCCTGTCCTTTTACCCTGTATTATAATTCTTTTGCATTTGGTAAAAAGCAGGCATTTACCCTGCATGTAGCCATATGGTAACAGGCAATTTTTCTTAAACTGTATTTTCTTCTACTTCCCTACAACATTCTCCAAGGGAAAAGTGCATTCTCTTATCCTAGTATTTCACATTATAATATCAGTAAGATTCTGTGACATGGAGAAAGGACAAACCTCCCCTACAGTTTTTTCCTCCTATATCTCATAATTTCTGTGA
The DNA here is from genome assembly GCA_013400215.1 of Cisticola juncidis. Classification (NCBI taxonomy): domain Eukaryota; kingdom Metazoa; phylum Chordata; class Aves; order Passeriformes; family Cisticolidae; genus Cisticola; species Cisticola juncidis. The sequence continues at coordinate 3,130,772 of VXBR01010760.1, forward strand.
TTAACCCTCTAATGGAGACATCTTGACAAGAGGCCTCAGGCAGCTCCAAAAACACTTTGCAGGGAAAACACTTTGATCTGGAAGATGCAAGATCCTGAGAGATCCACCTAAAAGTGCCTTTGTCCTGATCTCACTTGACAGTGCAGTAGACTGTGCCAGTGCTCCGTGTCCTCAGGGCACCTCGTGCTGTGAGACCCAGCTTCCTCCATCCTTGCTCATCGTCTCTCCCAGGAGATTTCAGGTCACTGACCTCAGCAATGCAGGGTTTATTTTCATTGTTTCTCTTACTTCTCTGTAACTGGGTAAAAACCTGTACCTGTAGAAACATTTTTTTAATGATTTTGGGCGGGTTCAATTTTTTCAGTTCTCTGTCTACAGAGCAGACAGTGTGATGAGCTTCTCTTGTTGCTGGGTGTGGAGGCATGCCTGTAAAGCAGGTGGAAATTCTGAGAATGCAAATGCTGAGTATGTCTGAGTTGCTTATGGAAAAATCCAAGCGAGCCCTTCATACTCTGAAATATTCTGTTTCAGTGAATGTTTGCCATGCTTGAATTGGTCATTCCTTGGCATGCTGCCCTTTAGCTGTATCATTTCATAGTCAATTCACAGAAGAATTCAAGCTGGCTGACTGGAAATCTTTGCTGTAATATATACACAAAGGACATATCAGTGAACTGACAGGGGAGCAGATACACAATTCATTGCTTCTGGCTGGGCTAGAACTGGTGAGGTAAAGAGTGGATTCCACTGGGATTGGGAAATTCATACCCTGCTACAGGGGATTGCTTTGCTCGGGATCACAAAGATTAACACATGAAAACATACTGACATCCTGCTTTCTGGTTAAGGTAAAATGTTTCATTGCTCTCATGGGACTTGGCACTGCTTCAGATGTGCAGCTCTGGTCTATAAGAAATAGGGACAAGTGCACGTGAAACAGATACAGTGTGAAAAACAGTAAGTACAGAATAAAGCTAAAACCAGCACTTTGTCAAAAGTATTATGGGTTTAAATGTTGATCCACACATCAGCACCTTCTTCGGTTACTGAGTAATGCGCAGAACTGGGAATTTCAGAGCAGTGTTCATATTCTTTTCTGAAAATCTCTCCCAAGTTAACTTGACTTCATCTCTGTCTTCCTTCTCTCCTTTCCTTCTCAAGTGTTCCCTTGCTATGCATTAATTTAATTTTTAAGTTACTGCAGTTTCTATTGGTCTTTGAGGAAAAAAATGCAGCACCCACATATGAGTTTGAACATCCTGTTTTGTAGGGTTTCATTTTTAGGAATGTGAGTGACAGTTTTAAAGTTTTTCTTGTGTGGCTGTTGGGGTTTTTTTCTACTTTCATGAGAATATTCCTCTTTTCATGTTTTTGAAATGGAATTTTCATTTTCATTTCTATTGCTAGAGGAAAATTAAATGGAGCACCACAGAAGGTGACTTTCCTCATTCAGATTAGACTGGTCTGATTTCTCATAAAAAAAAAAAAAAAAAGATAAAAAAGGATAAAAAAAAGATGAAGCACTTGACAGTACAGCCATATCAATCTTAGCTGATCTTAACTTTTGGGGGAATGAGGGTTTCTGAGTTAGTCTTTCATCAAGCTGTCAGGACATTATTTTCTCTTATAAACTATAGGTCCTGTTTGCATTTTTGTGGCATCTTCAGTCCCGACGGACTGTCAGCACTTCACCTTCTATCCATCTGCTCTGTCTTCACCCTCTGTTGAGATACAGCTGCCACAGTCTCTGGAGCACAAATTGGATGTGTGTTTAATTGTGTATAACAACCCTGTCCCATAGTGAAGGACAGAAGCAAAGCAGAATCCAGAAGAAACAGCAGGGGACCTTCACATAAAAGTGTAGCTAAAAAATGAATATTCAACTGAAATAATTTTCTGACAATCAGTTTCGCTTCATCTCATCCCTTACCTGTTTCAAACCTGTTTGTATTACAGATATCATGTGGAAGGTGTCTGAGCTGTGTCATACCCTATAGCTAGTATTTTGATGAAAACCCACAAATTTCTAGTTTATTCTGAATTTATTTAGGTAGTACCTGCTTTCTGACTCTCAGAGGTGCTCAGTGTCCTTGCAAAAAATTGGTGGCTCTCGATGGAGCCTCGCTCACATGCTCACCCTGCTGAAACACAGGCTCCCTAGGCAGCCCAGGTCAGGAGCATTGAATGACTTCCTGCTCCAGAAGTTTGATGACAACAGCAGTACCCTGCTAATGCACCATGAGCACCAAGTCAGGATCATGGCAGCCTCTTCTAGCTAACAAGGCAGTTCAGCACCTGAGACAAGCACAGGCATTCAGGGTTTACAGCTGCTATACACAGTGGCACTTCTAATGGCAGAATAGCAACAGTGCTCTGGACTTCAATTCAGCAACTGGATGGTCAGTGAGATAATTTTATGTGGCTTCCACATTGTTGTCTGCAAGAAAACAAGACAGCCAGCATAGCAGCCCAGAAGAACCATTTTAATGTCCCTACTTTATCTGGGAGGAGGCTGTTTTGGTGGTGAAGGGAAGAGGGCAGAGCAGCAGCGTGCTGGCAGACATGGGTAGGGGTCCTTGGTGGACAACCCCAGAGGAAATACCTTGTTACGTGGAAAGTTTTCAGCCCCAGTTAGCTGAAATTGTAGGGAAGGATATTTAGCTAGCAAAAATGAATTTGAAGACAGAAATTTGTTGTTGAAGTCAGTGAGATGCTGTTTAAGGCAGATGAAAATAGTGAGGTCATTCTTTGAGGTAGAATACTCAATATTCTCAATATGTGAGATAGACAGCTTTTCGAGAGTCCTGATTTCACCAAGGTTATTCTGATTTAATGATATCATGCATCTCTAAGCTGAGCCCATGTGTGTAGCAGTGCGGGCTCTAGAGTCATCTTTAGTGTGGGCCATTTTCCTAATCATACCTGAGCATCATTTATAGGTGAGTCAGTCTGCCAAGGAGATCTGGTAGTCATGGTAGCAATGCCCCTCCCTACCTTCCAGTAATCTCAAAGGACTCACTTGGGCATATCTATCACATACAATTATGTAGGAACCCTGTTAATTAATTAACATTAACTTCTAACTGTTATGCAATTAATTGCATTTGGAAGAATATAAAAAAATTAGTAAATAACCTCAATGTGTTGAGTCCTATTTGGCAAGATAATACAACTCATCCTGCTCTATTACAATGATAAGATTTTAAGCTAATTGAACTCACACTGCGCTTTTCCATTACCTGACATTCAGCAGCAGACAGAGAAGATTAAAGGGATTCAGGGGATGGTGTGTTTATAAAACCAGAAATAGTTACTCCTGATTCTTATTTAAGCATAAATACATCTTAGTTCACAATTGAACGTTACTTTAAATGCCATAGAATTTATCATGTTGAGAAGTTTGTGGGTTTTGCTGGTGTTTCAGGTTAAAAATAGTGACCTGGGATGCTCAGGACCTCATTACACAATGGCAGGTGCATATCCTGCCATCAGCTGCTCACCATGGCACCGTAGGAGCAGAGGGCTTGCCAGACTGTATTAAATCATTTGTTCATCTAACTTGACATTTTGCCTTCTGCACTGATGTTCTTGAGGAAGGTGGAAGGCTCCCAGAATGCCTCTTACGTATCCAATTATGCTGTGGGGTGTACAGGGATGAAACATCCTTCCAGAGCCCTGCAGGCAATTAGCATACACCCAGAAGCGTGGTATTCAATTACCCTTATTATTTCAGCGTGCCAAGCAGCAAGAGGAGGTTAATGATTGCACGAAATTATCTAGCCTTTTAGGAAAATATACTCAAATTTAGTGGAACCTTACACTGCATATCAGCAAGACCCGTACGAGGCTCACTAACAGCAGTAAAGCTGATGGAAGGCCAGTGACAGATTATTCAATTGCATGGCAAAATTTATATTTTTAAGCCTCTTATTCTTACCCACAGATTTAGTCCTGGGGGACATTTTACAGGATGAAAATTTTCACCCAGAAGCAAATCTATTACTCTCCCCAGCTGAAGCTCAAGGCTTTTTGTTCACTACACAGAACTGGCTTTTTTTCAGAGAAAGTTTTGGGCTGCTGAGGTCTCAGATTCTATTGCAGCACTTTGGTCTCAGAAGCTGATGGTGACCATATCCATGGTACCCTGACGTCTTCTGCCACTCACAGCAAAACAAACAAAAGATTAAAAACTGGGTAGAGTTTGCATTTGAATGGGTATTTCCATTGTCATGGAAAAATGAGGTCAAAGGTGCCAAGGTCTGTGTAAGTTGTGTGTAGTAAGACAGAATAAACTCATTCCCACATCATATCAGACCATGCAAGAAGAGGGATGGTAAATAATAACTGCTGTAAGAAATTATACATTTGATAGCTATTTTTACCAGAAATGTCTGGGCTGGTAACTTTATGTCCTTTGGAGAAAGCATAAGGGAGTTGATGAAATACATCAACATTTTTTATAGTACCAAAAAAAATGCTGAACTTTGTCAAACTGGTGTAACAAGTGGGCTGCAAGTGAAATTTCCCAAGACCTTCATTCTCTGAGGACATGTACTCTGATTAAGATGTATGGAATCATTACTTATTCAGTAAAAGGCAGTTAAGTTCTTCCTGCTAAAAAATTCAAGCAAAAAGCATTGTTTTTAAGGCTTAAAGAAATTACCCTCCTTTTAAGTGAAAAGCTGCCTGCTAAAACCAAAGGTGGAGTGATGGGTGCCTCTTACAGCTTGAAACCATCATCCAAATTCATAAAGTGTCAGGGTCCCAGTTAAAATGCAGTCTTTCACTGATTGGATCAAATGTGTATTCTGTAAATACGTCCCTATCCACTAATGTTCATGGCACTGCCCCAGTGAATGCCAGGACTGATTCTGACCTGCTTCACACTTAACTAAGAAACAATTTAATTCCAAAGCCTTTATAGAAAAAGACTATTTGTCTAAATGGACTTTTAAAATGCACTAGTTAGAAAATGTGAATTTTAGTCTCTGTTTTGGGCACCACCTTGGGATTCACAAAGAGGACATCAGGATTTATATTCCCCAATGACAGACCTACTGCTCATGGCAGATAAAAACCAGCTGCCTTCTCATGGGCCACAGTGAGCACGTGGAAACCAAATACTGCTTTGCCAAGCTTACTTGATTATTACAAAATTCATTTCTCTAATATTTCTGTTTCCTGTAGCAGATGATAGGAAAAAGTGGGACTAATCAGCTAAAATGTTTTCTTTTCCACATGAGGATTAAAATTTCATGGTGTGCTTTCAATTCAAATATTCTTGAATACCTACAGCTGTAGCTTATTGAATAAAATGGGTGTAAACTAGAAAAACGTATGGGTTTACTTCTTTCATTAATCAGAAGAATAAATTGCATTAGGATGTTGATGTTTTCCTAGGACAGAAAACAAATGATTCTGTGAATGACAAATGGGAAGTAGCACCGAATTGCTGCGAGTTTTGTAGCAGTGGCCACCAAGAACTGCAAATATCAGAGGTAAATGAATAATCAACAACAGAGCAGAACAGCCATCAGACATAGTGATAGAAAACCTCCTTTCACTCTCACAGGTGTCAAGTTTTCTGAGCAATTAAAAGTTGTCAGAAGGAAATAATTGGCTTCAAAACAGGACAAAGAGCAATGAAAAGAACCAGGCTTTTTGTTTCGAGTGAGCGGACTGTGAATGAATTCAGTTACTCTGCTTGGAAAAGGGAGCAAAGGAAAGCATATGCTTTTGCACCCTTCAAAAAAATTCAGTGTAGGGAAAAATCAAACTATCTAATAAATCAGACAAGAAATACCCAAAACATCAAATTCCTGCATTTCTTTTGAAGCAGAGCTAGTAGTGCCTCTCAAAAGTGTCTTAGATTTGTGTCCCTCTTGAAAAGGGGGCAGAGAAGGGGGAGAAGTGGGGTTGTATCACTAACATAAGAGCAGGATAAAGGGGCATGACTAAGGCTTTTCTTTAGTGGTATGTATTTTGCTCTGGCGAGTGCTATTGATTTCATAAGCATCACTCACACAAGGGAGATGGGAGTTGTTTTATGTCCTTTGTGGCTCAAAATCCTCTAAGCACTATTCAACTTAGTATTTTATTGTGAGCTACTTCTGTTTCCTGAAGGAAGTTGCCAAAGAAGATGGAGGATGTTATTTGGGTGGCACCTGGTAGGATACACTGACTGAAGAAGGGACAATGTAGAAAGAGAGGAAGTGTGCTGGAAACAGAGAGCAACTGATCTTCTCAGTGTCACAGGGTAAAACCAAGACAGTGAAACTTTGCATGATGATTTCCTTGTGAATCCTTTTCTTTCTGTCTGCGCCTGTGGGTTTGAGATACAAAACTTGGAATTTGTCTGGTTTGATTTTTGCTCTTGTTCTAACTTCCTGGTAAATTCTACTTCCTGGTAAATTCTAATTTCTGGTAAATCCTAATTTCCACATCCTAATTTTTTCCAACACCGAGTGGATAGCAGTATTTCATTGATTGCCATCTTTAAATGACTCCAGCCATTCATGCTGAGAATGTTAGGCAAATAAAACCCGTGTATCCCACCACTGAGCAAGAGGGATCAGGGCTGCATATTTCTGTGCTCTTGGTGGTCTTATTTTATTATTACAAAAGAAGATAGAATTTTAATGGAAGTCCATTCCATAGAAATGAGAATATCTGGAATTTTAGAATAGAAGAAAATAAATTAAATAGTACCTTTCAGAAACATTTTCTGATTTTGGCCATTCCAAGTGAAAAGATGATACTGTCAGTCTTCTAACTTTTAATAAAAAATTTCAAGCATCTCAAAACTTCAGAGTTAAAATTTATTAGCATAAATCTCCTGAAATACTATGGAAAATGTCATTTTATTACCATTCTTTACCACTGCTTTTTAGCTGTATTCTAATAATAAGGTGAAAAGCAATTTATCGCCTTAGCAAAAAATTACTTTTCTGGGTTTGTTGGTTTGGCTACTAGTGTTCAGTGCAGGAAGTTCTAACAGGAGTGGTTGGCTATTAGCACATTAAGGTATTGTTGTGTGGGAAAGCATTTCTACACTTGAGTGTTTCATTGAACTGAAACCACAATTTAAATTGGTATTGCAAGGTGACGTAGGTAAGTAATGCTGGAGCAGATAGGAACACCTAGAAAGAGGGAAACTTCTCAGGAATGTGAAAAGATTAGATTGTATTCTTTGCATCAGATAATAAGGAAAGAAAAAAAAAAAAAGGCAACACAAAATAAACACAAAATAAATTCCTGTCCCCTTAGCTCTAGAGGGGATCAACTTGATCAATGGAAGATCAGATCCATTCAGGTTCATTCAGGTTCTTGTGGATCTGGGTGTCCTGTCACAGGGACATCAACCACCTTCTGCCCTCTTCTGTTGCCAGATACCTATATAAATACTGGTGAAAGTTACATAGACAAATTTAAAAAGTAACATTTCCTTGGAAAAAAGTTTTCTCTTTAGATTCAGAGAAGTTTTTCAAAAGATGGGCTCTTAATTCATCACACCTCTCTACAGGCTGCAGCAAGGTCTTTCCCAGTAAATACTTGGATTAATCAGGTTTCATGAATAAGTGGCCTGTCTTTCTTAAGTCTGAAATTTGAAAAAGAAAAAACCCAAAAGAAAAATGCTAAGAAAGACAGGAAAAACCCCCTTAAATTCAATCGAAATAAAATGCAAGAGCGGATGACAGTGAACCTGAGATTTTAAAAACTATCTGAATGTTAACAGTTTGGGCATCCTTGCAGTGAGATTACTTTGTGAGTCCATTGAGGGATACTGCCAGCATCCATGAGAAGGAAAACTAATTGTGCAACCTCCCTGACACCCAGTACTTGTCCTACAAATGGTCACCCTGACTCTTGCCAGTGCAATGACAGAGAAGGATGTGATCCTTCATCACTCCCAGCTCACCACAGTGATAGCTATGCCTGTCACCCAGGCACTTTAGCTGCTTCAAGCACAATTTGAATTTCAAATATTTTCTCTTGCTACTTCTGTTTTAATTTAGGACCCCAAGTAAGTAATACCTGGAGTTCAGTTTCAGTGTTGAATTCTCCACAGATTGCCTAAACCAGGCAGAAACATTTTTCTTCAGCTTTGCCAGAAAATGCTTTTTATCCACAAGTTTATGGGAAACATTTGCAGGTTGAGCTTGAGTTTCTGTAGCTTTTTTGATTTTCATTCAGCAAGGCATTTAAAACTCTAGCAAATTTTTATAGCATTTGCATGTCCAACTATAGAAACTTAGGTAGTATAAACATACAACCAACCTGCTGGCCTGGACCCCTCCTGTGAAATGTGATTGTTTTATTCTTACAGTATATTTAACAGTATGAAAACTCCACACAAATAAACTTCTTGTATCCTGGTTCTCTTATTGGAAAAATAGTAGCATAATTTCCCTCTTACATATATAACATCTTCCTTGTTAAATATAAATATGTCTATATATTCAAAACCATATTTCTTATATATTTACATCCAATTTTTTGACTTGTTGCTAGTGGATTATGTAATTCCTTACTCTATGCAATAATTCTCTTAGTAAAAGTACCTTGCAACTACTTTAAGTTTTTCTCTAGCCATTTGTTCAGACCAGCACAACAACTTGTCCTGCATCACTAGGTTACTGAGCTACACTCACTAGAACCATACGTGTCGGGGTGCAGGGCTCCTGGAGATAAATGATTCTTCTGCTCTCCTAAAACAGGGAAATCTGAGAAGACTAAAATCAAGGAGGGGCCTCCTAGTGTTATTTACTATTTTGTCAATGATATCTGGCATTTTAAAAACCAACCAACCAACCAACAAAAAAATACAACACAAAAAACCATGAATGAACAATGTCTTCAAACATATCTTAGAACAGATCCTTCCTGATTGCTGAGGCAGAATTTTTCCTCAGCAAAATCCCAAGAGAGAACAAACTTTGCACAAATAGTTTTTAAAGTTTTAGACATCTTCAAATTTTAATCTTGTACAAGGCACCTTCTAGAATTAAGAGAAATTTGCCTGTGTCAGGGCTACCTCTGGGTGTCCCAGGAAAGAGAGCAAAAATGCTGAAGCCAGCAACAAGGCTTGTGTTCTTTAAAACTGAAAGCTACATTTCTCATTTTCCTATGTGTTCTCACTTTCATGTGTGTTTACTCTTTTTCTTTTCTTAATCTCAGCCTCAGGTTTTCAGAGCTGTAGCAGCAATTTGGCTCACCTATGTCATCTGGTGCTTTCTCTCTTTCAGACTTTTACATCATCCAGAAATTAATCAATAGAAAAGTAGTTTGGTATTTGAAGTTAAAATTATTATTCATCATTTGTATCAATGGTTCAGAAACATTTGCTAACGAGATGTCAGTGCAAAAGATTTAAAAATTTTAGCTGCTGGATTTTAACTTCAGAGGAAATGAGCAGCAGATTGTTTGCTGTTGTGGGCGTTTTTTTGTGGGTTTGTTTTTTTGGGGTTTTTTCTTTCTACCATCCTTTGTGGATGTTGAAGTTTTTGAAGCAAAGATCTTTCTAGCATTAGTACACTCAAATGATGGCAGTCAGTCTGCCTCTCACTGGTTGCTGCTTCACCACCATGAAGGACCCATGTCTAATCATGCACCATCAGGTGTCAGCACATCAGTTTCCCACGTTAAAGCCATCTTGCCCTCATCGTCTCCCTAATTTCTGCATGATTTAAATGTGTAGTTGGCACTGTTGACTGGATGGACTATGCTGACACCCTGGGAGCCAGTCTGTGCAGTCTGGTGGCAGTTTGTTCCTGTCCTGCTGACAGGGGTAGGGTGACAGCTCAGCGTGTGTGAGTGTAACCAAACTGTGTATTTGACTCCCTCTGCACCATTTCTGATGAACTGTAAATGATGGTTTGTTTGCAGGAGCTGCCCAGTGCTCACCCCACACCTCAGCCTACAAGCTGGATGTTAAATGAGGCAAGAGGCAAACTCTGCAAGGCAGGCTGATGTTTCTTTTTCTTCACAAATAATTCAGCTGTGATTACTCCCCTCTGGGGAAGCACCAGCACAGTTACACCCAGCCTAAGGGGTCATCTCTGCTAATGGACCGTGGTGGACTCCATGGCACCAGCAGAACAGGCAGCTGCAATGACTTAGACCATCAAGGACTCCCAAAATATCTCATGATTCAGAGTGTTACATCACCCATCCTGAAACTCCCCTCCTTGGGAGCGGTACTGGGCATTCCCACCTGAACCTCAGCGTGTATAAATCTTTGGCTCGGGGGCTGGGAATACTGCCATTTGATAGATCCAGAGGAGGATCAGACTTTCCCCAGGACTGTACCACAACTCTGGCTGGCAGGTGCCAGGCTGTACTCTGCTTCTGGGGGTTAAACCCAGTTTTCTCTGTATGGTTGTATTTGTTGTGATCTCCAGTAAGTTGTAACTCCAAACTGTAATCTCTCTTGGGGTGGTAAGTGGGGTTCAGTTCTCTGACTGGTTTACTTTAGGACCAGCCTAGCTCCCAGGCTCTGAGCAGCCCTTGGCTGATACTTTTAGATGTTTTCTGACAGCCATGGTGTGACAGCTCCTGCCAGGTCAGCTTCCCTGAGACACTCACAACATTCTCCTGAATCCCTGTCTCTGACTCCATTTTCCAAAGGAAAGGTCTTAGTACTTTTCTTCTGTTGCTTTCTTCACCCCACATAAGTGCTGAGCTAAAGGCAGAAATGTTGTTTTCCTCGTGGACTTCTTGGGTTGCTGATCCTATGATTTGAATGCATCATTCATTTGATGTCATGACAACAAGCAAAATGGACTGCTGTTGTCATGCTCGAAGTACAACCAGGATACTGAAGAAAAGGTGGTTGAAGTGACCAGAATAACTGGTGATCATTAAAGCCTGAATGATGAGGGGCCTAGGGAGACAACTGAAGGCTAGTTTTCAAGGGTCTTTAGCTCTCCCATGCTTCGTGCCCCTTCTGCTCCTGTGCCACCCAGAAGCATCACCTTCTCCTGTCATCTTTCATCTCTTGCTTTGCTCTCGGTCTGCTGCTAAAATCTCTCCCTTAAATTTAGTCTGGTCACAGAAATGTACATTGATAGCCTCATGTAAATGAAAGCATTCCTTAGCCCAACTAATCCCACTGACATCAGTAAGAGTAATAGCATTTGGCTTCATATATTAATAAACAGGGGGAAAAAATGGTGGAGTTGGAAATATATTTTGTATTTCATTTTGGCTGTGAAACAAATATGCATTTTCTGGTAGTCAATTCATATGATATGGACTCCTAAAACAAGTGTATCAGATGACAAGACCTACACACAGGCTTATATTTGTGGGCAATAAATCAGGCAGGGAGTGAAGAACTACGTGTTGCTGTTTCAAGGGAACAATGATCATGCAGCTCAGAGCTTGCTGTTGGATTAAATCCATGAGTTCTGGGGAAATAAACATTTCTTGGTCCCGGAATTCATCTTTTTGTCTCATTATTTATTTGTGCTTTGTGTAGGCCAAGCTGGACAGACCATAAGGGGATAATGAACAGCATTGAGTTGCAAAGAGGAGCCTTCCAAAGCTGGGCTCTGCTACTCTGTGTGTGTGTGAGACACCTCAAGAGCAGCAAAACTTTGGTGTCTTGCTTTACCAGCTATATCCCAAATGAAGGCCTTGCATACAAAGTCTGCAAGGGAGGTTTGGAAGAGCTGCAAGGGGAAGGTTCTTGCCTTATTTGCCCTTTCACTGCAGGAGCTGTGATAATGCTCTAAGTGAACTCTGCATTTTATACTGTGTTTAAAGGCAGAGTCAATACCTACGTTTTAGTCCAACCTAAACTCAAAAGCCACTTCAATCTTTTGATAGTTACATTAAAAATATCAAAGCAAAACTTTCCATATCCTTTAGTTAATAGCCAAAGTTTTTCTGATAATTTACCAAACCTATTCAATTCCCATGTTAGAACTTCTACTTCTGACAAGAAGTGTGAAAAGGCACTGCCAAGGTAGGTATAGAACTCTGTGCTACAATGTCCTTAATCATCAGAAGGGATTTTGTTTCTCCTGTCTTTCATGACAGAGTTAAAATTTAATAGGAAGTATCTGTCCCATGGACAGATATTTTTCATAAACAACTTTGGTTAATTGTTGCGGTGTGTATTTGGGGGGGGATCCCGGGGAGGATTCCCCGGGACCCCCCCGGGGGGTCTTAGAAGCGTGGGTATCCGTGCGCCGGCAAGCAGAGNTTAATGACCACAGTGACCAAGGAAAACTTCTGTATTGGTTGATATATATCCATCTGTTCTGATGCTCTCCAGTGCAGAAAAAGAAAACCTCTCCTTCTGAACTCTTCTGTAGCAGTCACTTGGACATCTCAGCACAGGTGAAAATGCTTTGGTGGTGTTGCTTTCCCATCAGGCAGCCCTATTAAAAAATGTGATTTGGCTGAATTTTGAGAATTCTTATCAGGCATCTTAATACTTTCTTTCCACACTTGCAACTCCAAAAAGACCTACTGTTTGCATTTCTTACTGCCAATGTGAAGAGCACTGTATGTTATTAATGAGATTACACACAGCACATGCACACAGCCTGGGAATTTACTCTCCATTCAAACATAGTGATCCTCCTTTTTAAAACCAAATGTAGCTAAACAGCTCAACATTCAATTCAGAAAAGAGAATCTACTGCTATCAAGAAAAAAAAAGGTGACTGGCAAGAGAAAATGAGAAGAGGGATGAGCAGGAAAAGTTATTTTATCAAAGCCTGAAGGCAACATAAAGCAGGGTTGTTGTTGAGCTTTACAGTTTAGAAGTTTATAATGAAACTGCATCCCTGTCTGTTTCCAGGTGATTCACCTCCCTTAACTTCCTTGGGATGTATTTGTCTCCCACATGGAAGCCTTGGTGTTGTCTCTCTAAATTCAAATTTAAATCTTTCTTTTGTATGGCAAGCAAGATGTTTTGCACTTCCCTTTGCAGATCAAGATTATCTATCCACCCAAAGTCAACACCAGCCTCTGACATGCAGTAATGCATCATTTACAGGATTATTAAACTGTCCACAGAGCTGGCAGCAAGATAATAATATTTTTGATAGTGTTTAAATATATGGAAATATTTTTCACTCCAGGAATTAAGCATTTGGCTATACTTTCATGAAAGGGGAATGTTAGTCCAGATATTTGGTGGAAACTGCTTTAGGGAAGATGTAGATGAACTTGGCATCTTTTGTAGTCTCAGATGCTTTCAGATAAGATTTGATCTTGGCACTCCATGATGAAATTAATTTTCCTGGGACGCTTCACAGAAGTGCAGAATTAGACTGCTATCTGCTTTTCTAGGTCACATGGATGACTAACATCAAACTTTAAAACATATTATCTAATTAAGAAACTTATAAACATATTCTCTAATTAAGAAAAAAAACTTTAGGTTAATTGCTTACTTCCAGATATATTAACTGATGCATCTATTATGTAGAAGGTGATGATAGTAACAGAAAGGTCTAGAAGCAAAAGAAAATTGATAAAGGAAATTCACACCAAAAATATTTGTATTCCTCTCATCCCTTCAGGAGGAAACCTTAGATTGCAAATGTAGGTAGGTACTCGATAAACTGACACAACTGTTTATCATTTAAATGTGCCATTCTCATAATTCTAAAACCCCCGGACATTAATACAAAGTCACCTCAACATCTGTTAGAAATAATGACAAATGTGTAATAAATACTTTGGACAGTGTAGCTAAGTATGTTTTTTAAGCATTGCATCACTTATTTAAAAGTCCTGTTCCACCACAAAAATGCTTCATGTCCTGAATTGCTCCAGCTTAGTTTTGAATAAATGACAACAACAGTTGATACCAGTAAGGCTGCTGGAGAAACCCATGCATGGAGGCCCTTACATATGAAGTAGGGGTCACATTTTAGTGGTAAAACAGGATGATCAGGAAGAAAAAATCTTGCATAGAGACTCACATGAGAAGTACTATGATTTTATTTAAATGAGACATAAGTCTATGTCTTTTTTCCTTTCAATTGTAGAATTTTTAGTTCTGTCATTTAGTGACTTGTTCAATCTGTTCTCAGTTATTAGAGGATCTGTCTAAAGATGTTTTAACATCCCAAGGGCTTGCCTTAAATGTGTACTTAATACTTAATAAAATTGAATCAGACTACCTGCAATGCTTCATCTCCATGCTTAATGTGTACATGGCATCACTTAAGTAAAAGGAAGCAAAGGGTTGAAGGATGATAATGAGTCCAGTTGCTGCTGTTCCATTCTGGTTTGCACATATACTGTCAGCATTATGCTTGTTCACTCTGGATAGCTCTGAAATGTGCCATACAGCCATTTCAAAAAAAAATTGGGAATAGCTTGTTTTTGCTGTAAACATCAGGACAGGAGGCTGCTAACTGTAGAAGGGTAAGAGGGTTTTTTAAACAGGGATGCAGAAACTAATATTTCTGGGTATGTGCTCTAAACAAACAGCACTTGCTCATGCAGGGATGTTGACAAACTGTGGTCCTGCAGAAGGAAAACAACATTGGTGTGCTTGATGTATTGTATTTTGGTGCTTTACATCATGATTTTCTCCAAGATGTAAGCAACACCTTCCATTGTTCCATCCACCTCATTTACCAGTTAATCCACAGACATCTGCAGAATCACAGCCCATGTGCAAACTGAGGCATCCTTTAGTTCAAGGATAGTGCACACCAAAACCAGGAGTGGGGAGACCAATCTGCCTGAATTTATGCCAGGTCAGCAGGTGAGGAAATCTTTGCACCAGTTAAAAGATGTCTCTTAGAAAGCCATTGGCAGAGCAGGCCAGAGCACACGAATTATTTAGAAAGCTTTCATCCCTTGAAGCATTGTCCCTTCTGTTTAAACAAAAGGTGGCTTTTCAGGACACTATTGAGAGAAATTTGTACTTTTTTACTTTTCTGCTAAATAAGACTTCATGTCACTGCCTTAAGCGCTGCGGTTTTCCAACAACAGAACAAGCACTTGGGGAAAATGGACCCATTACTTCTTTGTTGGAAGTAATGGAAGAATCTGAAAAATGCCCAGATCTGCTCTGCTAAGTGGAGTAAGGAGAGTGGACCTGGTGAAGAGCTTTAAAAATTAAAATCCTGCTCATGGTGTGCTGTACCATTTTGGCATTTGTGTAGCACAGCCTTCCAGGTTAACTCTGGTTCCATGAAAATCACCTCAGGCTCTTTTTCTCCAAGTGTTTCTTTGGGTTTTGCCCTATCCAGAGAGTTTTTGTGAGTTTCTCCCATCTGCAATTTTATCCTCTTAGCTAAATTTCTTCCAAATCAGAATCACCACTTGCCACAGTCTTTACTGCATGACTTTGCCAAAATTCATTTTAAGCAATCTTAGGATTTTTCCTGAATGTAACCTTCCAGTATTTTGAAAGAGACTGCCACTGTATTTGAATAATCTCTTTACATAAACCAGCATTATCTCAGAAAACATGCTTTCCTGCAGCAGTGTAATATTTTTTTATGTTTCTAATTCTGCCAAGAAACCCTAAAGGGAATATTTTTATATTAAGGCAAGCTTGTAAATTTTAAAAAGTAATAAGGCTTGAATTTGGAATATAATTGCCCAATGCCCTGTCTAAATCTCATAACTTGACACAATTAGGGGCTCTAGGAGGGCAATGATAGTGAGAAAATGACAGTGTTTTAAAATTTATTGTGAATTGAACTGAACTGTGCACAGGGATATATCCACCATTTCTGCATGCATATGCGTCATCTGCTTTTCAGAACAACAAAGGATCAAGGTGCTGCTCAACTTCAATAAATAAAGGTCTGATGACATTTCCTACAGGCTTAGTTTTAGCCTTTGTGTTCTGCCTGGGCTCCACTTTAGCTACCCCAGCCTGACCTACGATTTCAGCCACTTTCCTGGTCCCATGGCTGTGTAATAAAGGGAGGCTGCCCTCAGCACTGCTGTCTGTGCCTTCCAACACCAGCCTCAAAATCAGGGTTCTTGTTGGCTGGGGAGAATGTGGAGGTATGCCAAGGTCAGAAGGGTGCCTCTAACTCAATTTCTGGTAATTTTTCCCCCCCCCCCCCCCCGTCCTGTTTGTGAGAAAAACCATGGTGCATTCAGTGAGAAGGACAGGCTGCAGAGGATGTCCAGGGCACACCAAAATCCTAACTGTCTCCTGACAAATAGTGGCATAAATGGGAATAACCCAGTGGAAACCAGTGGGGTTGATTTACCCTTTTGTTGACAAGAGGGGAATGATTCTCTTACCCAGGGTATTGTTGGTAACATGGGCATCTGTTCTGTAGCCTGGCTCCTGGAGCAGGTCTGTGAGCACTGTAGAGCTGTTGGTTGAAAAAGAGAGTTTTGTGCCTTTGGTCTCACCTGCTCTAGCTTTGTGATTTTGTTTCTGTGTTTGTTTTGCAGACAGCAAAATCCTTTCCTCCCAGTGTCACTGAGCCCTGGACAAACACTGTAGTATTGGTACTCCACAAAGAATATATTTTGACAGTTTAATCAAAGCAGGTAGGGGTGAGCTCTGGGTTGCTGGCAGGGTCCCGAGCTATTTCTTTTTATTTTTTCTTTTTTTTTTTTTTCCCACCTGATACCTTTTTTTTAATGCAGCTTGTTTGCTTTCAGACTTCCCAACAGCTGCCACCAGTCATGGCTGACCCTGCTGTCCCAATGTTGCTGTTGCTTCACAGGGTCAGTGAGAAGCCCCACAGAGTAACAGAACCTGAAGTGTCTTGGGTTCCACAGTGCCTCACAGTGAAGAATAAAATAAACTCAAAATGGATAGGCCTTCAATCCTGCCTTTGTGCCAAAATGAGAGATGTTTTCATTTTCATTTTCTGTTTATCCAACCAAAAATAGAGATTAGGGGAAAATGAATTTTTTACCTGCAAGGAATTTCCAGTATTTTGGTGTTCGCTTTTTACCTTTGGGAATATTAAAAGGTGAAATAGAAACTTTTATCACAGAGGTGATATGAAATTAAATGAACTGAACACTTCTGGAGCAATGAGTGTTATTAGTGTGCCATCAGATATACAGTTTAGGCAGTATGTCCAGAGACCACGGGAACACCAAGCAGATGACAACAGCAGCCACAAAGCACAGAACAGCTGAAAAAACCCACAGAAATCAACACTGCAGACATGCAGACAAGTTATTTAATTTGAATCTTCTGGTAGAGGAAGAATAAAATTTACTATTTTTATTTCTAATTTAAATAGTTAATCAAACCAAGAATTTTCTTAAGGAAGTTTGCAATTCCCTGGAAGCCAGGTGTCACTGGAAAAGCAGTTGGCTTGCATCTTTTGTCCTGTTCAGCTAAGAAGGAATGTCACCCTTTGTCATGCTCCAGGAGAACAAAGTCTCACTCACGCTTCAGCCCACCTTCAAGAGGCAAACAAACACTTGCTGTGCCAGGACTCAGATCCCATAACACATAGTCAGGGACTTCTTAATCAGAAAGATCTTAGTCTTTGTTTTTTTCCTGATTCCTTGGACACAGCCTTGGGACTTTATATATCTTGGACACCACCCAGCTCTTGTAAATACAGCCAAGAGAGCTCTTGCTGAAAGCATGCACTGAAGGTTTTCTAAGGAACAAGGCAGAATTTACAGTCTCTTTCAGAATACAGGTTTTTTGAAACATTTTGAGTGTACTGTAGTATTTCTTAAGCTTTCTCTCAGAGTCTGTCTAAGAGATTACACAAGTGAATTGTTAGAGCATGCTTCAGTGCACTGAAGGGGAGTTGCACAGGCCCAAGTGATGTTTCCTCTTTTCATTGTCTCCAGGCAGCCAGCCTGGAGAAGCAGCAGGCAAGGGCAGCTGCAGTCCTTGCAGGTTTGTTTGGTTGTAGCATGTTATCCCTAGGGGTCAGTAAGATTGTGATCTGAAGTTCATTTGATTTCTTTTCTCTTCTTGGTTTCCAAAGCAGGCCCAGCAAGGCAGTTTCAGGCAGGCGACAGGGAGTGCTGTTCCTCATCATCCTTTCTGTGCTGGGGTGGGAGCACACATCTGCAGTGAGAAGAATGACTGCAAATTACTTTTACATTTCTGTTTTTCAGCCTGCCAGGGGACTGCACAGCAGTCAGAGTAGCCTGAAAGTTGCTTTTCCGGGGCACTGTGCTCTACTCAAAGAGCAGGCTTGAGACAGACGTTCTTTTTGTTTGGTGTTATGGTTCTTCACTTCATGTAACTTAAAGCCCCCACAGAGCACTATGGCTGGGTCTCACAGGGCTGTGATTGAGATCTCAGAGACATGGTAGGATCCTTCCCTGGAGAGGTGGAAAACTGACAGGAATGTCTGAGACACTTTGTGCCCTGCTGTGCCACCCCTGCTGTGCAAGCTCAGCCTCTCTGCTTGTGCTACAGGGCTGCAGAGAGGTAACTTAGCCTCACTGGACCATTGGATAATTCAGAGTGGAAGAGGCATCAGAAGGTTCACATGCTTAAAGCAGGGTCAGCCAAGGTCAGGCCAGGATGTCCAGGCCTATACCCAGGGATATTTCCAGAGAGACTCTTGCACATGACTCTTCTCCAGGCACTTATGTGGGGTTTTTTTCCTGAAAGCAGTAATATTTTCAGGAAACTGGGACTTAAAAAGCAACAGAAAAATAGTGAAAAGCCCTGAATTTTTTCCTATTCTTTACATGTTTGCCTGCATATGGTCTATTTCTGCAACCTTTACTAAGGTGTACTGCTCTTCAGGTAGAAGATTTCCTTTACAAAACAGCAAGGTATCTCTGCTTTAGACATCTTCCTCATTCCCCTTCTGATGATGACACCACTTATTAGTTTACATGATAGATGTTCCCTGTGGGCTTGAAACAGATAAAGAGACAAGTTCTGATAAAGGCTACAATTCGTGTGATAGCTTCAATGGAGTTTAGATGCTCCATATCTCTTTTGAATGCCATTCATTTTAGATTTGAGTACCACAGTCTATTTCAGATTTGGAAATTTCTACAAGAGCACACCCAGGAACTGACTCAGCTTTAATGCTATTAAATGCTATCCTAGATGATCTGACCCTGTTTGTTTCCAGTAATGACCTTCACACCAGCAGCATGAGTGCAGCACTGACACATCTGAGAAGCACCATCATGAGGAACAGCATGAGAATACCAGCACAGGAGAAGGATGGTGGATGTGGCTGAAAAATATTTGAGTACAGGACATTAAAAGAGACCTTCAGGACAAGAGAGTCTCTGTTATAAACTTGTAACCTAGTCAGGGAGAGGTGACTAAGGTAGACTTGAATGTACTCATCAATGACAAGTGTCTTACCACTTGTCACATGTAAGAGAGACAGACATACCCCTAGAATTCTTTGGGAAAGATATTTCCCAGTTCAAGAAGTCCAAATATCACTGGACAATGTCCTGACAAGCCCTCATCTGAAATGCAGCAGTCAAGACTTTTGTCATCAGTTCAAGTAAAGTGAACTGAATCCAGAAGATGTTAAAAAATTCTGGCCAGCTAGTCAGAGAACAAGATACTCTGTAGGAGAACAGAAAATTGTTAATGAAATGGAGAAAAAAACCCCAAAAAACCTGACTATGGTGTGTGTTTTTATGGTATAAATACAAATAGAGAATATGTATTTTACATTATTTAATGTTTTTCCTTCCTGTGCTCTCCTTGTTTTTAGATTTTTCACTAAGTTAGTTGGACTCAAGCGGAGCCAGGAGCGGCAAGAACACCACAGGGACACTCATGTTTAGTAGGTATTCCCTATTGTGATTAGGGTATTGGCAAGACACCTTGTGCTTATTTCCATGTTTGTGTTCCCCTTTCCTTCCAAAGTTATTGTAAAGCCATATTACTGAAGTCAGAGAATAATAATTGTTTGGATCCTTTTTGGAGAAATTTTCTCATTTTGTGTCCCATTTCCTTTTTTCTTGTAAGTAGATTCAATTTAGAATGTACCAGATATGAGGATCTGGATTATTTCCTAAAAACAGCCCACAGATATACCTGCATTGTGTATGAGACCTTATTTCTGGTGTGAAGACTGCTCCTGTTTTTTCCCCTGTTATGCTCATTTGTGACCCTCAAATTTTCTCTCCTTCAGGGAACTAAGATTAATTACCATATTCTCATTCCCAGTCTAGATACTGCCTTTGCTGTCTGTGCATCCTTGGTTATTGAACATCTGGGTAAATAGTTCATTTATTTTTTGGGATCATAACTAACTGACCTTTAATCTGCAAGTTGCCCAGTCATCAGGACTAGCAGGCAATTTTATTTTCTATTTCTTGCAAGATCCAGCTCAGGTTGCTTTTTTGTCAGTTACTGTCTTTTATCCTTGTATGTCTTAACCTGTATAATTTAGCTTTACTTACATATCTGTCTTTTCCCCTTTCTATGTCTTGTAAACTTTTTGTTTACATCCTTTTAAAGGGTAATATAATATATTTTAAAATATCCTTTTAAAGGTGGATGTGTATTTACATAAGTGCCAAATCCATTTCTATAAGTTTTATTTCTGGGGGAGGTTAAAGATTTCTGTTACTTTCAGAGATCTTCAGACAGCAATAAATTCTTTCTCCTTCCACAGTCAAGCTGCTGTGTCATCTCAGTCCAACAGATTTTGCTAATCGGTTTCCTTATCTTGCCTAAATTTGCTTTTCCAGAGTCCAAATCTTTAGCTACAGATCTACTCCTATTTGTTTTTTTAATTTTACATATAAATTGAATAATTTTTTTATCATTCTGCAGTCACTTTCCATTATTCTGTCCATTAGCCATCTCTCTTTTAATGTCCTTTTCACTTGCTGAAATCCCACAGTGTTACATCTCATTGACTGCTTGTGACTGTGATGAAGAAATGTGCTGGGTAATATATCCATGAATCCTTGTACTGGTATTGATAGTGTTCATTTTTAAACCAGTATTTTGGAAATTCAGCCTTCCCATAATGCGACAAGAGTCTGTGGTATTTATCTCTGAAGTGAAATCAGGCCTCTCTGTCACAGTCACTCCAGTCTGAAAGTGTAACCTCCCCATACACCTGGAAAGTCATCCAAAGCCCACCAAGCATCTGGCCTTGATTTTTGAAACACCATATCCTCAGGAATTCCTATCTCACTTCCAGTGACCTTACATGTCACCCAGCAGTAGAAATATTGCACGACCTCACCCCACCTGGTATTAAAACGATAAAATCCTTCTTCCTCAAAAACCTATGGAGAGAGAGGGAAAATAAAACTTTACAAAGCATCTTTTGGGAAACTGGATCCAGGCAGAGCCCACCTATGGTCATCAGTGGTGGGGAATTCCATGGATGTGTGTCCCCACACAACAGAGTCAGGTATATTGCTCCTGCCCTGCTTGATTTATCTTCCCCATGGGTATTTGGTTGTGGAACTGGAGACTGTATTTTCAGCTCAAGGCAGAGCAGAACAGCACATGATGGGTTGGTCGTTCAGCAAATGCTTTTCAGTTGATTGGATCAGTGTTTTAAAAAAGTAACTATAAAAAAGGCCAAAGAAAAAGATTACTTCAAAGTCTCATGCAACTGGATTTAAGACAATTCTAGATGGATATGTTTTAGGATTGTACACAGTTGTAAGGAAACCTGAAGAATTTTGAGCATAAAATTCAGAGTTCTTGTGGGGGATTTTAAGGTGACAAATTAAGATCCTCTCATTATAGAGTCTGGTCAAGTGTGTTTAGGCTTATGAGGACTGCCTGATTTTTCTATGCAAAAAGTAGATGTTTAAACAGACTTCATAACTTTTGAGGTAGGAGACCTGACATAAATGGCAAAACTTCAGAACCAAATAATGGAAATCCAGTAAAACTCGAGAGTTGTGGCCCAAGGGAGAATTTGATAACTTTCTTCAATGAAAATGCTTTAAAAAAAGTGTCAGATAAGCAAACCCAAACCCAAGACATCATTTTACATTTTCTAAGGTATGTTCAAAAATGTGTCATTCTAATGGGAGAAAAAGATTAGAACCCCACTGTGGCCAGGAGGATGAGACAGCCATGCTGTCACTGTGTGGCAGCAGCAACTGTGTGGTGGTTAACATAATCTGTCACTGGCTTTTTGCAGCATATAGCCAGTGATCATTAAAGCTTAAAATTATATTCTTTGGATGGTCTCATTCCTGTCTATCTTTGCTGCAATCATTTTGCTCAGAGCTGAAATTTCTTTCTTTCCCTTGTAATTTTTTACTTTGAGAATGTATTTGCCAAAGTAAGAAAACATGCCTGAGACTACAGTCTGTTGTAAAGCACCTGTCAAGTAGAAGTATTATTGTTAAAATACTGTAACTTGAGATATGTATTCCCACTAGAGACAGACAGGAAATACAGATTCACTGCCTGAAAATGCTTGTCATCTGGATCTTATTGTGGCCAGGTGATGCTAGCTGGCCTGTTCACAAATTCTGGTCAAGGACAACCTCCTCCATTGTGTCATAGCCTCTCAAGAGTACTCTGATTCTCAGGCATCACCTCCACCCCTTCTAATCTCTTACATCTCAGAAGCATCTGAGAGGGATTTAGCGTGAAGAAAAGCTGGAGAAGTTCTTGTGTTGTAACTTTTCTTGCTTTGAGTTTTACATGCTTTGAAGATGAAGAGTAAGTGCCATCTGACTCCTTTAAGGTTAAATTTCCAATGGCCAGTGAAGGAAAAATTGCAAGCTGAAAGTAATTACTGAGAACAGTTCACATCTTCTCTCTGGACACCTGCTTGAAGCCCCTAGTGATGACTTCAAACAGGTTAATCCTTTTCCAGAGACCAGTGAGCTGCTAGAGGGCTGGATTTTTTCAAATGAGAAAACAAGTCAGTTCTGCAATGAAGGACAGGGGCAACGGAGGGAAGAGATTAATTAAAACCTATACTCTAAATTGCTGCAATAGCAGAGAAAGGACTCCTCTCTCATCAGCATTTTCCAGTTGGTTACTAACATTTTAAAAAAAATTATAGCATTTATTAGGTCATAGAATTGTTTAATGTGTCACTTGTTGTTTTCATAATGGGTACCTAGTTTGCTTCAGCATTAACACTGTAAAATGAATGCTCACATAGACTGATACAAGCTTTGCCTGAGCCTTCAGAGGCATCTTTCTTCCCCTATCGATCACAGTCACACAACCAGTAGAGCATCACTAACCAGAGCAGCAATGAGTGGTGGTGTGGACAGGAAACTTGTGTCCAAACCAGTGCCTTGTTCTGTCCTTTCTGCATGACATGGATGTTCACTGGAGAAGAAACTTGCAAGGGAGCTTTGCATCAATATTAGAAGCTCTGGGATAAAGCTCTTGTGATTTAGCTATGGGTCTACTGCTCCCCTGCCCTCTCATTTTGAATCTTCTAATTTTTGTGGGGAGTGATTTTACATCTCAAAATAAGCCTTACCTTGTATTTTTAAATATTGTATATTTAGACAAGTATCATCCCAGATAATGATTCCATAGTAGAAAAGTGGGAATGTATAAGAGAATTCCCAACTGAAGCTGCTTAGCATAGAAATGCTGTGGTGACATCTTGGCCAAGACACTTCTGATTTGAGAGCTGGGATATTTGTGGTTCAGCAGCAGAGAATGAACGAAGGCATTCAAAGGTATTAGGTGAAATTATGGAAAGAGCCAAACATAAAATTGCCTGAAGCTTATACTTCTCCAATGAAAAATGAGGCCAAAAATTCTTTGTGTAGCTTTCTGCAGTCTAGACTTTCCATGGAACTTATGCCATACTTTTGTTGCAACACTAAATCTGGGTTTCCAATAATGTCTGAAGAAGATTAATAATCAAGAAATTAGAGCAGTAATTGAATGCAATTAAATAGAAAAGTTTCTAAAGGTGCTTTTTTTCTCAAAGTGATAACTGAACACATGATGTTTAGACTGAGAAGAAGGAGGCTGACCAAAGTTTTTCTGCCTCCAGGCTGCTCACATGTAAAATACACCAGAAAAATGCAGCACACTTTTATGGGCAGTGTGGAATACCTTCTCTTTCTACTATGTGAGACATACTAAATGACCATGTGAAGGAAAAAATATTGAGGTCATTATGAGAATTAGTGACAGAGTTTTATCTCTGATAAAATGAAGTGCAAATCTACTGGCCTACATAGCTGGAATCAAAACTGAATCTGGAATTTTCTGTCTTTGTCAGCAGCATATAATTGGAAAGGTTTTCTTAATGTTTGGAACATGCTTTAAAATCATCTTAATCAGTCCAGTCCAGACATAAGTTTGAAACTGCAGGGGAATTTCACAAGTATGTCGTGATCTGGAAGTGTAACTATAACAGCCAGCAGAGCACATGGTCCTAATCACCTCAACAATTTGGAAGGCCCCAGACTGGTGCTCTTACAAGAGTTTATGACATTGTTCACAAGCAATTAGTGTGAAACAGGAGCAACACTTGGTGGAATGCACTTAATCTTATTTTAGCTGCACAAAATAAAGCACATAAATTAGGTTAGTTGTTTACACTCACAACATTAGTGTAAAATGACTAATAGAAAGGGAAGAAAAAGCAATAAAGCAGCACTTGAGTTTTTTTCAGATCAACTTACTTATGTCTTCATTTCTTATTTCTCCAGATGCAGAACTATGAAACCAGAGAGAGTTCTCTTCACCGGGAAAAAATGGCACATCATAACCAGATCCATTCAATCTTTATTGTTCATTTTGCACTAGAGGAGGAGAGCAACAAGCTCATTGTGAATTGTGCTCAGTAAAATCCAACTGCACTGTCAGAGAGCTCTGCCTGGTGTTTTCAAAGCCTTGCTATGGAGTATGGGCAGGCTATTCCAAGGACACTAAGAATGCATAATATCTTTGGGGAAAAAAAAAATAAATAAGGGTGTGATTTTGATCATGGTCCTTGACAATATGCTGCTGAAAGACATCTTAGAGTCAGCACTGATAAAAATTGTCTGTCATGTGAGTGATGTGCAGTAAGACAATCCCTGGTGAGTCATAGAGGTCAAGAATTAACATCTAGTGTGTGGTTGCTTTTTTTAGAGAAAATAGCTGACATTTTGTCTCCTGATTGCCAAGGAGAGAGACAAGAGTGTCACAGTTTGTCCAAATGACTCAATTTCTAATTTTAGGAACATAACGTTTGTCACTTTTGTTTTAGCTGCTTTTTTCACTTTAGCAAAAAGGAAGTGTGTTAAGATATTTTTGTCTCTGAGTTTATGAAGTCAATGGATGCTTTGAAATGAGTGGGAGCCTAAGGTTGTAGTATCAGTGTTGTATACACTGCCTTTAAAAAAGAGCACTGACACTTAACCTTCTTATAAAAAATTATTCTGTGCTGTTGCAAAGATGTAAAACTCACAGCTGAGATGTGTACCTTCAAAGATAAACAGCTGCTATTATCTTTAACTAATCATGCTTGTTTTGTAGACTGAGACAAAAAAGAAGTAGGCTCTTGTAAATGCTGTCTGCATATTCCCTCACAATACAACCCTTCAAAACCCCTGAACTTGTCAACAGCTGCCAATTTTCATCAAGAAAAGCCTGTCATTAAGTTCACTGAGAGCATTTCCGAGCTGTGCTCACAGAAGTGGCCCTGAGTGCCTCAGTCTCTGGCTGGATCAGCCCCTGCTCTGCAGTGTCTGTGGTGCATTTGCATTGCTTCAAGGCTGGTGCTGGTCACTGGAGGGAGGGAGGGGAGTGCTCTGATGAGCAGCTTGTTTTTGCAGATGAAAATGGGGAAGGTGATTTGATTTCCTATGACCCACTCTCCTGGTAGCTTCTGATATCTTCTTGGAGTTCCAAAACTTGTTCAGATTTTTTGAGGTGCCCAGGGTGATCAATGTAGGGCAGGGATACTGTGAACCATTTTAAGTTGGAATTCTTTTGTGCACTTGCTTGGAATGGCAAAGAGCTGGTCTTGTGTTCTTAATGCCTCCCTTTGAACAAGTTGAAAATACACTATTGCCTTACACTTGCCAATTTAAAAACCATTTTTTCAGTCACCAGCTGTAGGATAGGAGGTGGTCTCTGAGTCAAGTTATGTAGCCCTGGCTTTTACTGCCACATGGGAACATGAAGGATGGATCACTGAAAACAATGACTGTTTTTCTCTTGACACAAAAAAAAATCTAGTTTTCAAGTTATAGGTTGCTTGCTAAGGACATGAAAATTCTGAAAAAGTTGCATGAAAATAGTTTATTTGCACAAAACTATAATTTACACCAGCTGTTACCCATGTAGCATTCTGCTTTGTGAATGCTCCAGGCTAAGGGGATCCCCAATTGTATTTGAGGGTGACTGGTGCCAGTAAGGGAGGATGGAGAGCTTCATGCATGGCAAGCCACATCTGCAGCGTGGGATTTGGTTTTGGAAGGTAGGTAAAGGGCATGGAAGAACAACTCTGGGAAAAGATAGAACAAGGTTTCAAAGGTTTTACAGTGCAAACTCTTACTCAAATCTGGTATTTATTTATTTATTTATTTATTTATTTATTTATTTATTTTTATTATATCTTATATGTCAAAAACCTCATAAACCGGTCCTTGGCTTCAGCTGTGAAGAGCTGAGATCACTCTTCATTCATGTTGGAACAGAACAAACGTGAAAGAAAGGAAAGGACTGTGATCTTTCCTTCTCTTGCAAAGAGAAAAAAATCTGTAAGAGCCAAGCAGCAGTAACAAACATTGAATTACCTGTTCTACTTTTACTGCAACTTTCTTTCTTCCACTCAATTCACCAATTTTTAAATAAATTTTAAAATAGAATGCATTCTGTAAAACCTGCTATGGATATTTGGTTCAGAACAGACCATTTTCATCATCAAGTCTGACCTCCTGGAAAGCACCATGAAATTTCACTTATGAATTCCACTGTCTAATAATCTGTCAGAGAAGATAAATCTTAGATAGAGTTTATTCTGTGTTGACTGGTAAACCTCTCCTGCTTCAACACAGAAATTTCAAAAGACTTTCACCCTGGCCTGCCACTTAAGTCAATGCTGATAAAACTAGATCAGTCTGTCTAAAGGAATTATTCTTTTTCATTCTGAAGTGCAGGATGACACTTTGCTTTCATTCATTTACAGGCTGAACTAAATGCCACTCAGATCCTTGTTTCAGTGCACCGTGTTGCTGGAGATCTTGGAGACTGAATTCCCATGACACCACTGCCCACCCCTGTAGCTGCTCAGAGTCATTTCCTCTGACGAGCACCAAGGTGACATATGAGCCAAAGGTACCAGTCAAGAGTTGATCTTTATAGAGATATTGATAAGAGGTGTTAAGATCACTTTCTCCCAGCATAAAGGATGCCCTGCCAGCTCTGAGAAATTAACTGAGTAAAGACTCAGGACGTTCAATTTATCAGGCAGAAAAGGTGCTCCTCTGTCCTCTCAGTAACTTAAATACTGCTGCAGTTTGTTTTTGTTACCGCTCTCCTTCAAGACAAAAAGTAAAGTGGTTGACAACACATTGCAAATCTGTGTGAGGATCCCTTATGAAGGCAAGAGGATATTTGCAGAATATTGAATATTCCATTTTAAGCAGCACAGGGGTGCCTGCCAGACTTTAGTGAGCCTGTTCACCTATAATCCAGAAGGATGCCTTTGGTACTACAATGACATTCACTGTTTAATTTATCCTTGCTCAATAATAAAAAAGTAACACTTGAGAAATACATTGAGAGCTCCTGAATCAGATGAGTGCTTAAATCTTAGTCGTAATCAAAGAAAATATATCTCGATGCAGTGAGATGACAAAGTGGCCCTTCAGAGATTTTCCATTGGGCAATTCACTTCAATGCAGCTGAGAGATGGTTATAATGAAGGTTTGCCCATATTTGTCTGGTCTTCTGGATTTGGGAGATCTCTCAGCCTCTTTAGAAACACTGAAAGGTAAGCAACAGTTTCATGCTAAATGTTTGAAGCCTATAGCAGGGTGGAGTCCATGAATATTTGATGAATATACACCCTAATTGGCAACAATTTTGGGTACTTCAACAAAATGCTCATTCTTGTACTGGTTTGAAACCAAAACCAGTAATACTCAAGTCAGAAATACAATTTAATAGAGAGAGAAGAACAAACAACAAGAAAAATAAAAATAAAATAAAATAAAAATAAGACAAATGCAATAGTACAAAGGACCACTGGCAGAGTCAGAATGCAAATCTGACACCCTGTTGGCCACGGTGTTAGAAGCAGTCTGAAGTAAGTCCTCCTGGAGTGACAGATGTGGCTCTGTTGGAGTAGAGATGATCCTCAAGAAAAGGGTCCAGTCATCCTCTGGGAATCCAGTGGAAACAGGCTGCTCTAGGGTCCCTGTGTCCCCATTTTATCTGGTTAGCTCCCCCACACTGGGTGTTGCATCTCACACCCAGTGGGATGATGTAATGTATCATGTCATTGGTGAGCCTTAATGGCCCATTAACAGAAGATATTTCCCAGAGGGGGAGACGAAATTGATGAAGGACATAAGAAACACTGCCTTATCGTGTTTCAGTTATCAGTTATCAGTTATTCCATTAACAGAAGGTATCTACCCTCTTACCCCCCTGTAGAGTTACAAGAGATAAAGAACAATATCTCCCAACTGGTTTCAACAGATGAAAATAGAATACACATTTTTGGTTACATTTTACAACCTAAGACAATTCTTCCGCCACTTTCTCTAGAAAATAATTCTTCATTATGTTTTCCCACTCACTTATTCTAATTCAAAGCTCACTTTTACTGACTGTTAAATTTAGTTAGTTTTCTTAAATTTTAAGAAGTCCAGATATTATAAGAGCTGAGAATTTAAAACAGGATTTTCTTTCAAGTATGACCTTAACTCCCAGTTTACTATTGGTAGAGAGTTGTAGCTGGAGGAGGACCCAGCAAGACTGGTGGGTGCTGGGTGAGGACCTATCCACTTGCCTCAGTCAAGTCTCTAGCTGGTCCATCCCACCTAAAAGTGCTACTAAAGAAATGCAGTTGAAACTTTCAGTCAGCTCTCTTTGTGCTCACTTGATTTCAGATTAACAGAAAAGGATCATCCAAAATCCTTTCTTAGAAAAGAGGATTTAATGCCTTGTCTGAACAAAATGCTACAGACTCTGCAGTGTGGTTAGACCAACCAAGGGGGTCTTTCTTGTTTCTCAAGTCAGTGGGACCAGATTTCTGTGATTCCTTGTTTAGCTGATACAGGTTGCTTACTTTGTCCATGACATGTTCAGTCTGAGGGTCAGAAATGCAGCTTAAATCCCAGGGAGGATTGACAAATGCTTCTTTTTTACTTTCCCCAGTGATGAGGGCACTATTTTCTAGGAACATCCTGCACTAATCAATTCTTTGCCGTTCACTACTCCTTCGGCACCAGCCTGGTCTCTCTGGTATTCTGCCTGCAACATGCAGCTTAATCTCCTCAAAAGATGTGAGCGCCTGAAAAATCTTTGGTTTTTCTAAAGCCTTTGGATTTAATATAAGACACCATCATGAAATTTAATGGTCTACGATATTTCAGAAGCCTGACTGGATGATCTAATGACTCCTTCAGGCTTTAAACATTGAGCCTCTTGGATCCTCACTTTCCCAATGACTGCTTCATATAAAAGACAATTTAGAATAAAAGTAACCTCATCATTTATCATATATGTATTCTTCACGGGAGAAAATTATTTCACAAAATCACAGAAGAAGGAATTTTACTGGGGCATCTGTGGGTTCAGTGGAGTGTTCCTTAACCTAAAGCCTCATCTTGTATGGAGGATTGGAGCCATTTCCCTGTGCTGAATCAGGACTTCAGTCCTGTATTATGAGTGATGTATGGAATACCCTTATCAATAATAATAAAAAAAGAGCAGAGCTCATTTGCTGAAGAAGAAAAACAAAACAATTTCCCTGCCAAAAAGAGTTCAAAGATTGACTGATGTGAAAGTCTCTGGGAGAATAGTGAGGAGCAAATGGAACCTTCTAAACACAACAAAAATAAAAATGTTGGTTTAAAAACTATTAAAAAGGACAGCTGAACTAGGAGTCAGAAAATGTGGGCTCGGAACAGTGTGCCAGGCAGAGGAGCCTGAAATGAGATGTTGGCTGTTTGGATGCAAGTTTGTGACCAAGCTTGTCTGAAGCTGTCCTCAGCAGTGGGGACTGCAGGGTGCTGGGCTGGCTCCTGCCACATCTCTGTGCACCCAGGACCATGGTATGGGGCATGGAGCATGGAGCATGGAGCATGGAGCATGGGACAGGGGACTCACGTGGGCATCCAGCTCAGGGGGTGGCTGAAAACCTGTCCCTGCATGGAACCAGCTCCTGTAGGAAGCACAGCTGGTGTTTCTGGCCTTGTTTCCATCCCTGCTCCTCAAACAGCTTACCCATGACAGGGAGCACTCCAACAACAATTCTTCCCTCCCCCTAGGACATCTGTTTTTTCTTGCAGAGGATCTTAAACCTGAATTAGAGCCAAGAGTCCAGAAAATGTCCATACCACTGCAAGCAGAATACTCTCTGTGCTGGGATACTGTGAGAAGTAGAGCCCCTGGGGAAAGAAGCAGCAGAGAGATGGAATCTCAGTGTGGGCATCTCCCCACAAGTGCATTT
The DNA here is from genome assembly GCA_013400215.1 of Cisticola juncidis. Classification (NCBI taxonomy): domain Eukaryota; kingdom Metazoa; phylum Chordata; class Aves; order Passeriformes; family Cisticolidae; genus Cisticola; species Cisticola juncidis. Next base: position 3,161,281 of record VXBR01010760.1, read on the forward strand.
TGATAAGGGCATATAGAGAAAAAAATAGATTATTGAGAGAAAAGAAGTGTAACCCAGCCTATTTACTGCCTTTTGTCTCACTGTTTAGGCCACTGCCTGAGAGGTGATTGGTTTCCTTCCCCCCACCCCAATTGAAATTAAGCAGGATTTAAGCAGGAATTAAGAAGCAGTGCTTTTTCAGGTACAAATCAGTTTCCCCTCCCTGCTCCCTTTGCTTTGACAAACACTTGTATGAGGCACAGGTAGTGCAATCAGTTCTGTGTCCTCTCAAACTGGGTTCTTGTGTGAGGTCTAGTCCCTAAATGCCTGACACAATTACTTTTTGAGAAGGACTTAAATTGCTTCTGAACAGCCTCCAGTGTACTCTCCATCTGTGACTGAGTTCATTAAACAAATTATTGAGCTTGCTCACCAATGTCATAAGGAACTTCCTACTGCGATGAATTTGAAGGATGATTTTGTTTTGGTTTGCTGACCTCTGAGTTACTCATAATTGGTAACAAAACACATAAAATAATCTTTTATTTTTGTCTTATATCTTTTTACATGCTTAGTTACTGTGTACAAATCCCTGGTGTTACTACATGACTCAGTAAGATTTAATTTTTTAGGAGAGTTACTCATAGATGTACCAACAATTACTGCCCTTGTTTTTTTGGTACATCTATGGTAAGCAATAAACACTAATAGCAAGAGTAAGTAATAATAATAATAATAACAAGAAGAAGAAGAAGAAGAAGAAGAAGAAGAAGAAGAAGAAGAAGAAGAAGAAGAAGAAGAAGAAGAAGAAGAAGAAGAAGAAGAAGAAGAAGAAGAAGAAGAAGAAGAAGAAGAAGAAGAGGAAGAAGAAGGAAGAAGAAAAAAGAAGAAAGAAGAAGAAAAAGAAGAAGAGTAATAAAGCTCTCCTTATCTGGAATGTGATGAACAATGTCACCAGTCATGCTACCTATAGTCCTTCTTGACTATGAGTTGACATAAATGACCTGAATAAAATTGTAATATGAAGAGTAAAGATAAATCCATTATTTTTCCCTGTCTATTTGTAATAATCACAACTTGCCACACAACTGTTTGCTACTGCTTTCCAGCATCTGCTGATGGTATCTGCATCTTTTAATTGTCTAGGATACTGAGTTTAACTGGTTATTTAATTTGGTGATACTTCTAATTTTCTAATTTTCCACAAATTTTCTTTAACCTTTGCAGGAACTTCCCTCTCTGCCATTTGGGAAAGAGCAGAAAACCTGTCCTTTTTGTTTTCTTATGTTGGGATTTGTGTCTCATCTTCTTGCAAGAGATTATATAACATATTTTGCCTTCCATCCTCTTCATGATGGTATGATGCTTGATAAAGAACATTTGTACTGTAGGTGTGCACATTACTTCATATTTTAAATACAATTCTGCTCATTTTGCTGCTGTGCCATGACATTCAGTGGACATTTTTTCCTTTTCATGGTGCATTTCTGCATTTTATCAATTATGGTGATTAAAATACAGTTTTCCAGAAAAATAGCATGATTTGCTCAGCTGAAGAGTTCAGAGAATATATAGCATTTGGATATTCTTGAATTATAGCTCTGTTGCAGCTCAGTTTGCACACTGAGTTGGTGCCAAAGTGACATCCATGGACTTCCTTGAGCAGTGGGAGCCCAGTCCTTTAATTTCTGAGCTTTGCTCAATTAAAATGCACAGTATACATAGTTTACTGGTGTATCTGAAAACTAAATCTCTGTCACATCAGCTAGCATATCATTTTGCTAGATCTTTTAGAAAGTTGGGAACAGGGCAATAGCCCCACTGTGGAGGTGTGGTGACAGCCTCTTTCCTCTGCAGCCACGTGCCAGGACCGAGCTGTTCAGCACTGCAGGGGCAATAGAGACAAACATTTGGGTACGAACACTTCTTCCTTCTTGAACATCTGGCACTCTGGCAGGATGGTAATAGCCTCATACTGGTATCATGCGTATCTGGAAAGCCACCTTAGGATGGCATGATTCAGTGCTGCTACCAAAGAGATTGTACCACTCAGTCTCTTCCCTCTGGGACTGGCAAATAATTTGGGCCATCATCCAGTAAATTACCTGTGGGACTGAGGTGGCTGAAAAGTTACTTGAGAAATGGCTTGCTCCTGGCTGTGTCAGTTTTCTGAGCAACTTCACAGTTGGACTGCAAATTGCAACGAAGTGTGAGTAGTGTGGGAATGAGAAAGAGCTGGGAATGGGAAGTGAGCAGGATGCCAAAAAAAAACAAGGACGGTGAAGCCAGTCCATGTGGTGAGTGGAATTTGGGGGTCCTTGTGCATAGAAAGGCAGCCATGCAAAAGAGAGAAAGACAAGGGGGATGAGAGTTCTTGGTCTTCCCACATCTATGAGCTTAAGTTTCAGGCAGGTCATGAGGCTTGCTCAGAGTACAGAAATTTAAGAACAAACACGGAATTCTGTGTAGAAACTATGTTTAAAATGTCCTTGCTTAACTCTATTACAATTTAAACAAAATGAAATGAATGTAAAATGAAAAGGAAAAATAAAAGGAGGAAAATATAACTTTCTGTATTTCCACCGAGAATACAAGAACACAAAAAGCCTTTAGAGACAACTGACACAATTTGTTCTGATTTGGTTTTGGTTGGCTGGTTAGTTGGTTAGTTGGTTGGTGTTTTTAACTCAAGTAGGGTAAAAATCTTCCAGGATATCTTCCTGCTGGTAAGTTGAGCATAATTCACAAAATATGCTTCTAATTATTTATGACCTCTCAGCATGCAAGAATATGACAAAAATTATTTCCATCACTTTTTCACATTAAGAGGCTGTTAGAGACCAGGGAACTGTCTTTACAGTTAGGACTCAGAATTTTCAGCTCAATGCATGAACAAGGGCTGCCTACAATGATTATTTCAGTGTGACAAGAGTAAAACCATTTTATCCAACGCTACCTCATTCCGTTAAAAATCTATACCTCTGCTTTAATCCACTCAGGTCAGTTTGCCTCATCTCTTTAAAAATTCTGTCCTCCACAATGTCTGATATGGGTATTCTTTTTATAGAAAAAGTAATTATGGCAGTTTTCCAAACGATCACAATACCACTGTGCCCTCAATTCCCAAGGGCCATTCCAAGAATTTCTTTTAATTCAGAAATAGATTACAAATGTGACATAATCTTTTTGACTGAAATTGAGTATGTAAATTTGTCTGGGGAGCCTCAGTCCTCCAGCAGCTCCATCTCTGAGCCCCAGTGCCCAGATGTCCCAGCAGGTGAGAAAAATTGGTCATTTTGGTCATTCCAAGCAAAATGGGCCCAGTTATGCAGCTGGTATAAACTGACTCAGTGGTCACAGGAGTGATGCTGATTTTTGCCAGCTAATGAGACTATTATGTTTATTTTACTTATCTGTGAAGCCCTTTTCTGAAATAGTGTGTGCTGATTGTCTGTCCAAGGTAGAAACATGCCAGGAATTTCAATTTGCCATGCATAATAAATTTGAGGCAACACTTGGGTTTATTGCCTCTTGGTAAGTTATGAAGCTTTTATTGAAGCATATTTTGTTTGAGCATCAGTATTATCTGCATGCTTTGTACCTGAGGTGTTTAGCACATCTCAGGGTTCTAAAACAGGCTACAAACACCAATGAGTTGAGATTTGCAGTGCTCCAGTGAGGAAGGCAAGCAGCATCATTGCAGGTCTGCAGGTCAGGATTCTGAGGAATGGAGAGGCTTTCTAAAGACAGCACAATAAATTTCAGATGATGCTTCCTGCCCTGCTGTCAGTACCTCAAGCTCTTTTCCCATTTCTCCTCAGCAGTGCCACCTGAAAGGAATGCAGCTTGCCTGTGGCTGCTGGCCACATCCCCAGGAGCAGCAGGGTGCTGGATGCCCCCAGGACTGGACATCCTGTTTTGTGCCCCCCTACCCCTGCACAGGGCTTGGCCCCCTGACCTCACAACCCTGCCTGTGGCCCACACTCTCTCCTTTTCCTTTTATGCCAAAATCTCCTTTTCTATGGTCCCAAGCATGCTCTTGCCAGAATCACAGTGCATCTTTCCAGCTCCTGGCTCTTGGCTTCAGCGCCCCCTGCTCTGACCCTGCTGTTCTCCCCCTAACAGCAGCACTTGGGGGCTCCCTCACACCCTGGTATGCATCCTTGAACACTAAATAATTGCAGCTGTAGTACAGAATTTAAGCCAATCATCCACAAGTGGGAGATCTTTTAAAGCTCTTTTTCAAGACACGTTGCCTCAGAGGACAGCTCTGCTGAGACCTCCAAGCTAGCATACTTTAAGTGTGAGGGCTTGGTGTTGCTGGAAATCTTTATCCTTTATCACATGCTCTGCTTGTGGGAACTCATTAGGAGTCAAGCAGGAGAGGAACTTTGCCACTGAGGAGCAGAGGGTCAATGCTGTGAGGCACCTAAATGGCCCCTGCCTGCCACGTCTTTGCTGGGGTTCTGGGGCTGCTGCTGGTGCTGCTGGTGCAGCTGCCACTCAGGCACACATCTGAGAGGAAACCACAAAACCTCCATGCACCACGTGTACCAGCAGGGCCCAGGAGGCTGCTGTGCCCTCTCCTCCAGGGCTGCCTGCTGCTCTGTAGGGATCCCAGAGATGCAGAGCTGGCAAACACTCCACTGCATCTACCCTGTCCCTCCTTCTGCCTCTTGCCCTCCCCAGCGAGCCCAGGGCCACAGCAGTGTCACAGGCGAACACTTGGAATGCAGCTTGAATTAGCCATGGGCTGCACAGGGCTGGGAGTTTTGACTGAGCCCAGAGCAAAGTGCCAGAACAGATGGAAAAAATTAACAGCCATCCCTCTAGTACAGAAACAGAGGAGAAACTTCCATTAGGAAACTTGTTGGTGCTTTCTTACACATACCCTTTCAACCCCTGACATTAATTTTCTCCTTCAACATTGTGTGTACCTACTGCTAACTTCTGTGCTGGATATTTTATCTCCTCTGGCCCAGATCTGCCTCTTGTCAGGAGATGTCAGACCTGCAAGCTGAAATGTCAGGTCAATTGGGAGAAGTTTCCTTTAATAAAACTAGAGTTGCTTTGACGATACCTTAATACAATCTTTAAAATAAAGAGTCTCTTCCTCTCTCATTTTTGCTCTCACACACATGCATACATTTAGATATTTATGCTAATTTTTTCTGGATCCCTGAGAGCTGCTTTTTCTTAAGAAATTAAGATGAGTTCCAGTGTGTACCATCGTTATAAAAATAAGTCAAACACTTCTTTACTTCTGGAGCTTTCAGAAAACCTCTAAGTTTTTGTTTTTATTTTCTTTTCCTAAATGCAATGATCTGTAGAAACCTTTGAATGTTTTCTATCAACTCTTATGCAGTCACTTCCCTTTTTTCTCTGTGGCCAGAATTTCCCTCTGGTGGAACTGCTGCATTTAGTTCCCTGCTGTGTTCTTCAATCCTCAAAATTGAGAACTGTCAACTTCTCAGCACCTCTGATCAGCTACTCAGTAAGAGATTCTCTCCTTTTCAGGCTGAATGTAATCTTCTCAATCTTTAAGATTTAAAAATATGAGTGGTAGAAGAACACAAACCATCCCTTCTCTCCTGAAACACAAAATACATGTATTATAAATTATATTTCTAAACTTTTCTTCCCCTTACTAAATTCCAGCACATTCGTGCATTCCACATTCACTCACTCATCCCTGTTGCACCCCAAAGTTCCACACCAGGGTTCAGTGGCTCATTTATCTATGTAACATTCCTGGATGAATTGTTTGTACAAGTGCATGTAATAGGGACAGAGAAAGCTCAGCTTGGATTCCCAAACCTTAGTTTTGGTTCTGTGGCTGGGATAGTGAGTGGCCAGGGTCTTGCTTGACTCATTTTCACAGTGTGGTCTCAACAAGGGCTAATTGTGCAGATGCTTGTTCTACTTAGACACAAAAACCTAACCTTTTCCTTTTTGTCATTTTCCTTTTTCCTTTTTCCTTTCCCTTTTCCTCCTATTTCTTTTTCTCTTTTTTTTTTTTTTTTAACTGCCATATTACATGACAATGGTGCAGAGAGGAGACTTTCAGAAATTTAGTAATGATGTTATCTCATTAAAAGTTTCCAGGGTTCCACTGAGAAAATGTTGCCAGTCCATGACAGCTTTCCTTTCACCCCAGGACCAAAGAATTTTTGCACCAAAAGGGTCAGCACAGATCAGCTCTGTCTGGACGCTCGATTTTTTGTAGACTAAATATTTCAATCACCTGATATAATGAAATCTGGCAGATAAGAAAGAGGATGAATTAATGCAATGGAAAAGTTTTATGAGAAAAGCAACAGCCATGTTAGATTTGTGGAAAAGAAAAGAGAAAGAATTTGAAATAAAGTAGTGCACTGGAGAGGAAGCTTGCTAAAAAGAGAGAGAAAGAGAGAGAGAGAGAGAGAGAGAGAGGGAAAGAGAGAGAGAGAGAAAGAGAGAGAGTTAATTTTTAAAAAAGTGTCTCTGTGGAACAAAACAGTACTTTCCTTGGGTTGATACTGCTTAATAATGTTTCACAGTATACGGTGTGCCACTTCTTCTGTGCCTCTTGTCATTTGTCCCCACATACCCATGGTGATTTGAAACTGGTAGAATTTAAAGGAAAGTGCTTTATGTAATTAACTGATTTTCGGAAGCCTAAGTGTCTGTGCCAGAGCAATGACAGAGAAATCAAATTGGTTCTTCATACAGCTTGGGAAAAAATGGAAAGCATCCAAAGAAAAATAACAGAGGCTGCAAATAGGCTGATATTAAAGTTCAGGAAGTCCCTGAGCTGTTTGCCTATCTATCAATGAAGGCACATCTTCCCTCTGGCCTGCTTCAGATTTCCCACATGCATGGAAATAAGCCTACAGAGAACTAGAGAGAATATATATACATAGTCATTCACTGTATATTGTGAATCCTTTATGTTTTCATGCTCTGTATGAGAATTATTACACAGATGATCCATAACTATAGTGTTAAGACAGAAAGAAATTAGAGTTCCATCCTTGATGTGTTGAGAGGTAGCCATAGGACTCTCCTTCTCAACAGTGGTGTCACGAGCACAAAATGTTTGATTACCAGTCAATCTTGCAGATTATATCCTTTTTCATAAATTAAAACACGTAGGGACACAAGTGTTCAGGTGGTTACTTCCAGATCCAGCCAGCAGCAAGTCTGCCTTGCCTGTCTAACTATGGCATAATACTCACAGTACTCACAATAAAAGTTTCTGTGAGCTGGTTGTCAGAGACTGGAATTGCAGTGAATTCTTTCTGCAAACATTTTAGAAGTTTTGCTTTCTCAAAGCAGCTTGTGAGGGCAACAAGCATAGATATTTAAGGATGCCACAAGTTGCAGCTTCCAGTTCTATACTTCCCAGTGTACCTGTGAACTAATCCACGTGAATGCACCTGATCCCAACTCTAACTTCCATCTAAAACCCGTAACCATTTACATTTATGTATTACATTAGTTCCTTGTCTTTGTTTCCTCTCTGCTGAGGCACCCTCTTTATGAAGTCAATAAAAAGTTTATATATTCAGTAGTGGTATATTTAGGAGCCTTAGAGAGGATGGTTAAAATGCCATTCCCAAACCAATACAGGATTCTCTCCTCTGGATTTCAGACAGTAAGGATTATCCAGTCCTGTCCCTCACAACTTCAAACGAGTCAGTAGCTGCTTAGTCCAGCAAAGTCCACAGAGTACTGAGTCCTTACTCTGAGGAATTCAGCCAGACAGTAATTTTTGCACTCTATTGTAAACCTCAATTCAGCCATGAAAAGATTTTGTCACATAAGAAAAGAGCAGGGCTGTTCAAGGGTGAGTTGACAACATTCTAGCTCACTTTAGTAACAAGTAAATGTTTTAAATGGAAATGCTCAAAGTGATTCTAAAAAATTGATGTCTCCACCTGTTGCAGAAAAGGCTTTCCTACCTTATCACCTACCTGCCAGTCTGAGATACAAACATGCACTCGGTCCATTTTAGATTTTGATCTATTGCCACCTTAATAGGAGTTAATGAGGAAGATTCTGACAAGTGATTGGCTCTGAATATGATTTTCTTTAATATTTTTTTCCCTTTGAGAATATATTAGCAGCCTTGATGTAGGTTGCTACTTTAGTTTGACAGATTCATAGATTTTACTTCCTTTACTTGTTTGTAAACCATGTATTTTATCCTTCCTTCTGGAAAGTCTGGATGTATCCAAGTACCTGCAACTTCTCCAGAAGCATTCACTATTTATAACTTTCATAACTTTTCTTGCCTGCCCTGGTTTAATTTCACCTGGTTGCTGGTGTGTGGGTGTTTGGGATTTTGAGAGTAACATTTGCCACACGCTGAGTTCTTGCTGATGGGAGTTTTAGGGTAAATAATCAGAGGTAAAGGAAGAATTGAAATGTAAGTAAGAGAGAAAAGAGTCAGGGAAGGACAAAGGAGATTAATAAAAGTACAAAATATTTTTTTTTCTTCTGTATACATGCATTTTGTTATAGATAAAGAGCTGACACGGACAAGAAGCAAAAGGGCCCTTCTAGGGGTGCATGTTTGAAGGCAATGAGAAATGCTGGTAAAGGCACTCTGAGGGGACTGGTGCCAGAGCAATTTTGCTCAGCTGATGGCTCCCCAGGCACTGCTGTGTGCTGATGTGTGATGGTTTCTCACCACAATGGGCCCATGGAGCATTGTGACAGAGCCTATTCCTTCAGTCAGTCCCAGAGGTTTTGCCTAGTGGTCCCAGCTTACCCGAGACCTTGACAAAGGATGGTGCAGTCAGCATCTAGGCATTGGTTCTCTTACAGAATCCTTCTCCAGAGCATGTATATGAATTTCTTAGATGAGGTTCCCTTTTTTTTTGGCAAGGGACAATTTATGCATTTCTTTCCATATTGGATATATTTTGTGTCAATAGCTCATGTTTATTGCAAGCCAGGCACCAAGAAACCTATCCTGCTGAGAATATCTGGCACAACTCTGAAGAGTTCAGACATTTTGCATCCCTTTCAAATGATGAGAAATTTACAGCAATAGCTTCTTGGAGAGAACAGTGGAATCATCTAAAAGCATTTTGTTATCTACAATTTCCCCCAACCAGCTGTGATATTTAAAATACACTAGTTTCTTGCTGGGTTTCTCCTGCCTCTGGAGATCCTGTGCTCCATGTCCCCTGCCCAGCCCCTCCACACCTCCAGCCTTTCAGCTGGGAGTCCTCAGTAAAGACTTTGCAGTTGATTTGTGTCTTGAAAGTTGCAGCTAAAAAACACCTTCTGAGCCTGACAGCCGATGAGTGCAGGAGCCAGAAGCAGATAAATCACTCCTCCTGGATGTTAACTTTTCTTTGTGCTCTGAGGTTTTTAAACTTCCTGCGTAAGTATGGGAAGGCACAGGGATTGCCAGCTATGAAAGACTGAAGTGGCTTTCGTCTTCAAAGCTTTACTGCTACTTGTCATTAGTTATGTCAATTCAAAAGGAGAAAAAAGAGGAGACCTTTAGACTGATGAGATTACATTGACAGTCAGAACTTTTACTGGAATATTAATAGAAGATTATATGAGATTCCTTTCCAAACAGCCAACAGCTCCTGTTTTCCCTGCAATAAGCCAAGAGACCTTCCATCCATAATGATCCAAAAATCATTGTGATAAAATTTAAAATATTTAAATACTTAGAATATGAAGTACTAAATAGAAAAAAAAAATCAAACATAATGTGAGCTTTCATCGTAACAGGTTTTATTGGTAGTTATTAAAATGAAAGTCCAAGGAAGTGCTTCACATCCCTTACAAAGGCCCTTGGAGCAGGAAAGACTTAAGGAAACAAAACCCTTTTTGTCTTAGTGTTGCTGGATGTACTCTGCAGATTCTGACTCTGCATAACATTTTTATGGTTATCACAGACATTTTATCACCTCCTTAAGTGCCCTCAATAAAGAAAGAAGCACAGTCTGCTCTGGAATGTCTTCATCCTGTAGAGACAGAGGGTTTGGAGGGAAAGGAGTCCAAGCAAAGTCTCCATGTTGACACAATGATTTAGATGTTCAAGGCCAGGTTTTAAACTCTCTCATTTTTTCTCCTATTAATTTTTTAATGTGTCCATATTTAAGGGCAAGTCCTTTTTTGGGCGAGAGACCTCTCTTCCATCCTCAATGTAAAATGATGCTTCTTCTCTGCAGACACCAGAACTGAATGGTTCCATGTTATATTAAAATCAGCCCACAAGATGCACAAAGTCAGTATCAGAATAGATGCTGTAAGTTTATCCCAGAAAGTCTAAGGAATCTCATGATTTTGTCACAACACTGATAGAAAATGGTAGCAGAAATGTTACTCATCCTTTTTGTCTGACACTCTCTATTGTTATTTCAAAAAAACTCATTATGGAAATATGTATTCAGCATCAAGACCTGTATGAAAAAAGGAAAAAGAAAAACCATTAACACATTTTAATAATAAGCCATCAATAATAGTAATAAAGTTCCCAAGGAAAGGCATACTATACAATGATTTTTTTTCTTTTTGCAAAAGGACTGAGCAGAGAATAATGCACTACTGAGCAGTAATTGGAATGATAAATGTCTGCAGAGTTGTTCTGTCATTTTATGCTGAATAACAGTGATTGAAAGGTGGTTTTCAATGACAGCTGTAATATTTTAACCATCGGTAGTAGCTATGTGTAGTGAGTACACAGGCTTACAAAGACACCTTCACTTTGAAATCGCCTAAAATCCTAAAACCAATGAGAAATTTTTGAACTGAGCAGGTGTTTAGTGCAGAAAAAAACAGTCTGAAGTGAAAAGAGATTAAATCCTCTCAGAAAAGTTATCTTAAGTGCAATGTATAGAGTCTCTGCGAAATCCTTCCCCTGTGACAGAGGCAACACTGGCTTCCTCTTAGGAAGGAAACACTTTGCAGTCCAGGCAGAAAGAGCGAGAGCTGTGATGTGTAAAGTACTGAATCAAATAGACCTGTGATTGATGATACTTAAGGCACATCCAAAGTCTTTTTATTTATCTCCCATGAAATGGAGACAACTGGTTGTGTGCAGATGATTGAGAAGTGGCATATATCACCACAGAAAAACCCCATTTATTTTCTCCCCTGGAGGAATAGAAAAAGAGTAAAGCTGCATAGAAGCAGGGGTTTACAGGGATTTAGGACTTTAAAATGAAGGTGATTTTAATGAAAAGGCATTATGTCTGCACATTCATGTACTTTTCTGCAAATATTTGCAATAGAACATTTTATATGGCATAAGAATACTAATTTTCAATCATAATTCCTTAGATTATGATATCTCTGAGACAGAGGTCTTCCTCAAAAAGTAATTTTTCTACATTTTTTGCAACAGTCCATCTCATTGACGTGCTGTTTGTAGAAGGAGGCCAACAATAAACATTGGTAATACATCTCAATATATAGAATTGCTGGAAAGGCTCACAATTCAATGCCAGTTTTCATGTGCTACTGCAAGTAAGGAAACATCCCATTGAAATGTTTCCCATGTTGAAACCTTGCCTCCCGCTTGAATGAGTATGGGAAGCCCTAACCAACCTAAGAGGAGATTAAAAGATTTACTGAGCATAGATTTCTGTCAATCCAGAACAAATGCTTGAACAACAAGGTGAGTTCATATATTCCCCAGCTTTTACTGACCCCAAGGGTGATGTGAAGTCTCACCCTGCTTGCCCTGTACCAGAGGACACAATAAAGAGCTCCTAGAGGCCATTTGAGTCTAGCAGAGCACTGTTCTCTTTTTATAAACAGCAATAAACCAGCAATGAAGTCACATAATGAGTCCACATTTATGAATTTGCATTAATGTGGGATAATGTCAGTGAGAAGCAGAAGAGGCACTGGGTCACAAGGTTATTTATACCCTTGGGGCTACCCAATTTTATGTATTTCTATTGCCCTGAGAAGGTCTCTGGGATTTCTGCTGATAATAGTTCCAATAAAGACCATCCTATAAATCATTTTACATAAAATTCTGAGCTGGCTTGGCATTCTTGTTTATGGTCTAGCAAGTCCAACAGAGGAGCTTAATGTATAACAAAGGAAAGCAGGGTCTGAATAGTCCAGTTAGAGCTAGAAAATGACTTACTGAATCTTACACACATTTAGAGTCTAGGAGTTTGTCACATGAGGGGAGGATAGTTTGTACTAAAGTGGCTGTCATCTGAAAGTTATTTAAGATTAGGAATAATATAAGATAATAAGTTTGTCAGAGATCCTGTCAAAGATTTTGATTTATCTCATTCTCACTACCCACTTGCAGCTTATGTCATGTTTTCCTGAGCTTCCTCATATTCCAGTTTTTTCCTGTCAGTGTTCTATAACTCCAGACTCTTCTTGGCTACAGGAATGATACCAGCAATGGGAATAAAAATTGTTCAGCAGAATAAATGCTTTGCTATGAGCACTTGGACTAACATCCAGATAAAAGCTGTGGTGGATGTTCCTTGGTGTGTTTTTTAACAGTTTGGTGTAGATGGTTGCTTAGTTATCCAAATCCCATTTTTTTTGCTACCCTGCATGACTCCAAAATAGTCTTTCCTCAGAAAGTCTTGCTGAGCACTGCCTTCCAAACCTTTCTGACTGGGCTTTGCAATAATTGAAAAGCAGCGTACAGCTTAGCTGATAGCCAAAACTGCAGGTGATGCTTCCAAAAGCCCTTATCCCTAATTGACAGTCAGGGATCTGGATTTACATAAGGACAGCTTTGCAACTTCACCTTTCCCTTTTCTAATTAAACCCTGCTTGCATTATAGTTTGCATGGGGATTCCTCACCTGTTTTATTGATAAATTTTGATAAGCTTCTTATGCTGATTAGAAAGAAAAGGTGATGGTAGTCTAGGGAATCTTTAATGTGGCAAAGTACTTCAGTATGCTTTGTGAATCCCTCCTTTGAAAGCCATGTAGGCAATGCTTGGGCTTAGAAAATGCAGAAGCTATAAAACCTTAATGCCTCCTTCCAACACTTTAAAAAATAACTTCTCTTACTACTGTGCTCTTTGCAACAATTATATTCATGGTATAAGTGGAAAACATACTTTAAAATATTATTTCCCTTTACTTATTTTCATCTTCAGAGTGATGCTCAAGTGCATTCCCCAAAAATAATCAGAATATACATTAAAGGAAAACTTTGAAGGGGTTTTGCTCAGCTCCTGCTCAAAGTAGGGCCAACTTCAGTGTCAAAGCAGGTTGCACAGATGTGACATGGAGGCAGGAAGTCTGCAGTGAAAGGCTGCTCCACAAAAAGAGGGCAAGCCTGTTTATTTCTTTTATTTTTATACATTTGTGGGTCTGGTTGTGGATTGGCTTCTGAGGTTACCATCTCTGCACCCCACTGGCCAGACCAGCTGTCAACCAACATTATTTTCAGGTTAGAAATATGTAAACAAAGGACACACATTTATGAATGTGAACAAAACCAAGAAAGGTTGTTTATGTTCCAAAATGTGAGAAAATGATAAACTGCTTCTAATATTGTACAGAAGCTAAAGAACTGACTCCATCTTATGAACAAGTAGAAGGCTTTAAAAAAACTCAAAAAATGATACACAGAGATACTCCCAGCTGAAATTTGAAAACCTCCAAGAACAGAGATACCCAGATTCTCTGGGCAATCTGTTCTTGCATTGAACCACTGTCATGGTGAATTTTTTCCTCATATCTGGTTGAAATTTCCTTGCAACTTGTGATTGTCACCTCTTCTCTTCACTGTGCCCTTCTGTGAAGAGCCTAAATTTTCATATTCTCCCTTTTGGGAAGGATAGAAATTTAATCTCCCTTTGTCTTCTCTTCTCTGGAGTAAGCAAACCCAGCTGTCCCAGTCTGTGATAATGCATTGTGTGATCAAATATCTACTCTCTCTTTGTGATCCTAACATTTATCACAAGTGATACAGTAAGTAATGCAAATCAAATTATTTTTGCATTCCAGCTGGAGTAAGATAAAGAGGCAACAGTTTTTTGAAGTGTTTTTATGCAAGTTTGAGTAGAAAATAACACAGATGATGGAACTGGGTATGAAAACAAAATGAGGGAGCAGGGGTGTCACTGTGTCCCACTGACCTTTAAATCCTGATCCCCTGCCCTATCCCTGAGAAGCCATAAACATAGTAGGGCACTGTGGATCCATTGCACCTTGTGTTTTTGAATACCCTAAACACAGCAGTGGAGAAAGCAGAGCAATGGCTCCAGGTGATGCTCAGTGAGAGATATGGCAAGATGACCCCAGTGAGATCCAATCCCTCAAAAAGACTCCATCCAGCCTCACAGGAGACTGCAGGCTGCAATGTCCCAAAACTAATGGAAATCACTTACTGGACTTAGCAGAGCTGCACGAGTTGCTTGCAATTTCCAGAATGGTGCCTTATTTAAAACACCAGGCCTGACTCATCACTTTGTTATAGAGGTTTAATGGGGTGGTGAAGCACATTCGTCATTTTCAAAAACTTAGAAGCATTGGTAGAACTTCTCTCAATTCATATACTTTAATATATATGTTAGGATAAAATTTTATTTTTAAATTTAAGAAGAGAATAAAACCCAGTACTCATAATTAAGGGTGTGATAGCAAAACAATAATTTTCTGGAAAGATTATATATCAAGAAAAAGAAAACTTGTAACTTTACTGATTCATATTTTCACCTTGAGATTCATATAGCCTGACACTTTTTTGCCATTTTTAAGTATGAATGCAAAGGAAACCATTATTTCAAGACATTAATTCCTGCAATATTTCATGTCTGTAGGGTTTTTTTCCCTGACTGCTTGGTATAATGTTCAAAATCCCATATCCCTTTTTTGTATCCAAATCCTGTTAATCTTCTTCTTCCTCACTTTCGTCATCCATTTTATCTTATCCATCTTGCAAGTAGAAAGGGGAGAGAGGAGCAGGAAAAAGCTTAAGGGGCAAGGAGAAAAACAGTTCATGCACTTTAATTCTGTATTCCAGTATAAAAATATTCTGCAAACATTTTTAGTTTTGTTATGGAAAACATTTCAACCAGCTCTAGAAGTTTAGATAAAAATTGCCTAAGGTAATTCTGTCAAGAATAGAAGACAGATATCCTCATCTTCCCTAGGTGTGATGTTTGCCAAATAAAAAGAAAAACTATGGCAGATTAAAATGACATGTCCTTTCCCAATTCTTGCTGTCCTTTAGTAGCTGGAAGAGAACTGCTTGATGTTTTTTTCCTTTTTCTTTTCTGATCTTTCTCTCTTATTTAAAAGGAATTAAATGAACTGGGTTGGAAACCCTCTCACAATCTCATAAAATGCCTCTGCATGATACTGCACATTTTCTTCTCCATCCTGTCAGTTGTTATAGTGTATTTTATACAGGAAGGGCTTGGGAAATGTAAACCATGATTGCAGTATATGTCCTCTTGTTCTTAAAGGCACTGTATTTAAGCAAGATTCATACCATGATTCCTGAGACCTATTTCTAATCCTGCCAATATCTCATTTTATGACCTTGGGCAAAACTTCTCTCTGCCCTTCAGGCTACTCATCTGCTATAGAGGAACAGAAATCAGAGATACTTTAGGGCATTATGAAGTTTAATCAATATCTGTAGATCCCTCAGAGATGCTCAAAGGAAATTTGTCATCAAAATGGACAGTTCGTACCAGTGTACACATACCCCATCCACCAAAACCTTCTGGAGGGGTTATCTTGAGGCAGGGAGTAGAGATCATAAGCTGTGTTTGTTTCCTTTACTGTCATCTGCCTACTGCCAGCTGCATGCACCAGTAGAGAAAATCACTATCCAATTTTTTCCACTCATTTTTTGTAAGTAAATGCAAACAGTGAAGAAAGTGTGCTCTGACACGGATCCCTGGGGCACCACTGGGCTGCCCACTTTGCCAAAGCTGGGCTTTTCTGGTTGTTTGCTGAGCTGCCATCAACCCAGTGTAGTGATTTGTCTTCTCTCTCACTGGTTCAACACAAGACAGCAGTGTGAGGAAAACACAACACAACACAACACAAGACAGTGTGAGGAAACAGAAATTTTAAACCAGGATGCCCTCACTGTGGGTGGGATTCCACTGTGAGTGCAAGGTAAAGGAGAGGTGAAGAAGCAGAAGAAATTAATCCAACTGAAGGGTATTTTATGCTGTGAGTGCATTATCAGCTTTAAGGAACCAGGCCAGTGGGGTGGCCCACAACAGGCATTTTACAAGCTTTTTTAAGGTGACTGTTGGTACTGCTGTTGAACGTGCATTAAAAAATAGATTTATTTATTGATAAACTTAATATGATGATACTGCTACTCAAAAAAAGACTTATTCAGGGCTACACACAGAATTGACATCTGTTTATAGTTCTCTGTTTCTTGCAATCATGGGCATTAAATTTATGAATAGGTTAACACTGGGTCAGAAGAAATAGGTGTTTAGATGGAGAAATTTTATATAGAAGTTTAGCTTTAAGAGCATTTTCCAGATGTGAAATGCTGACAACTCACCATAATTAAGTGAGAACCCTATGATTTTCTTGAATTTTTCACAGGTTTGCATCACGTACAGAAATAAGATAGGCATTTCCTAGCTCAAGGCTTTCACAGATTCCTCTAAATAGGTCAATGTAATAAAACAGCTTATTAAAATATGCTTTCAGATATATAGAATATGTATAAATTGATCAACAGGTGTTCATCTCCTGGCAGAAGTTTGTGGTTACATGATTAGGTGCTATGCTAGGTGCTGAATGAAAGTACTTTTCCTTTTTTGCTGCAAATTCCCCAAAATAGACCCAGCTAAACGGAAGGTGCAAAATTCACAAATTATTGCCACCTACCATTGTTTCTGCTGTTGTTTTCCTAGGAAACATTACTGGAGTACAGTTTGCAGCACGTCAGCACTTGTTAAGACAGGTATCTGAGAGGTGGAACTCTTCTATCCAGGTGAATTTTCAGTCCTCTTTCCTGAAGTATCTTCCTGCAAACAGGAGTGTCACAGACCAGGATGACTGCTGGGCTTTCTACAGGGGGGTTGTGCAGATCATAACTGCTCTGTTGTACATCCTGCTTCCTCTGAAATCCTTATTTTACATCTGCAGGCGGCAAAAATCTCTTCCAGGTATTCACATTGTCAGCCTCCGTTCTCCTCCAGACACATAAGCTGAACTTAGGGCTTTTTTTATAATTACATGCTCATACAGGGTTGTGAATGGTTTCCTTTGGGATTGACACTCCTGTGCCAGGCCCCCAGGCCATCAGTCACTTCCTGGCATTAATACTGTCTGACCTTCTTCAACACTGATCAAGTGCACTTGCTCCATCCTTTGCCTTGTTGCCACCTTCAGTTGTTAAGGTTAATTCAAGTTATACACCCAAGCCAGAAAGAGGGAGTCTTTTGGCAGAAGGATGTGCAAATGAGCAACAAGATAGGCAATGAATGGGGAAAGAGAAGAAAGAAGAGTAGAAGGAAGTGGTGAATAGGCTAAATAGCCAGATTTGTGGTACCTGGGAAGTGCTAACAAGAGGACAGTGGTGTCTTTTGTGCACAGGATCTTTGATGTGGGATTTGAAAAAGCTGGAGCTCGTGTCCCAGGACATCTCCAAAGGATTGCCATTTTTCTCAATTTATTATGGATGTTTTTAATCTGCTGCCTGCAATGGCCAGGCACTTCATCTCACTGGACCCCATGGCGTCTGCTCTGGAGAACTTCTTCAGAGAAGATCATCTCTTTTCCTGTCATCTCAAGTCTGCTCACATAACAGTGGAACTTGGGATAATATCTCCAGCCAAATACTGTCAAGTGCTCTCCATAAAAAAGAAAATTATCTTGGTGTCATTAGTGCCACAGAAGGAGGTGTGTAGAGTAGTTCTGGAGATGATGGGCACATTTGCTTCAGAATTGCACTCCAGGCCTGAAACAAATCATCAAACAACATAATAACAGCTGAATTCAGGTTTGCAGAAGCAAGAGATCATTACAAGCAAAGGACCTTACTAAAGAGCAAGGAGCAATGGAGTTGCTTAGACTTCTAAATTGCACAGACCACGTTTGATTTTATGTTTTGCTTTTTTCCCTTTTCTTACATATGGCATGATATTCTGATTTATGTCATGCAACTTAAAGGCCTTAGCTAACTACAAAAGCCCAAGTCACTTATCTGAATCCTAAATAGTTCTTTGTATATTATGACAAAGAAGTATCACAGCTTAAGAATTGTATTTAAAAAGCAAGTCAGCTACATTTTTTACATTGTGTCTCATTTCCAGCTTTCCAATTTCATAAGCCTTTGTTTCTGTTTTATGAGACAGTTTTAATGGAGATTTCCAGACAAAATTTTCTATGTTGCTACTGATTTTGAACATTTCATCCAGTATGTTCTATATGACATTAATTAAGTGCTTAATATTAATAATGGATTTGCTATGAACTTGGTTCTTATCTGAATAAATGGATCGTGCCATATTTTCATTGATCTTTTTAATGAAATAGTGTTTAGGACTTTTTTAATACCTCTCCAATATGGAAAGCTTTATTCTTCAAAAGTCTTTGCTCATAATTCCTACTGAACCTTTACTGAGGCTGGATGACAAGTCCAAGGTACAGCACTGAAGGTATAAATGACCCTTTCAAATTACTCACTTTGTTTTCCGTCTCATTTTTATTTATTACTGAGCTGATCTTTGCTCTCCTAGCAAAGGAAGATAGAGTTCCTTAAATCATGCCTGTTGCAATAGTGGAGCTTTACAGTAAAAGCCATTGGACTGCCAGAATTTTCTAGGTAACAGAGGATGGTGACACAAATTCTATCTGCTCAATGCCGCAGCTTTTGCAGACAGGCTGACTTTAAAACATTCTGACAGTCAAATGTTATAAATTTATATACTGAAATATGTGTATGCATTTCTAAAGGGTTAGTGACTGGCCATGTACTTGAAATTATGAAGTTATGGTGTAGTTTCCCTTTCGAGGTATTAAGGCTTTTAAGGTTTATTTTTCTTACCATTTCAAAGTCATTCAGAAGTATCCATCTAATAGAGTCATGGAAAAATTGTTCTCCTTCCTTTTTTCCTTTTGAGGTCAAAAGAGTCTGACCTTTAACTTCCTTAGATCTCTAGGAAGATAGAGGAAGGATGGCATCCTACATAGGAAATCAAAATGAATAGACTATTTCTCATACAAGGTTGTAGCTCTGCTGGAATTTTGATTGTTTATGAGAAGTATTTATAATCTTTACCCTTCTTGCGACTGGAATTCTTCTGGCCTTCTTGTCTATACCTGCAGTGACAAGCAAAACCTTTGAATCAGACCAGTTGCCCACTAGCCCTGTAATCAGGGAGAGGCTGTCACAGTTGCAGCACTGGGCTCGGGTCACAGTCTGGAAAGTTGCCAGTGAATACCCCTGTGCCTGACATGTGAATCCAATTACCCTCCTACAAGCTGTGTCAAGAGAGAGACTTATCTCATTAATTATACATGGAAATTGAGATCCAGCAACATCTGACGAGGTTCTGTATTTCAAGCCTTGGTTTTCTGATGCTGTCAGCAGCAGATCAACAATCTAATTAAAATGGCCATCAAAGCAGATTTGAAATACATTAAATGGTTCCCATTAATGTCATATTTAATTTACTGGTTCAGTGTTGAAGATGTTCATTACTGTCCTTTGCTTGATTTTGAACTTCTGGGCAAGTTTTATAAATGATATTTACTTCTCAAAAAACCTAAACACCCTGTTTACATATCTGACACCTCTCTGTCTTTTCACTCCCAGCTTTATTGCATCCGGGTTGCCAGCTACCCTTTAGTTACTTCTTCAGAACAGCCTGAGAAACTTAAAAAGGCTGGGGGAATTGCAGCCAGGGGGAATGGCTCCAGCTATTTTTGCTGTTTGTTCTCTCTGTCCTTCCCAAGGAGGAGATTTTTTGTCTAATTGTACAACTAAGTTGAGTCTAATGATAAGACCTGAGGGAATGGTCTGAAGTGGTGTCAGGGGAGGTTTAGGTTGGATATTAGAAAAAAGTTCTTCACCCAGAGGGTGTTTGGGCACTGGAACAGACTCCCCAGGGAAGTGGTCTCAACACCAGGTCTAACAGAAGATCAAGAAGTCTTTGGACAATTCTCTCAGGCACGCGGTGTCTTGGGGATGATGCTGTGCAGGACTGGGCGTTGGACGCGACGACCCTTGAGGGGCCCTTCCAACTCAGCATATTCTGTAATTCTGTGGTTCACTGACATGATGGGATGGATGCACCTTCCCATTTACCATCAGTGTTCTTTCTGACTGCTGTGCACTAGAACTCAGTGGGTACTGTGGGTAAGGAAGACCGAGTTGCAGTTTTAGACAGAAATAGGCTGTAAGAGGTCAGCTGAGATGTCTCAGCTTCAGGCACTGTAGAATTACTTTGCTGTTCTTTCTTGCGGGATACTCAGGAATGTAAAAGGCATCTGTCACTAAAACCCCCACATACACAGATGAAGAAGGAAAAGGTATTCTGAGAGGGTGTGTTTAAAAGACAAAAAAGACTCTTTTTTGTCTTTTACAGATGGCTGTGTTTGTATTTTAAAGCAAATCTGTGTAATAGAATGGAGGAAAAAATAAGCCTAGTTATGAAAAAATTGTCGAAACCACTGTTGTGTAATCAGTGTATATATGTTGCCAATGTATACATTGCCTTGCTCTAAAATAGTGTCTTTCAAGAAATGTGTGGAAACTTTACATTGATCTTAGTGTGATAAGAAGTCACACATTTTTGTTTAATAAAACTGTGACAGAATTAGAGAAATACCTTTGCTGAATACTTTACAACACTATGAAAGCTTCAAATTCAGAAGAATGCAAATATTTGGCATCTTTGGTGACCCAGGAAAGATGTCAAATTGTATAGCAGAATTGTACCCAAAGAGAAATTCCCAGAAATATTTTTTCATTACCTATGAAAATTAATGTGTTTTTTATTTCACTTATCTAACACTAGTCACCACATGAAGAACAATACTAATTAAGAAAACTCCAGAAATACTTAAATAAGCTGGAGGCATTTCAATTTCGGAGAGAAGCAACAAAATCATTCTTTTGTAGTGACACTATGAGGGACTTCTACATAAGCACATACCAAAGAGTCAGTTACTAGAAGGAATAAAGACCAAATTTTTGAAGCTTATAAACACTATATTATAGGAAGAGTGATTCAAACAGTGTCTGGCTGAAATAAATGAGATTAAATTCAGCCAGACTCAAATGAATGTTAGCATGTAATATTTTACAGTTTTAGGCTATTAGAATGTCAGAAACTGTTACTCTGAAAAAATCACACAGAGCAAATCTCATCTCACTATCCAAAAGAGGATTGGGAAAAAATCATGATGTTTTTAGAACTACATATGTATCTCTGAAAGGGAGTAAGTCTTTAATTTTGAGCAAGTCAATGTTTTTTGCCATGAGTGGGATTATATGGCATTAGTAGTTTACTGAGACTGTCTACAAACAGAAATGTGTTAACTCAAATGAATTATTTCCCTGTAGTATGCCAGCAGAACAAATCAGCCTTGTAATAACTGCAGCCTTCCTTCCCAGAACATTGACCTTAGATGTGAACAACCCTTGGACATTTAGGCTGTATCTATACCAGTAATCGAAAAAGGAAGACTCCTAGAGGCTGTAATTCAGTCATCCATACCATAATATTGTTACAATGGTACCTTGATATACTTTTGGACCAAAGCCCAAGCATTGTCACTTTTTTTGTTTTAGAGAAAAATTCCATGTGAATGTGTCATTTCAGCTGAACCATTCACAAGTATTTTGCTAGCAAAGCAAAAAAAAAAAAAGTTGCTTTATGGTTGAATTGAATTGAATTATATTCTTGGCAATGGCAGCTCTCAGGAGCTTTGTGTCAAAATTCTACAGTGAAATTAAAGGTGATTTTCTTCTTTTCTGATTTGCTCTCCTTCTGTGTACAACACTTTTTTATTATTATTATTTTTAGTGCCAGTCTGCTTTTTTCTCTGAATTCATTGATAAATCCTGAAGAATTAAGATCTTTATTTGGAGTACAAAAAGTTTGCACAAGATTACCTCGAGAAATTATAATTTTAGCCTACAAAGACATCCTTCCATTGCTGGTAATAGTGTGGTATGGTCATGTGGGAATTGGATGACCAGGGACCCAGAGCAAGTTGGCCCTGGTCGACAATGAAGTGGGCATTAATCTGAGACTGTGGGAGACCAGATGCTAGGAAGGGGAACATCTGGTTAGATTATGGAGAGTAGAACAGGATTATGGGAATGTTTATGTTAATGAAGCTGCACCATATAAAGTTGTGTTCTGAGTTCTTGTGTATGACTGGTTAACAATGTTTCACACATCAGGTAATGTCAATGTTCATTGGTTGGCCATCCAGGCTAAGGTCTATATGTTGCTATGTTTGCCCCATTGTTGGGTCTTTGAGAGTGCCCCATACTGTGTTCAGTTTATGTTCTCCTTTTGGCTCAGGCTATTTATTAAAGTTATATTCCAGGTTTACTCGATCATTGCTGCCCCTATTTCAATTGCACCCCAGCCGGTCTGCTTTGTGTCACATCACCAGCGACACAGTCACTCTGGAGAAATATTAATCAGACAGACTGACAAGACTTTTAAAATGTAGTATATTGGTCTCCAGTGGTTTAGCAGTAATATTGATTTATTTATAATTTGATAATTTTAATTGCGTTAGGCAAAAAACCTAAGTATTTTCTCCTATTTTCAATCACAAACCACTTCAGCTGTTTGTACTTCAGAAACAGAAGGGAAGGAAGGCCTCTCTTTCCCTCATGCTTTCCTTGCTTCCTGCTGGTTTTGAGTTTGCTTTCTTGTTAAACCTGTGAATTTTAGATGTATATGACAAAGACATACATTCTGTAGAATTCTCTAAAACACGCTTGATTTCAAGCAATAATGTGGTTTTATTATTTTCCTTTTCTTTGTTTTTTCAAGTATTGTCCTATTTTTGGGGGGTAAGAGGGGAGCAAAAATACGTTCTGTGTCTCCAGAGAAAAGAATGGGTTTTGATCAATCTGGAGAGGAAGAAGTTGTCTAGAATACTGTCCCATTTTAATTGATATGCCAGGGAAGCCACTTATTTTCCTCAGAAAACATAATCTGAACTGGATGGCAAAGAAAAACAGATTTGAAGTAGAATTAAATTCCACTTAGTGGCTATGTTATTGCAGAAGCACTTCCAGCACATTTTGGGGTAACTGTATTACTTCTGCCTTTCCTAGAGGCTGTGAATATATAGAAATGCACTTAAATTGTGATCAGATCCTGTCCCCCAAGGCTGATATTTCTCACTGCAGGTAATCAGGGAGCCAGGATTAGTGAATGAGTGCAGTAGGATTCAGAAGTTCTGATGTTTTTTCTGTAAGTAATACGGGCACAAAATCAAGTTCCAATTTATCACTACCTACCTACTAGGTGATTTATTCCATACTTTTATATAATTTCATTTTTTTAAAGGGTCCTTGAATCAAGTGCCTCCTGCACTGATAAGTCTGACACCTCTCTGCCCTTTAAAGACTTTTTAGACATAAGTGTGATTAGTGAAGTTAATGTGTTAAAAAACACAGCAAGATTTCCTTTCAGAGACAGAAAACAACACTTTGAATTTAAGTCTGCTGAAATGTGTCTAGGGGTACACTCAGGGGGAAAAGAAGATTAAACATTCCAAGTGTTATGTTTTACAATACAACACAGAACTAAGTGTGAATAATCATAATATTCTGCCATGTGAACTGACAGAAACCAGGGTAATGTGACTCCCCTTCCTCCACTGATGCTTACAAGAATTATTCTGCTCTGCTTCTTACAATTTTTCTCAGAGGATTTCCAGATTCATTATAAACACAGACAAATCAGGACTCCTAAGGGAATAGCTCTCTGTACTCCAACCATGCATATAATCTAAATGTCTTCTTTACATATGCTGTAACAAATCTCACAGAAACAGGTCTCTGCCAAGAGCTCTTGTAGGCAGGAGCCCTCCCAGCCCACACAGGTGGCAGGGGATTCTGGGCTCCCGAGGGGGACAGCAAGTGTGCACATGACAGTGCATTGCCTGCTTCTGTGCAGTGAGTTTCATAAATTGTTAAATTTGGCTCTGTCAGCTCATGTTTGCTTTCTGTCTTTTGAGGCAGGATCCAGGTAGCCTGATGCTCAACTGATACAGTGCCTGGGTCTCTTGAATATTTTCTGTTCGAATAAAGAGGAAAAAGGATTTATTGTAGTCAACCTTGTTGAACTGCCACTTGGGGAAAAAAAAAAAAGGCAACTATGAGTTTAAACTACAATACTTTTTCAGACTCACTACTTTCATAGTCCTATGCAATCAACCTCACATGGCTGAGTTAAGACTTTGACCACAGCACTGTCCAGTTACTTCAGCCAAGGCTGTGATGCAATTGAGCACTAAAGACTTAATCACTAGCACCAGCATGATTTTAGAGCATTTCTTAGAACGACTGCATGGCATGAGACCTATTAAAGCACTTCTAGACACAGCTTACTAACAGCACATGCACGGGAAACAGCTTCGGGAGACAGTTTTTCCTTATGAGCACAATTAATTAGTTGAATAAAATACATACAGGCAATTCAACACAGTTGTCACGGACATGAAGTTGCCAAAGCTGAGTGTTCAGATATTTGCATACCACTAACACACGTGCTGAAAACTGGTGTGAATGATGCTCACCAAAACTTCTGTCAGTTTCCTCTGAGTAATGAGTTTCCTGCTCTATAATTACAGATGTATTTTCTTGGGGTTTCTTGAAATAAATACAATTAATTTATGTTTCTGTGGAGAATCCTCCACTGGGTGCCTACAGTCCCCATAGGTGGGTGGTAGTGCAGCTGCAGTAATGAAGGTGGCAAAATATTTCCTCGGTTTAGAAAAAAAGGAGTAAAAATGTATTTTGCTTATTCAAATCTTCTCAGAGCATCTCAAAAGTTCTGAGTCAGGTGTTTGAAGCCTTTATTGATTCTACAGCAGAAGTGAACTTTCCACACTGACATGGAGTCAGCTGCAAGCAGGTGGGTGTTTTGCTGTTTTCATAATGCATAAAATGGTCTAGAGAGCTAGACACCTAGCTCAGCATTTCTGAAGGTTTCAGAGGAGTGCAAAACTGACTGCTCAGCCTATTACTAAATCACAAAAATGTGCTTATTTTGCTTGTTCAGTATGGAGTAAATTCACATAGACTTTTTTCTGTCTAGCTTATCCACAAAGCTAGGTAGCCATCTATCCATGTAGATGGGCAATGAAGGCTTGAAGGATACAGCCCTGGCAGCATATTCAGAGAACTAGGAAAACTATTCCTATCTGTGAACATGGAGGCCTGCCAATGCATTGCAAAATCCTTGCACAAAGAGCTCAAATTACTGCCTTATGTCATCATAACACTCTGGTGAGTCACAGAACCTCTATCTTGTAGGATCTGATAATGGAAGACTGTTCATTTTAGTCCCTGGAAGAAGCTCAGCTTTGATACTGAAGAGCTACAGCCTGGGTTCTATGCATGGGGGCACTTACTCCTCGGTAACTCTCCAGCCCCCTGGCATTTCTTCTGCTGTGTTAACCACAGCAGAGGACTCAATGTGACAGAAACTGAGTAAAAGCAGCCTTTGTCAGATATGGCACCAATGGCCTACAGTCATCTGACAATAAAAATTTTCCATCACATGTTTTGAGACTAACTTCCAAGAGGTTGAAAAATACATTCCCTTCATCAATCCCCTGAGTAACCACTACTGTTATCATTAAATTGTGGTGGAGGTGGTCTGGTGTCATAGCAAATTTTCTCCCACTCTAGTGTCTTAGTGTATAATATTAAATACACAGCTTGTACTTGTGGCTCAGAGAGTTTTCACCATAAGAAAGGGTAGTGGAGTGATAAAGTGTGTGGCTTTCTGAAAAATATTCTCTGGCTCTTTTCAATTCAAGGAGACGGACAAAGAACAACTCTGCTCAATTTCCATGTACAGCATAATAAAGACAATTTATAGTCAAGTGGAACAGAATTTGAAGGCAGATTTCAAGGAGCAGTTTCTCTGAAAAAAAATAGATTTTGCTTTAAATATGTAGGATTTCAATAAGAGGTGCAATGCATTTATAAATGGGGGTGGTTTTGTAGCTAGTGCTGTTGGTGCAGCTTTGTTGCAGCTGTATCGGTGTAATTTCAGCATCTCATTCAGTTAAGAAAAGCAGGAAGAGGATCACACACTGAAAAATACCTTGGGCATCCGTATGAATTTCTCTCTTTTTAATGACCTTGGTATTGCAAATACCAGATTCTTTTTTCCTTTAGGGCACTTATGAAGGTCACTTTTTTTGGGTTAGTCTTTTTCTAAGTAACCTCAGGGTGTTTCATGTACATTTAAATAATTGGAGTTTTGAGTCCAGGTTTTATTCTTTTTTCCTTTAAATTTGTTCAGTGCAGAGCTCTCTGCTTCAGCCCTTCAGGACATCTCAAACTTGTTGGGTCAAGGAAGGATTTTCCTGAAACTGAGTTCTGGGCATTTGAGCATTTGGGCATTTTTGAGGCACTTTCTACTATTAGACCAAAAGGGTAAGTTAACAGCCTCATCCTTGTTCTAAGGACATGCTTCCAAATGAATTACCTTAAGCTATCATATATTCATACAAATTTTTCCAGGATATTAAATTGATGGACTTTTCAGGAGCTTTCCCTCAAGACTCTGCCTTCAAAATTTTTGATACTTCCCAAGACTAAGATGAGATTTAAAGCAGCAGACCTAATTTCAGTGGCAAAGTTTCATCGTATTAAATTTCGTGGAGCTATGTGTCTTTCATTTGAGAACTCTTACTCTTTTAGATTAGAGACAGAAATATTTAGAGCTGGCATTTTCATAACAGCAGTGCAAGTCTTGTTTTATGTACACAGGAATGAAAGCTGGAGAAAATAGGTGCACAGGCTAAGGAGATGATTTCGGGCAGAAAGAAACAGACTTACTGTAATCTGTCTCTGTAATCACCAATGAAATTTGTCTTGAAGAATTTTATTTGTAACAGGTGAGGAAAGAGTTAACAAGTAGATGGTAAGCTTTAGGGACCAATGCTTGAATTAACTCACTTGTCATCTTTAATTTAGTAGTCAGTCAAGATGTACAGGATATCAAATAATGCAATAGTATAAAAATATTATTGATATTTTTGAACTTTCTTTCCCTTGCCAAAGGCTTTAAGCAACCCAGCCACAAGTACAGCTTTTCATGCTACATGCTCCAAAGCAGGAACCCTGACTCTAGCTCAGAGTTTTAACTACAGACACTCCATGTAAATGCACAAGATTAAGGCCTTTGCTTTATTCTTGTACCTATTTCCATTCTATCTTTTCAGAAGGGGCAGAATGGATGGTTGCTGTTTTCTTAGCCCTAATTGCATCCTTGGCACTAATGTTATCACTCTCTGTGTATCATTATCATCCTACTGTGAAACAGAATATAGTGCCTAATCTCAATTTGCTCTTTTCCTGGTTTTTGGACCTTTATGGTATTCTTGAATTGCTGAAATATAACCACAATCCTGAACCTTGGGTAAAAATCTTCTACTCGAAGATTGCAATAACTGAGAATTCTTCTATTTATCTCTGGAAAATCTAAAGTATTTTATAGCATAATAGCCTTGTGTATTTAGATTTTTCCAATATTAACTGTATTCCCACTCATAATCCTTACCCTACTCTTGCCAGAGGATCACTTACATGCAAACACAGTAAAGGTCCTTATCAGAGTGAGCACGTCTCCTTACTCTGTATGCTGGGAACAATTCCATAATAAAATGAGACTTTTAGACTTTATGTTTCTTAACTGAAGCCCCTAAACCTAAACTCAGATACAGACAATACATCAATTTTGGTGATAAAATAGAACATAAGGCTTCAAGCTACAGTCCTGATTTAACTATGCATTGACCTAAATCCTAAACCAAGAATTTAAAGCAAACATTGGTTGCTAATCACAAACGCTGTTCCTGTCTAATGGAGAATCAAGGGAGAATGAGGGAAATCATGTTCTAAAATAGAATATAATTGAGTGTCCTAGATATCCACAAGCCTTCTTATAACTATCTGAGGTGGTACAGAATTCAGAAATAAACAGAACACCCAATAATTTGAATTTCCCAACTTTAATCCCAAAGTAATGCTAACTGCAGTCATACCCAAAGTAAGAAGTAATTTTTTTTAAAATGTATGTACATAAGGTCTTATCAGCACCAGCCCCTTCTCCAATTTCCTTAGACCAGCTTCCTTTGTTCACTTTCTTTGGGTAGGGAAGGAGACAAATTCTGCCTCAAAGGATTTAGCAGCATCTTATTTCCTTTGACAAATGCTGTTGCATTCACTTTTTTGTGTCAGAGTGTGTTGAACAGAAACTTCATTACTGCCTGACAGCAATGTTTGTGTGTGTTATTCTGAGCAATGGGATAAAAAGCATTTAAAATGAGAGAGAAATCAATAATTTGCAAGGCTGAGGGTTTCCTCCCTATTTGGCAAGCCCTGACTCCATTAAATACCCCTTTTTAAACACCCATTTGTGGGTTGCAGTTCAAATTACTGTTACTTTTGCAGTGTAAAGTCATATTCAACCATTGGTTACTCCTTGTTGCCTTTCAGTCAATAATTTAAAAGCACTTTGAAAGCCTTAATTGAGTCTCAGGGTTAAGCAGTTGTGATAATGAATGTTGTCACTTGTAAGAAAGAAACCTGTTATGCCATGAGATTTTATAG
Source organism: Cisticola juncidis (assembly GCA_013400215.1). Taxonomy (NCBI): domain Eukaryota; kingdom Metazoa; phylum Chordata; class Aves; order Passeriformes; family Cisticolidae; genus Cisticola; species Cisticola juncidis. Next base: position 3,190,029 of record VXBR01010760.1, read on the forward strand.
CTATCTCAGATTCTTGTCTCTTTCATTTATATTTACTGCTTATCTATCTTTTTTTTTTGAGGTTTCAAGGGAAATGGTCACAGGGAGAGAAAACTCTGATTATTTGAAAAACAGTCTTCTGATGGATCTGAAGAAAGTATTTTAAAAAGAGCTAGATAATATTAAGCAGTTTATAGCATGCAGATAGGTTGTGCAAAAAAATTTAAAGGAAGGTTCTTTAAAGGAAAAACCTAGAAACAGTCAGTATGGCTAGTTCAGAGTGATATTTTTCTCCTTTTCCACATTTTTGTCATGAATATTACTACAAAAAACCCAAACCAAATCCAGGACTCCATTACCACCTTTTGTTTGCACTGATAATTAAAACTAAGCACGCTTACAGAAGGCCTATGAAGCAAGAGAATCTTCCAAGTTATGCATCAGTAAAAAAACAGAAGCAAAACAATCCATAAACTGACATGAAATATGTACAAGATCACTTGGGTTGCTTTCACCTCAGTGAAGTTATTATTTGGATATCACACAGCAAGTTACTGGGAGAAGGAGAAATATTAATTGCATGTTGCATAGTGAAAGAATAAATCCAAAATCTACTACTCCTTTGACCATACATTTTTTTGATTAAAGAGACCTATTACTGCCATCCTGATTTCTCAAAGTTTTCACATGCTAGTGTGTTAGAAAATATTCTTCCATTCAGATTGAGAAGAGATGAAATCATGAGGTTTATGTTCTTCTGATACAAGATTCCAGGTTTAGAAATGAACTTGAAGATTATGTGCTCTCAACCACAGAAAGTAATTTGTCTTTTTGTGGAGCTCTATATGACAGAACTGTTTTTTCGGTTGGGCAGACATAGAGAAGTCTGATTTCAAATTTATGTACCATAAATCTAGGCTGTGGGAATATCATGCTGACCAGCTGGCACTTCATCTACTCCATTTTTCAAAGCATTTTCCAAACCACTTGTAGGTGGGTTTTTAGCACTATAGCTCATGTCAGCTTCTAAACTAAGAGTTAGAAAGGTTGAGGTTGGAAGAGGCTTCTAGGTACTGCCTGATTTGACCCCTCCCCGTTCATGTGGAGACACAGAGGGCAGTTGCCCAAGACCATGTCCAGTCAGCTCTTCAGTATCTCCACAGATATCAATGGATATGAATGCCTAAAAATACTTGACATAGTGCACTTTCTCCAGAGAGGTTTACTCCAAGTATGGTGGCAACCATCACATTGAGTGTCTGGCTTGTGGGACATGTGCTTTATGGATCAGAGGAAAAACAAAAACTGTCCCTTTCAAATAAAAGCCTCATGTGCCACAATTTCCACCCTATCCTCCTGCCTTCAAGCAGAAGTGTCTTTTCCTCCAGGGGTACTGCAGTTTCTATCAGAATCAGGCATGACTCCAGAAAGTTTCTCTATGTAGTGTCTGCTCTGAGTGTTGTCTGATCCACAGGACGCCTTCGAATCTGAGACTGCTGATTGCACTCCTAGCAACAAGGCCGTCACGAGGGCCAGCACTGCAGCAGCCTTTCTTCCTTTTCCTGCTCCTGAGAAGGCTTTTTCTCTCCCTTTATTGAGGTTACTTCAGACAATCACAAGGACGCGTGATTGTCCTTTGAGGGTCTCCCCATCCTTTGGTGAAGGCTGTGGGAAGGACAGAAGGGGACCAGAGGATTTTGTTGGCAGTGTGAGCCCAGGCTGAATTCAGGCAGACTGTAAGATGAAATGCAGGTGCCAGGGGTCCTGGCACAAAGGTCCAGCCTCCCTGGCACAGCATATTTGCAGCTCTGGCCATCTGGACTTTCTTACATAGGCATTTTATCCACCACCTGCTTCATGTCCCAGTTTCTTTTCTGAGGTTGGCCCCATCTGGCTTTAGCTCCTTTTCCTGCACTGTAGGAACATCTCAACTCTCTAGCCAGACACTATGTACATTTCCACATAGGCACCATCCATTCCCTTAGGAAGAGTAATATTATTTACAGTTAAAATGTTTTCTAATTCATTCTTCAGCAAGGAACAGCAAATGTGGAAAATAATGGGCATCATTATTCTCCCACTAAAACCACACCTCCCTTTACCAGCTCCCATTTACAGCTTTGGAAATATTAAAGTTTAAGTTGACCCTGCAGAGATAAGTAAATGGTAGTATTGTGGTTATGCAGATATCAGTGTTATGTTAATGCCCCAGTACAACAAAAAGCTGATTGGCATTTTCATTGCTGTAATCCTAGTTGTTTATTAACATGGAAAGAGGCAGTCCAGGAGCTATGAACAACATCCTTTTCTCACAGCTACTCTTTCAGAGCACTCAGCCATCTGCTGGCTTGTCTACCTGTATAATCACTCCTTGTCCCTGCCAAATTTTGTGCTGCACCATGCATGACATTTCAAATGATTTGATGGACTAATTTGCATTTTTCAAATAATTTTGCATACCAATTAGTTTCAGTTTATGGCGAATCTGCCCTTCCACAGACAGCGTTGTGGAAAGACACAGACAAACACGAACTGTTGAGTACATCAGAGAGGGAGGCCAGGGCTGCTGGGGTAAGTTTGTGGGCTGGGGGGTTGGAGTGGTATGCATGAGGGCTGTCTGAACTCAATGGTGATAGTAGCAGGGTATCCAGGGGTATTATGTTTTGTGTGCAAGGCTGTCAGGCAGCAGGGCAAGACAGGAGCAGGCTGTAACTGTGATGTGCTCTTTTCCATGATGCTGGTGTGCCCAGGAGAGCTGAGGTAGAAGCACAGGCTTTCAGGCAGTGGAAACTGGGAGATTTGCTTTCTCCCCCAGCCAAGCCTTTGTCAAACCCATCCCTTTTACCTGTCTTGCCCACCTTTCAGCTGCTGCCCTGACTGGGTGCCTGTGTCCCATCAAAGGCAGCAGAAGGGAGATCAGCAGAAGGCTGTCCAGATGTAGCAGTTTCTGCCAGGAGCTGAGCAAAAATTAAAGGGCATAAAGCCTGAAGTATAACATTGCTGTCCCTAGACTTAACTTCAAAATAAATAAATATTGGGTGAGAAAGGCAGAGAGACATCTCTCCCCCATTTTTCAATGTCATTTATAGTATGGAACTGTAAATACTAAAATCTGTATGAACTGGACAACCCTGAGCTAAGCTGCTATGAAGACATCTTCCTTCATAAAGAGTACTTCCAAATTATGCAATTAAACATTCTTATTATGACTTTTCAACAAATTGAAATAGTAAATTGCATGTCCAGGGGAAACCCCACCAGCTAAAATTCTCCAGCCTCAGATTCTATGGATGCTCCAAAAGATTTCCCTTTCTTAGCAGCAACCCTCACCAACACCGTGTCTTCCACACCACAGACATTGCAGCATCCCTCTCCTGATGCCATGGGACAGGTGGCAGGCTGTAGGGAAAGCTTCCCATAAAGTTACAGGGGATTTGCAATGGAAAATACAATAATTAATGCACTAAGCACTTCCTGTCTGCAGTATCTACAATGTCTTTGGGCAAGTCGTTGCTGTCTTTATTTTCTGTGATTATAAACAGCTTAGAGTTGCTCTAGACAAAGCTACTTTTCCAGGTTACCTAAACACTATTTTTATCCACTGTGTTAAAACATCTGGCTAAAAATTAAGGACATATTCTCAAGGTTGGTACATTCAAAGTATGACGTATTTTCTGTGTGGAATGCACTTCAAAGTCCTTGTACATGTTATACTATTGATTTTTATCAAGAACAATCAATTCTGTTTTATTTCATCAGTCCATCTGAAAAACAACCAATGTTTGTTTGTGTGATGAAAAAGGAACTGTGTTCCTGAAAAAATTTTAGTTTATTAGTAGTCATCCACATGTTCATTAGAGAAAAAGAGCATAAACAAAATCTACCATAAAGTTCTGAGAAGTATCGACCTTGTCCTCTTTCATTTTTCTTAGTTTTAAAAAATAATTCAGCTGCACTTATCAACACCTCTACACTGAGAGAAGTGGATATGTGAGGGTCCTTTGTTCACACTGTTTTTTTTGTCAGATATCCTCTGGAAATGGTTAGTGGTTCTAACCACTTGCAATATCTAACAACTGTACATCAGATGAGTGCCTGGCATTTTGAGCAATCACATCTATAGAAATTTATAACTATCTCCCACAGTGAATTAAATCACGACAATTTTTTTTATTAACTGGATTTAGAGAGAAGCTGGAAACCCTCAATTTTTTCCTTAAGAGGAAACATACAGGGTATTTTAGATTTAAGGATTTAAACATTATGTGTTGGGTTTTAAGCCTTCAAGAGTGAGGCAAGGAGAAACTCAACTGTTCATATTTCTATCTGCTTCTATGAGACTAGTTTATCTCTCATAAAAATGTGAAGCCAAATGAGAAATCTCTTAAGGTATTGGACCAAGGCCAGTAGCCTCTAAGTAACATTTACAAGAAGTTGTCACCAAAATGTGACCTCTATCAATAATACCCTGAAGCCCCTTTATTCATATGAAGCCCCAAAAGCAATTGCAAAAATTAATATTCATATAAAATATACAAGCACTTGGAGTGACACCCATGGTATTTTTCTGGATTTCACACTCTTCGTGTATTTTTTTGAGAGGAAAGAAATCAGGAGACTCAAATGTGTGACATGTATACTCATTCAGAATATGAATGATGTTTACAAAATATTCTCCTTACTAACAGAATAAACAGCCCTATTTAATGCCAAAGGAAATCTAAATCACTCTAATGACGTTCTCTGAGCTGCAGGAACCTGGGTCTTCTCCATCCCATCAGATATTGTAGCATATTTCTTTAGTTATGCATGAGGAATATGTAAATGCAACTACTCTCTGAAGGAAAAGGGAATATATGCTAAACAAAGCTATTGAAAACATTTCTGCTTAATAATACTGGCAAACTGTTAGGCTTTGGGGTTAAGAGTAATAAATTGGGGGTAAGAGTAATAAATTGTGTTTGTTTCTTGGGCATTCACAGTGCCACAATGACGTAGTGACAGAGTCCCTTAAAACCCATAATGTATTCATCCTTACAACAATTCCGGGAGCAAAGAAAGGCACCTGGCTCATTTCATGCTGAATGCAAGTACAGAGAAACACCATTATTTACACAGAGCCACGTGAGAACATTGTGCCTCAAAAAGATTCAAAGAGCAGTCTAGTTGCTCTCCCTTCTTCTCTCCCTTATCAAGAAAACCACACTTCTTTTTCCAGTCAGAAATACATTAACAGAATGTGAGCACCAAAAGAGGACCTTACACTGAGAGCATACCAATGAAATTGAGGGACTGGATTTCTTCAAAATCCTTCCTAAGGTTTCTTAAAGATTTTTGGGATTTTATGCAGTCTCTAGTAGAGATTGCCTACTAACATTGCTAAAATCACTGTCCTTCCAGGGTTTTGCAAATTATATGATGGAGCTATCCATACAACAGCAACCAGCCACCCCTGTTAGGGTCTCATTTTTTCCAAATGCAGCTGGAATTGTGGTAGGAGCAGATAGAGTGGAGAGGAATGAGGCTCAGAGACAGAAAAATGAGTGTGAGTGGAAGGCTCAAAGACTTGAGTACTGAGCAAAATTGGAAACAAACAGACCAGTAATAGGAGGGTTAAAAATAAAAATAGCCGTGGACAAAGAATCAGAAATAATGAAGCAGCAGAGGAACAGTTCAGTGTAGAGGAAACCCTTGGGACGGAAAGAAGACCTTTTCTGCCAGGAGCAGGGAAAGATTCCAAGGAAGTAGGGAAAAAAACAGGGAAGAAAATGGGTTAAATCCAAACCATGAATGGGCAAGAGAGCCCTCATTGAATATGACTGGAGAAGAGGAGGTTAGTATTGAAAACTTCTTTGATGGCAGGAAGCTGCTTAGATAAATGGGCCTTCCAGAAGGCAGGAATGTCCTCTTGTCCTGCTGCTGGTTGCCTGTGAGGAGATACCCCCACCTGGCTACAGCCTCCTTTTGGGTAGAGAGTGATAAGGTCACTCCTCAGCCTCCTTTTTTTCTCCAGGCTAAACACCCCCAGTTCCCACAGCTGCTCCTCCCAAGACTTGTGCTCCAAGCCTTCCTCAGCTCCGTTGCTCTTCTCTGCATCTGCTCCAGCAGCTCAATGCCTTTCTTGAAGTGCAGGGGCCCAGAACTGGACACAGGACTCAAGGTGTGACCTCACCAGTGTCAAGTGCAGGGAGACCATCCCTTCCCTGGTCCTGCTGGCAACACTATTCGTGATACAAGCCAGGATACCACTGTCCCTCTTTTCCCTGCTTTTAAACAAATCTGTTAATTTGCCATTTTTATTCCTCTTTTTTTTATTTTTCCCTTTTTTTTCCCCTTTTTTTTTTTTTTTTTTTTTTCCTGTACTATAAGATACCTTCACAATTACTTGGAGACTTCTCAGCTTTTTTAAGCTCATTTGAAGCCACTGCACACATAATTTATTCTGCTCATCTCATATAATTCAAACTCTATATTAAAAACATCTGTAGAATAGCTTTGTATAATGGCAAATATCATTGGTACCTCTGTGTTTGCACTTATTTGCCTTTAATATATGAAGGATGGTAGAAGTAAAATTAATCCTTAATATGTGTGTACCTATATATTTTTTAATAACTTAACACCATTGCTGCCCTTCCTCCAGTACTTTTCCCAATTCACATGATTAGGTTTAATTTAGGTTTGATTAGGTTATGATTAGGTTTAATTTAAGCCTGACAGAATCATCCTGCTGAGGTTCACATCCATACTTTGGAGACAGAATATGACTTTCGTTGGTTTTAGAGTATTACACTTCTAGTCATCTTCAGAGTTGTATGGACTTTTGCAGACATTCTGCCAATATTATTAGTGTATGTCCAACGTGCACCTAATGGAACATTTTTAGTGCAACTGTCTTACCATGACCAGCTGTGGGCATGGCACTGTGCTTCTGGAAACTGGATATGTGTATTTTCTACCCTTATTCATCACCATCCACAATAAGGTTGTACCTCTTTTCTGACTTTTTTTTTTATTGCCTTTCACAGGGGGGTTTTTTGAATATGACATGAATTTTCAGCCCTTTCTGTGAATGAAAAAAAAAAATCTGAAGTATCTGTTTCCTAGAAATAGCTGTATACACTATGCTGAACTTTATACTTAACTGATGTAAATAAGTGAAAGCTGTAGCTTCACTTCTACAAAGCATTAGTGTCTTGAACAAAATAGTTGCAAACAAACAGATCTAACTAGAAATCTGGTATTTGTAACTCTGTTTTCTTAACAATGCATAGGGATGTAGCCACAAGAGCTATGGAGATGGTTGTCTGTACATGTGGAGAAGAGAAGTGAGATACTTTTCAGGGAGGTATCTGATATTTTAAGTTCTCCCTCTTCATTTACTATGGAGCAAGAACAGATTTTAACTTTTTATGTGACTGTAGCCTTAAAAATAATTTCTTATATGGCTATAGCTAGTATCTGAGGGTTAGGATTTTTATCCCTTGGTAGAACCCTACATTGTCATCCTTTAATAAGGCATTAAATTGGTTTGAAGGAAGTTCTTATCTCAACATGTTTCCCATTTCCTCTATGAACAGCAGCAAACCAGAGCTCGAGTGCACCAATGATCAGCAGTGATTGTGAAACAGCCCAGGAGCCTTTACAAATATGGATCTAAGGAGTAGATTCCTGTGTTCTGTGCTTCCAACACAGCTGATGATTATTGTAAGAAAATTAATCTTTGATTCCAACATAAGTTGTACCTAAGCATAAGGATTTTTGGAGAAACTTTATTACACTTCTTCATCCTGCTATTCCCCTGCTGATTGATGAATACTTTTTGAAAGCTATCACTTTTCCAATATATCGTGTCTTCAACAAACCCTATGCAAATATTGTGGAAATTTAGTATTTTAACTAGTGAGACATGAATGGCTAAATGAAAAAAACCAACAAACGACAAACAAACCAAACCAAATTGAACACTGAAAAACTGAGTCTTGTGTGTAGATTTGGGGACCACAGTATAAAAAAGACATTAGAGATATTGGGAAACGTGCAAAGAAGGACCACAAGAATGGTGAATCACCTTGAGGGGAAGCTGTATGACTGAGGTCACTTGGTCTGTTTGGCCTGGAGAAGAGGAGACTGAGGGGAGACCTCATCACAGTCTTCAACTTCCTTGTGAGGCAAAGAGGGGCAGGCACAGATCTCTTCACTCTGGAGACCAGTGACAGGACCAGAGGCAACGGCCTGAAGTTGTGTCAGGGGAGGGGTAGGCTGGATATTAGAAAAATGTTCTTCACCCCGAGGATGGCTGGGCACTGGAACAGGCTCCCCAGGGAAATGGTCACAGTACCAAGCCTGAGAGAATCCAAGTGCTTGGACAATGCTCCCAGCACATGATGTGACTCTTGAGGTGCTGTACACAGGGTCAGGAGTTGGACTCAATTATCCTTGAGGGTCCCTTCCAGCTCAGCTTACTTTATGATTCTCTGATTCTGTTATGAATATCTCTCTTGTCTTTGTCCGTCCCTTTAATCAACGTGTATTGCTGGGCTTATCCTGTGTGCACAGAGCTGAGTCTTGGAGTGCCATTAAGTGATTAAACTGGGACCTGGCCTGGCAGTCCTGCTCCATGCACGTCTGTGCTGTGTTCATATAAGGCCCTCTGAAAACAAGAAATTTCTGCCTGCTAGTTCATGGCCAATTACAGCACTTGTAACAGCCCTGATCTTTCCAGATCTTAATTTCTATTCTGAGGAATAAAAATAATAAAGGTATTTCCTGCCTTGTTAACTGACACTGGAACATTTGAGTAAGATTATGTTTTAGAGAGTGTGCATGACCATGTATTCAATCACTGCTTGAGACATCTCCAAGCATTTGGCTGCTACCAGCATGGAAGTCAACAATTAAATAATTCAGTAAGTCAAAATAGCAAGTTCATAATGGTAGGAAATATTCTCAAGTGAAAAAAAAAAAGTGATTTTTTTTGGCTCATTACACTACAAAACAGTCCTGCATTTGCTGCATTCTGATTGACATGGATTTGTTTACTGAGTGCAAATTGAACTTAATTAAGTCCTGCTTGCAAAAAGCACACTGGAACATGTCTTGCAAAGGTCTTTGCCTACACTTTATCGTGTGCAAACAGATAGAAACCTGATCCCAGTTTTGGAGCATCTGGTAACCTCTGTCCAAGCATCCTAAGTGTATCCTTTACCCCTGCCCTTTAGAACACACATAGAAACATAGAATAGGGTCATAGAATCACTGGAAGTTGGAAGTGGCCTCTAAGATCATTGAGGCCTGCCACTAACCCAGCCCCACTGTATTTACCACTAAACTATGTCCCCAGGTGCCACATCTACAGGCCTTTTGAATACTTCCAGGGTGATGAGCCCATCAACAAATACCAGGTTGAATAACCATACAATTTAAACTTGGGGTTTTTCCATAATCTTGCCATCTCCATGGAGCTAGTAGCAGCATGATTAGTAGGTTATGCACAGTTTTGATTAGCATCAAGTATATTTTAATAGATAAGTCAGAAGCAATCTGGAAATGTTTGTTGATAAAGATAATTGGGAACATAAATTCAAGCATGACTAGAGAGAACATGTGATTATCAAAATATGCTTTATGTACTCAATTTTAAATTATTCCATGCACTCCTGTAAAAATAACCACAAACAAACGTTGCCCAGACCAAAGCAACTCAAATGATCTGTGACTCCAGAGTATTTACAATACAGTTCACCTTGTAGCTGAGGAAATGTCATTGAAAATGCCAAGAGAAGCTGAAAGCTTAATAGGTTTGATATACTGATCGTATTAATTTCCAGCATTTTCCCACTATTGTCAAGTCTTTTCAAGTGTTCAGTGACACCATCCCTTCGTCATCCATTTTAGTCTTCCAGTGCATTTTCAGTTCAGTTAGAACTCCTTCTTTTTCTATGATGTTGGTTTTGGCTCACAGAGCTTGGCAGCATTCACAGTACACAGTTTCTGAGGGCACTGCTAATCCTGAGTATTGTCTTGGTTGGGATGTTACAGGGCAGGATGCTGATTTCCCACTCAGTCCTGCATTTCACAAAATAAGGGGTGCTCTTCTGCAACCTTTCACATCTTTTATCTGTCAATAGACATCTCTAAACAGCTTCCTTCTGCAGGCATGGATGCCAGTAAGTTCCACTTCCAAGCTTCTTCCAGGTCAATGACTTACTCTCACAGATACAGCCAGCATTCTTTCCACAAATGCACTAATTGTTTTACAGAGTGACCGGACAGAAATGGCAAACAACAAATACATTGAAGCCAGTCACAAAACCCTGACCCAGTTTATTTGGAAAAGTGGAAGAAAAGTGAGTCCTGATTGGAACTCCCCCCTAGTCTGAGCAAGGGGTTAAACTAGGTGACAAAGTTATATTTTATGACTTATTTTCTGTTCCTCTCTTTTGGCAGCTGGGTAACTTCAGTTCCCAATGGCACTGTGTGCCCAGCAGCCCTGCTTTCATTTGCCTGTACAACAAGCTCTGGTCACCTCAGAACAATCATGCTATACCAAAATAAGTAGTTAAGGCTTCCAATAAAGATTCTGGATTAGGTTAAGAGAGTTGGTACGTGTCACTTTTGGGGACTCTATCTGAAATTTTGATTGACTGATTTTTTAATATTTCATGGCTTAAGCAATTTATTCCCTTTTATTTGTTTTAATCTTTCAAAACACACAATGCTTTTCAAAGCTGTCTGGTTATCTTATGACCTCTAATTTTTGTACAGTATAAAAAAATATTTGGGCATTTTCCCCTCCCTAAATTTAAACAACTCACAAAACCAATCTGCTTTTGGAGCAAATATATCAGTAGTTGCTACCAAGCTCAGAACACAAGGAAAGAGCTATATAAATTTTTTGACTTGCTTGTTTTCTTCTGGTTTGCTTTTTGTTTATTTTAATTTACTCAGAATTGTTAAACGTCAGGTTGAATGAACTAAATTTACATGAGTACCAAAAAAAGTCTTATAGCTAGGATGCATTTTTGTCACTGTGTAATAAGTTGACTAATCCTCCCTGCAATAACACTACTGCCAGTTCATCTTTCAGATCCACCCCTGTGTGTGGACTCTGGCTTGATGCTTCTCTCACTTACATGACTGCAAAACAGCACAGATATCTGTAAAGTCAATGAAAATTTGAAAGTCTCAAAGTGAGCGTAAAAATAAAAGAGTTCCCTTATTCTTAGCTGTGTATTTGTTTAAATACCCTGGAGAAAAGCCACAAGACATTTCACACTCTAACAAGCCTGTTATTAATACAGATCCTGAGGCTGTTGATACCTCAGTAAAATATTTTCAGCTGTTTATAGCACCAGCATCATTTCATTTGAGAAGAAAGAATGTTCTAGTCTCAGTAAATATATTGGTTTATTGTGAACTCTGTTTTCATATATTTATAGGAACTGAATAATGGAAAACCTTCCTAGAGGTAAAATAGAAAACTAAGAAATGAGCTTTTTAAAATCACCAATCAAAATGAAAAACAGCTTCAGTGAAGGAGGATGAGAGCAGGTATTTATTATACCACATTTTTGTCTGACTTATGAAGTGACATTGCAGATCTACAATATTTTTTCAATGTCTTTTCCGGTCAGAGCTCAAGTTTGCTGGGGCCATAGATCTTCCTTTCCCTGTCATAAAATACAAAAGATAGTGGACTTAAATGTCCATCTTTGTAATTGCAACTGGGCAGGAATTTTTTAGGATTGCCCAGCTGGTGGGTGACCATTTTCAGCAGTCTAGCAGGCAGAACAGTGGTGGCATGCAAAGGATGGGCAAAAAGGCAGAATATCCCAAACAGACCTTCTTCCTCAGCTTTTAGTGGCACTGAGTGGCAGAGGAGCCTGTGTTCTTGCAAGGGAGCCTCTGGGATTAATTGAGTGTGTGTCCTGAGCCAGAGAGGGGCAACTGGCTGGAAGCCAGAGCAGAGGCCACAGGGACACAAACAGCATAAGGGAAGCATAGGTACATAAATTAATGTGTTTTAGTGATAGGATTTAATTACCAGGGAGCTTTGCTCCGAGGAGAAGCCTCAAAACGGATAAAAGGTCATTTTAACCAGTGAAATGGTTAACAATTAAGTGAAACTGTTAATCAGAACATCTTTGACATTTATTAGGAGTAGCTACCTAGAGATTTTGAAAATCAGGGACACTGGACATTTTGAAAAATGTTCACTTGGTGATCATTTGCATCTGACTTAAATTTTGTCCATAGATAAATAGCGACAGGGTTTCCTCTGTGGCTGATGTCAAAAAAGAGCAATAGAGATATCTGGAGATGTCAAGTGAGGCATCCACATACAAGCAATTGCAGCACCTTCCAGCACCTAAAGGGGAGGTTTGAGAGGGCTGGAGAAGGACTTTTTACAATGTCATGCAGTGATAGGACAAGGGATAATGGCTTCAAAGAGTAGTTTGGATATTTGGAAGTAACACTTTACTGTGATGGTGGTGAGGCAAAGGAACAGGCTGCCCAGAGAAGTTGTGCATGCCCAGTGCCCGGAATTTTCCAAAGCCAAACTGGATGGGTCTTTGAGCAAGCTGGTCCAGGGCAAGGTGACCCTGTCCTTGGCAAGGGGGTTGGAACTAGATGACCTTAAAGGTCTCTTCTTACCTAAACCATTGTTTGATTCTATAAATGCACAGTCAGTGCAGCTGTCAACAGTAAGGCAGTGGTGGGGCTCCCATTTTGCCCTTTCCATTATTTTATGCTGCTGACTTTTAATATTTACTCTTTCTTCATACCTTTTTTTTTTTTTTTTTTTTTTTTTTTTTTTT
>VXBR01010760.1:3202856-3213926 GCA_013400215.1 Cisticola juncidis
TTTCCATATTTCAACATGGGACTGCCATGCATTGTTAGGACCTCACCCATGTTTTGGGTGACACAGTTGTGAGGTGGAGTCAGTAACCAGTTTGTTTTACATATCATAACGTGACGTTTTAAAGCCTTTCACATTTCCCAGTACTGTAGTTATTCACAGCCCCATTTCAGCAAGATCTTTGTTGAAATCCATTAAGTCAAACATGATTTAAATAACTTTCTTAGCTCTCTCCGTGGCTTTGATTGCTTTTGTCACCATAATACTATTCAAAATGTGAGCAATAATGGCAAAAGCAAATTCCTGAAAAGATATGCTTAGTGGAAAGGGAAATTGAGGGTAAAGGGTACTGCCTAGATCAGTGATTCTACTTATTAGTAACCACAGGAAATCCAGAAAGTACAACTGTGGCATACATAACTAAGCTGAAACCTGACATGAGAACTGTCTCATTTCAGATAAAGCAGTCCTGTGTCCTGGTTCTGAGCCTACCCATGTGACTAACTTCACATATTCAGGGCATGTCAAACACGATTCATATCTCTAGAAGCAAACAGTGATAAGCTACATCATTGGATGCAGAGATAATATTAGGTACTGATATAAGGTGTTTTGCATCCAACAGAAGCTCTTCCCAGAATTCTTAGTGTTCTTCTCCTTCTCTGTTAGTGTAGGGCTGAAAACAATTTTCTCTGGACCATTTAGTTCTCCTGTCAGAGTATGCTTTCAGGTCTGCTAGTTCCTAAACCAGTAAGTCTGATTTATGGTGCATGACATTACCAGTGCAAGATGGGAGAATAAAGTGGAGAGGTTCTTTATATCATACTAGGATTAAAAATTCTTATGGCATAGTCAACACTGTTCCTATACAATTTTTGTCTTCTCTTGCTGTAAGTTTATCTGATGTTTACACAGCACATACAGTTGCCTGAAAAATGATCAAAAGTAGATTTCTCATAATAAAATGTTTTATTTCTCTTGCATAAGGTTCATGTAGAATTAACAACTATAAAAAAATAACAAAGCTTTTTGTTTTCTAGGTAAATGAGATCACTCTTGCTTCTGATATTTGGGTCAGTGAATATTGCATTGTTCATCCAGTAAGAAATAACAAAAGTTCTTAGTAAACAATCAGTCTGACATCCTGTTGTAAACAGACCACAGAATTTCAAGAAAAAGTTTCTGTCTCAAACATCTAGTTTTTTACTGTGTTGTAATGCATTGTCTGGAAAAGATCTGCATATTTTAGCCACCTTCTTCTAGTGCCATATTAAAAAGTGTCTCAAAAGCACTTAATAAATAATATTACTGAAGAATTTTTACTTCTTTTTAAAAAAACTCTAAGTTGTAGAAGACTGAAACTAACTTAACTTCTGAATAAACTGCAGAACCAAAAAAAGGACAACATTTCTAAAGCTAATTAGACACTAAATACTAACTGCTCATTGTAGCTCCCCATTTACTGTGGGAATATGGAAATTCTTTGCCCAGAGTGCAGAAACAGTGAGAACTAGTCTTGCTTGTGGCACCTTGAAGGTCAATGAGACATTGGCCCTACAACTGATAATTGCTTCTGAAAAAAGAGAATTTTTAAATAGTAATGTCTGGTGAATAATGGATTTTCAATGCAGAGGGGTGAGGCACCAGATTCACATCAAGATTTGAGGTTGATCTGCTTGTATTTCAGTTATAAACCTACATCAAAATCCTTCTCAAAGACTTTGTAACAGTAAAGAGAACTAAAAATATGACTAAAATGCCATTGATAAAATATAGTCTACTGCTATTACTCTGAAGAAGATAGAGGATTAAGCTGCAGGCAGTGGAAATCCACATCACTCATGCTTTCTAATGTACATCTGAGAAAGAAGCTGCCCCTCTGCTGAAGTCAGGAGAAGTCTTCATTAAATCCAATTGAAAGAACTGGGGAGTTTAACCCAAAAAGTGCAAAAAACCACAGGAGTGTAAACAAAGCTGATCAGAGAAGTGAAATAGCATATGTGCCAAACTGAAGAGGGAATAATCATAAAGCAATATGAGTAGAAGCATTGTTAAAATTTCTAATGTTGAGGGAATAAACAAAGAAGTGATTAAAATTATGTAGATTGATCTTTTCTAAAAACTTAGAGATAACAAGTAGCATTGTTGTAAATAAGCTAAATACTTTGCCTGCATACTTTGAAATTTTGAATAATAATGTCAAGGGTTAGGAGTCTGAAGACTTAATCTTTTGGTTTGAAATAGATATAGTAGTAGTAGTAGCAATAGTAGTAGTAGTAATAGCAATAACAATAACAACAACAACAACAACAACAATAATAATAATAATAATAATAATAATAATTTGAATGGTTAATCTGAAGTGCTGACCAAAAGCTTCTTTTTAAGTAATCAGAAGAACATTTTTTTCAGAAAGAATTTAGCCATGAGCTTCATTTAGCAATGAACTTATTTAGCAGTGAATCTCATTGAGAGATATCTTATTTCAGAAAATATCTCTTATCATATAATTTTCAATTCCTCTATCTTCAGTTTGATGACTTTGATTTCTTCCAGTGAATGTAAAAATCCCAGGAGAACCTACAGTCCCGTATCCAAGCTATAGCTGTGGGAAGCAGCAGAAAGTGTTTTTCTTGTGTCTTTCTCCTACTGTTACCACATGTGACTTTATTGACAATGAAAGCCTACTTGACTTAATTGAGTATTTTGAGTTTATGTTTATTCCCAGCTATCATAGAAAGGTAAAGGTAAAAACAGTTTCTTATTGTTTCCAAGCCAGTTCCAGCTGGACATGAAGATTCTGCATATCTCCAGGCTGTCCTCCCAGCTGATGAAACTGTGTTGTTTGCTAGTAACAACATACAACAGATACACACCGGTGCTACATTTGAGGTATCACCTCAAATATTGCTTCAACTCATTCCTCCTTCCTATTCCTCCTTTCACAGGGGTCCTTTCTGATCAGCAGTTAAACAGAAAACTCCATAAGCTGAAATCACAATTTCTTTTTAATGGTCTTATCCTTATGGAGAGCTGTTGAAGTCAGAAAGGGACTTGGAAGAAATGATCATTAATCAGAAAAGAAAATGTCAGTGTTTTTCCATCCTTTAGCAGCACTCTAGGGATCCACTCCCCAAGGCTTATAACCGGTATCAAAAACACCTCTCAGTTTTATTTCTATTTTTCTAGAAATGAACTAGAAAAAAAATTAAGAATGTCACTTTACTTTGTATGTGCTTTTCTCTTCTATGCCAATTTAATTTGTTATTCTCCATTACAGATGATCTTGAATCGAAGAACTGATCTGTTGCTCTTGAGGTGTCTGCTACATAGTTATTACATAAGCCTGATATAAACTAATATGTTACAGATATTAGCTGGGGAGAAGAAAAAGAAGAAATGTCCTAGAGAATAATGGAATATAATAAACAAAAGTTTTTTAAAAAATCTAATTACTAGAATTATCTAGAATGAAAAACTGGGATCTCACGCCACTTTATGGTTAAACAGGTTCCAAATAATTTTTTGATAACTACTTTATATTTTGTTCACACAACACAGTTTAACAAAATTTCGAACCACAGCACTTTCATCTGGCACCAGATGTTCGCTGCTTCTGAAAAATCTCATTCATTCTGCTTATGCAAAAGCCTGTCTCATCAAATATGCATGTCTTTTCAGTGTTAACTTGGTGTGCATAGTCTCCAGTGAAGGCTTCAAATAAGTTCTGAGTGTTCCTGTGTGCTGTACAGGTTGCTTTCCCAGTAAGGATGCTCACCTGAGAAGGAAATAAGTCACTACAAGACTTTCACAGTGAAATACATCACAAAGCTGAACAGCAGGAGAAAATATAGCTAAGCCAAGTGCTTCAGCAGAAGGAACTCCAATTCCTTCAATCACAAAGAGGTGATTTTAGTGGTGAGCCATACCATAAGTTACAAATAAAATTCAGAGTTTACACAGAACAACCACCCATATAAAAAATACAAGTCTTTCCATTGCTTTCAGAAAAAACAAAGTTCTCTTGGGGAACATGACCCTTGGGGAACAAGAGCTCCAAACAGTAATGGAGCAATCCTTCATTACATCAGCTGAGGACTTGACTCCTGAGTTCTCAAGGTGTTTTAGATATGGGGGAATCACCATATTCCACCAGAACTGGGCAGAAGGCTACAACTGAGATGCACAACTGGCAGATGCACAAAAAGGAATGATGCCAGTTGTGTTGTGGGTGACCAGTGTGCTCAACAATTTCTTTTGCCAAGGGCTGGGTTTTCCCTGACAGCTGAGTCCTCACAGACAGATAGTATCATAGAACATTACACATTCCTCAAATGTGTGAACATGAGATTCCTCTGACCCTAGAAAACATTTCACAAATGTTGCCACGTAGCCATATAGTAGACTCCAGACTTGATCTGCTTGTAAGAGAAGAAGGATTTTGTGTAGCCAGAAGTTTTTTAAAAGCTCTTTTCTTCCTCTCTGGTAAGTCAAGCAGCCCTCTGACCCTTCCCTTTAGAGGCAGAAGCAGTGTTACTACCTCTCTGAGTCTTTCAGCAATAGAGTTATTCTGTGTGTTTCTTACTTTGGTGATAGGTGGAGGAAGATGTTTTCTTATCAGGTAACAATTTACTTCTAATTATAAAACACCTTTTTGGATAATTTGATTACTTTCACTTTGTCTAGATTTGCAAACTAATTTCCTTCAGATTTCCAGCAGTTTGTGCATAGGAGATAAATCATAAAGACTGTTAATTTAATGGGGCTTTGAAGTAAACAAATAATTACAAGGGTGACATATTCTGCAGAGACAGATAAATCCTAATATAAATTATGACTCTACATTCACACAAAGTCTGTCCCAAATTCTAAGGTAAGTCTTCATTGCATGTTTACTCATTTTCATAGAATCATGAACATGCTGAGCTGGAAAGGACCCATCAGTATCATTGAGTCCAACTCAACACCCTGATGCAAAATCCTGACCTTGCCTATATTTATACCAGTGAAATTTAAACCAAGATAAAATCTGAACAGAATTATTCAATGTTCTGTGGTCTCCCAATATCCTACTATTTCAAAGCTTGTGACTGCCCATCCCACTAGTCACACAATTGTTCTGCAACTTTAGCACCAGGCTGGTTTTAAACACTCCTTCCCTACCTGCAATTTATTCCATTTAAGCTCCTCCATTTTACACTCTCCAGCTCACCTCACTTAAATGATAGTGGATGCCCTCCCATAACAGTGATCCCAAAGGATTTAATCAGATTACAGAAAAGAAACATGAATTTGGGAACCACATCAGAAGGAGAACCAGTATGGAGGTATCAGACAGCACCCTGAGAAACAGAATCTGCTGGGTGTCTGGCTAGAGTTGGGCACACATGAGAAGTTTTAAGGTGGACTTGACTGCAGCATCTGCCAGACATTCATTCTGTTTTGTACAGCAAAAGAGATTAATTTTCTTGTTATCTATTCTCCTAATTGTTCCAGTTCATTGAGGAAACTCCACATTTAAGGATCTCCTAGAGATTAATAAGAGTGTGTTCAGTGAAATACTAGCTCTGGCCTGGGGGTACCATAGCTACATTACCATCAAGTTCCACCAGGGCTCATTATTCTCTTAACAGTTCAATTTGTTCTGGGCACAGCACAACTCTGCTTTTACTCCTGCTTTTAGCTCCATGACTAACTTGGCTGTCTTTCAGCATTACCGGACTGCAAAGCACAAACAGATCCCAAGTTCTTCCCACAATTCTTCTGCCTTGTTAATAAGATGTGTGAACAGAAAAATCCACCTTTTCCTTCCCTCACAACTCCTCCTCCACTGCAGAAAAATGACTCTATGGGTTTCTCTTAACATGTCTCCACCTTCTCCTTTTTCCATCATCTGCTGACCTCTGCAGGGCCTGGGCCGTGCTCACTTTGTGCAACACCAAAAAATGATAGACTATCACAACTAGAGGAACTTCACAGATCATTCCCAGGCATAGGGAATAAGGATCATTCCTGGGAATAAGGAAGCCATAATGAGGCGGGATGGAATGAATGCAAAAGGTGGAGATGTGTCAGGAGGACAGATATTAAAGAAGAATTTAACTGCTCTGAATCATCTACGTTTGTAACCAGTTTCAATGCACTGAACGTACTGGGCCCCTTAGGAAACTGGTTAGATTAAAAATTAGATTAAAATTTATCCTTTGTCAATACTCCTTCAGTATGGCAATGCATCTCCTTTTCCCTTGACTACTTGTATTTTATATGAATACCTTTCTTCACTGAATTCTGTTCTAATTCTTGCACGGCCAACCATGAAACAAGACTACTGTTGACAGACCTCAAACCTCCTTGGCACATCACTCAGAACCCTTGGACATGGTTTTGTAACCAGCTGGGGTAGAAGCCAGCTCTAACTAAATAAAAGATTAGCTGTTGGCAATTGTCCCTATAATTTGAAATCTCTTGCTAAATTTCAGCCTGTTGTGCTTTTGTTTTGCTGAGCCTTTCAGCCTAGCTGCTACAGCTCTCAGACTGTGAGGCAGAGGGAATTTCTTTTGATATGTTATGCGAAAGTTAATCGTGAAATTAAAAAATAATAAAAAAAAGATAAAAAATAGAGGTTTGTTTTGTTGGGTTTTTTTTCTGGAGCATGGAGAAAACATCTCAAAAATATTTTAACTTATATCTTCACATGTCAGTAAAACTAGCAATAGGAAATTTCTCCCCACAAGGCAGCAAGCATGCAAGGCACCAGCTATGTAAACTCCAAGTCTTATTTAGGTAATTGGCAGAAAGGAGGAGTCACAGAGTTCCCCAGCAAATACATCTTCCCCGAAAGTCCAGAATAACCCAGTTTAAATTCCATATACTTTCTTTCAGAAGGCAACTTCTGAGCCATTGGCCCCTTACAATTCTGTTCAGTTCAGAGGAAAAATGAAGTCAAACACACAAAATGCAGTAGCACTGCAGATGTCAGAGTGGTGGCCACACAGCCTTTAGCAATTGTTACTAGGGCTGAGCTCATCTTCAGTCAAATCACAATTCCAGACAGTGAGTGCCTCTCTGTCTCCTGCTACCCTGACTGCAGCTCAAATGCATGACCTTACACCACCTTTTCCACGAGCTAAGCAAACACTTTTCATCGTGCAGCAGGCTCAATATAACAGTGTCTGCAGGTCCTGTGACTGCAGAGGTAGCTTGCTGCACCCACTCACTCACTCCACGGTCACTTGCCTGTATCAAATGGCTTATCTGCACAATAAATATCTTCTGGAACAGTGGTTTCTCATTGACTTTCTGCATGAACACCTTTGTAAAGATTGTCTATATCGTTGATCTAATTTAAAATTAAATCAGGTTACAGCAATATGGATTATATTATATGAATTATACTAGATCAACTTCATTTGTAAAAAAGGTACTTTTATCTTAAAAATATTGAAACATAGATTTAGAAACTACTCTTCTTCAAATGCTGCTCAGAGAAAGACTGTCATCACTGTTCACCTTCTACTGCTCTTCTGTAAAACAAAGGCACTTGTTATGTTAGTGAGAACAGTCATACTTAAAAAAAAAAAAAACCCTAATTTTTCTCATTAACATACCTCATGCTAGTGAGAAAAAACTATTCACCTTACACTAACCCTGTTACAAGAATTTTTCTGTATGGAAAAATATTGAACAGAGAAATCACACCTTTTTCAGCCAATAGGACTCATACCATAATAAGGATTTTGCTTGGGAATCCAGTTTAAAAATTAATGGTATGATGTTCCCATGGAACTCTTACTGCAAAGGAAGCATGAAGCCACTGTACCTCTCTCATATCATGTGTATATGAGTGTATGTTTTTGTTTTAAGCCACATGAGAGTTTTTGAAGTATAGTCAGCACAGCAATGTGTACAGAGATGTTTATGCACACTGCCTGCCTTGCAGGTGTGAATTACTGGTTAGTGGCTTTTGCTGTGATGGAATATTTACAGCTGTTCCTTGTGGTACTAATATTTGGGGCTAGATTCCCTGCAAGAACCATGATCAACACCAACAACAACAAAAAATGACAGTAGGATCATCAATTTGATATTTGGGTAAGAGGGAGATTTGAGTGGTGCTATATCCTGGCATATTTTCCAAAAGGAAATATTAGGCACAGGAAAATGATTTAACTATTTCTGAAGACCAAAGTTTGCTCAAACAGACATGGAAGGAGTAGAAAACACATGCAGAGACTCAGACTGTTCTTTCTTCGTGCCATTCCTCCTAATCTGTCCTATGCCTTCAGTGACATTTAGCAGAATCCTTTTCCGGGAGCAGTTTGTGAGTTGTAACAATAAAGTCCTTGGGATTTTGGCAATGTAATTTGCTGTTGTGACAGTCACAGGGATATTATAAAATAAGTTCTCCATATCTCTAGACAAGAGGTAGTGAAAAAAATGGGACAAGAAATTATATCTGAAACTTGGTTTCATATATAATGAAAGAGAAGACATGGTTTTTCTTTCAAACCATTGGTAAAATAGGTTTTGATGCTCTTCCAGCTAAAATCTGTGGGAGTTTTGACACTGATATAAACAGGAGCAGAATCAAGCACAGTTTGTTATGGAGATTATTATGCAAAAACAAGAGATGTGAGCAGCAAAACAACTCTATAATCCCTTATGAAATATCCTTTCCTGTCTCATGAATGCATTGGCTGTTGTTGCCACTTTCCTACATGAAAGAGAGAAGAGCTAAACATCAGAAAGTTGATATGGTTTGTAATCCCTAAAGGATATAATTCTGCTTTCAGTAAGACAGATTTGACTGTTCTCTTCAATTGAGTAAGTTGGATGGTCCCAGAAAGGCTTTGCTTGCAATTATGCTCTGGGCTCAGACAAAGGTAAAACAGCTGAGTGCCAAGTCACAATAACTGTTTCAAAGGGCTGCAGACCAGATCCTCAGGCTCTCACTCACATAGACAAGCTTGGGGAAGGACTTTTTTAATGCTTGAAATTGAAGGATTAGGCTGTAAAAGAATGGAATGAATCCCAAGGTTCACCAATTATTTCTCAGCATTTTTAAGTTAATAATTAAACAGAGAATTGAGTTCTACTCATTGAATGGCACAGGCAACTTCAAAAGGAGCAGAGTCAGGGGATGTTCGAGCACTTAGGATATTTATCCTTTACAGCAAGGGATTATCAACCTGGAAATAGAGGAGATCTTATAAAACCATTCATGAAAAATGGTCTGTATTATTACACTCATGCTGCAAGAAGGGAAAGGAAGGCACACAGATATAAACAAGATTTTCAGCATTAAACCATAGGAGACTGACTCTGTTACAGCACCATGGATACCAGAGCATCTCTGAACATCCAGTCCATCATGTATGAGCAAGAATTGCATGCAGAACACCCTGCTCAATTAGACATAGTTTTGGCATATCCAGTGCATTGAAAGAAAAATCCCAGAAGTGGAGGAAACAAAAAGTTGACAAAGTATTTCATTTCAGGAGGAGGGGAAGCTTGGATTTGTGCCTATGTATTCTTACAAAGGAGTCATCATTATTGTGCAGATGACTTGCCATCTTATTCCTCACAAATGAAGCCATCAGAACCCTCGAGTTCCATGGGAGGGTGAGACCCTCACAGTGAGGGTCTTGCACTGATGCCAGTGGAAAGGTTGGTTCTGCAGTGAACACACAACTCCAACACAAAGGCAATCATTGTTCAGCTATGAGAGCAGATTTCTGCCATCTGTTTTGATCAAGCGACAAGAGAAGATACATGCCCTATGGCTTTGGCTGTTTCCCAGCTCTGTGACAGATATTCTATACATATTTACAGGGCACTTTGCCATTGTTCTGTCCTTTTCTCACATTTTATATTTCTATGCACCTTCTTGATTTCAGTGAAGTTTCTGCTGTCTGTATATGATGCTTCTTGCATTCTTAGAAAGAAAAAATGAACAGCAATTTCAAAACAAAAGACAGAGAACAAACAGGAAGATAAATGTTTGCAAGGAATATAGACCAAATCTTAAGGAGAAAGAAAAAATAATTATAGCTGTTTAAGTCTGGAAACCAGAAAACATTCTTCATGTTCCTCAATTTTACACAATAATGAAATAAATCTAAGATCAGAATGCTCTATAAAAGATGTGAGAACAACTACCTAATGTGGAGGAATTCTTGTTACCATTAGGCTTAAAATGGCTATTTTTTTCACCATTGCAGAAATACAGTACATTAATTTTAAAACACTTGCTGACCTAATTGATAGACCTTTTTTTCTTATCACAAACATTATACAGTCTTTTTGAGTTGTTTGTAAAGTGAAGAAAAATGTCTAAGTATCAATTAGGTCCATTACTTTGTTTTCCAGGCTGAAAGTTGGTGCTTATTGTTCCTCCACCCTCAGGGCTCCCATCTGTAGAGTCTCCCAGTGCTCCACAGCTCCTTCATACGGGGAAGAAACACAATTTTTTTTCCAGTAATGCTACTAGTTATTAATAGTAAGACATTGATGAGGATGATAATGGTGATTATTATTATTATTTCTAGTCATTATTTTTAAAAACTGCAACCTGAAATTCCTGGTTGTATTATCTCCACATAGGAAAGAGCAGATACTGAATATATTATATTTAGAATGCTCCTCCTCACTAAAGTCCAAAAAAATCTAATGAGTCTAGGGCACAATGGTAACCTCTTTCTGTGATCTTTATTTCCATAGTGTTGAGATCTTAAGAGTAATGCAAGTTCTGTAGTCAACTGAGATTTTAGAAAATATCATACAGGTGCAGGCCTAGATTTCCAGTGCTATACATTGTAAGTTGTTCTCACCAGATTCACCTAGAGAAAAACACTTTTTTAATTTCCAAGGTTAATGTTATTTTATCAGTTAATTCCCCGAGTTTCTTCCATATCAGAAATTCTACTCTCTTTCCAAGATGATAATTGGGAGTGAAGGGTAAGCCTTTCCATTGGGTTTGAATTCAGAACAAATAAGAACAGTTTCCTCAAAAAAAAAAAAAAAAAAAAAAAAAAAAAAAAAAAAAAAAAAAAAAAAAAAAAAAAAAAAAACCCC
>VXBR01010760.1:3213934-3294989 GCA_013400215.1 Cisticola juncidis
ACACAAAAAAAAAAAAAAAAAAAAAAAAAAAAAAAAAAAAAAAAAAAAAAAAAACCCAAAAAAAAAAAAAAAAAAAAAAAACCACCCACAAGCAAACCCAGAGAAAAGCAAACAGCAGGATGACTCATCTTACTGAGGATAAATGTTCTGCTGGAAATACTGTGTGGGTGGATCTGATCTGCTGTAGTGGGTCTATGGTGCATTGAATAAAAGAACAACCAAGCAAAAACTCCCCACTTTTGGCTCATGATTCACAATGTTACAAGAAAAGATATAATAGTAGTCACATAGCACAATGAAAGAAAACAAAATCAAGACCATTGCAAATTTTGGAAAAAAGTCATTAATAAAGAGGCCCATGATCTTCCATGATCTTCACAGACCAGCAACCATAAATTTCCAACTGACCCCTCCTGAGGCCTGGCACTGACAATACAGAGAATAAAATCTAGACAGGCACAAACTGTTCACAAAGAAACTTTTAGTGTCTTAAGGAGAAAAAGACTGACAATAAAATACAAAACATAAGTTTAACTGAACTTTAGTTAAATTTGATATGAATGATCTCTAAGTTATTTCTCACTCAGCATCTCTCAGCTATCAATGTGTCAAGGAGATTTCTAAAATTTCTAAATTTCTAAAGCTTTTTTGGGGGGATATGAGAAATTCTTTGCACTTCTGATCTTTTAAAGAAAGGGGTGTTTTGAAGAAGCTAGGGAAAGAATCAGCTATATAAGAAGCCATGAAAACAAGGCAAAGAGTTGTTTAATGCTGCTCCAGTGCTTGAAATGGAAATGGTAATTCCAAAGTTTTCCCTCTTCAGCTGTGACTGCTGGTCATGAATGAATTGAGGTTTTATTATTCCATGGAAATAATGAACAGTGGAAGCAATCTACATCTTAAAATTACTCTTATTATCATTCATGATCATCAGCTCCACTAAGAATCAAATAATCTGTTTGATTGTCAAATTTTGCCACCTTTCATGCTGCCTCTCTTTATCAAAAGCTTTTCTTACCCCACAAAAACCTCTGTAAATCTAGCCAACAACAACTGCTAAATATTTAATGGGGTTTGCATAATAAATATTCTGCATCTGCCTTAAAATTGTTTTTTAAGGGCTCATAATCAATCAGACTCAGGTAACTGTGAGCTCAGAGACTTCCATCAATGGCAGAACACCTAATATATGTACTGGGTTTCATAACACACCTCTAAATGGATTCAACAATGCATTAAGTTGTTTAAATATTCATACCTGTTCCCCTACAAACAAGATTTAATATGTTTAATTTGAAGGGATAGTCAAATTTATAAACTCCACCCCAACCTCAAGCAGCAGGGCATTACCATGTCCTCCTAAGGTAATGTTAACAGCTCCATGCTATCATTCTGCCAGATGAATTAGCCAGATGTAAGTTAATTATTAGCTTGGAGAAAATTTATTATATGCTATAAAGCTTCCCATGAATTGTTGCTTGGAGTAGTGAAAAATGAAAGAAAGAAAAAAGAAAGAGGAGATGGAATAAGTAAACGTTAAGCCTTGGGCATTGAATTTACATTTATGAGATTTTCTACGATTTACTGCTCCAGCTTGTTTTCCTAGAAATGCCTTGGGTTTTTTTCAGATAAAATACACTATAATGCTTATAACATTAATTTGTTTAAGGTGTCCCTTACTCTGGGAGTATTCAAGTACAAAAGTGAGTGCCCCACAGCAAAACTCAAGTCATATTCACAGCTTAGATACATCCCAAGGCAGCTAGAAAACCCATATGTGTACAATCCCTTATATCCCCATTCATCAAAATCTGCCCTAAGTCACCATCATAACCAGAACTGCCTGGATTTTTAGTCAGGACTGCATCATGCCCTCGCAAGAAGGAGGAAACTAGCCCTGGCACTTTCAGCCCTGGACACTCAATGCTAGAGTAGCCACATGGTACCCTGGGTGGTGGCTCAGGGGCAGAAAGCTCTGGATAACATTGATCATTTATTCCTGGGGTTTTGCCACCTCTGATTTCAGTAATGGTGTGTTAATAAGACTGCTTTTAAATCAGAAGTAAAGGTAATGAATCAGTAGCTGTCTGCGACTGAGATCTCCTGCCTGCCAACACAACAGCCCTTCCCAAATTCATCACTTCAGTATTCCCTGGCAATTAGTAACAGCTAGTGAGTGTTGACTCCTGTGCACCATATTAGTGTGATATGGGGGAAAAATCCCACTATTCCTGTGCTATTTATAGCTTCAGAGAGCCTGCCTGCTTGGCTCAGTGCCAACTCATAACCTATAAGAGGCAGCAGTTTTTAATGTAATTTCTTGTCAACCATATGCTCTCTCTTCAGAACGAGAAGAAATGGAATGGATTAAGCAGTGATACGTGTAGAAAAGATGAATAAATAAAAAGAAAAAGGCTTTGTCAGAAGAAGTTATGTGCATGTTTTGAGTTGACAGGAAAGCACTGTCTTAGAGAATTACTGTGAAGCATTCTATACACAAATATCAAAGAAACAAGAATTTTTCACATTTTCATATTGTTTTAAATTTTAAGAGGACTGGATCTAAGCAAAGAGATTAGAAACTCCAAATGGCAACTAAATACAAAAATTAATCAGCAAAGATAAGCTTACTTTCCATAACATTCCCATCAGCCTTACTGAGTTACTTTTTTGGTACAACTTGTATTTAACCAGTTCTCACAAATACATAAGAAAACTGGGTTTAAAATTTGAAAATTTTTGTATATTTGCATAAAATATTTGTATAAAAAGTGTTTTATTCAAATGAATGGAGAGGGACAAGCTAGTTTTGGAAACCAGCACGTGAACACAGAGAAATTAAATTGAAAACACTTTGAAATAGAATGACAGAGATTATTACAACTTGGATAATTCTCTTCTGAGACAGGTATTTTTAAAAGACCTTTATGTGGCAAAGAACTATTGATATTCCCAAAAGATTTTTTTCCCATGAGTAATACTCATAAACTGTGAACCGATGTTGCTAGAGCAAAATCATAAGGAGAAAAATTTTGAAAGTGGTATCATGGGAACTACATACATAAATCCTGTTGTTTGCACAAACAGGATTTGTGAACAGAAGTCCCCACACACTATGTTACAGATTGAGCTCTGAGAGGATTAAAACAGGCCGAATTTTTATTTTTCAAACCTTTTTATTTTTATTGTTTTTCTTCCTCTTCAGCATTCAAGAGGACACCATCTCCACAGCTAGAGGGAGCTGGATTGTCACACGGTCCCTGTCTGCGGCAGTCTGTAGGTTGCAGGAAATCAGACAGTTTTTCTGGAGCTCTGTTGATTAATAAAGAAAAGAGGAAGGATCCATGACTATCAATTACCAAGATAAAAAGGACAATCTAGAAAGAGGTGAACCCAGCGTGAGAAAAACTGTTGATCTGGAGTCCCTGGTGGAGCAAAGCTGTCTTCCCTCCTCTGGAGCACAGCAACAGAAGGAAGAAGGAAGGGATGTGAGAAAAGAGTTCCTTCCAACAATGTCCCAGCACCAAGTCTGTGCAGATGGGTAGGGATTGCTTCAGTCACACCTGATTGTAGAAATATGCCCGTTCACCACCTTGTAAAAAAAGTACAAACCAATGGGCAATTATTTAGCAATACTTCAGTGACCTAACTGATTTTAAAAGAAAATGCAACACAGCCATTATTTGGCCTGAGTGCCTTAAACATTTGAAAAATATTTTATAAACCAAGAGTTGAAGGAGCAAATAGAATTGGCCCATCTACCAAAGGCCAGTGCAAAGTCAACACACCATTTACTTACTCAAAATGAGTTTAAGGGACCCCTACAGTTCCATGCTGGCCTTTGCTAAAAAGATGAGCCTCAAGAGCATTCAAATGGAAAATAATCACCTTAAAAATGAATACTCTGATAGAGGAAAAAGAGAGGTTTCTTGATGGGGTGAAATGTATAAAGCCCCCAGCTCATATTACAGAAATAAGTGTCTGCAGAGAGTTAGAAAGAGAGGCAGCATGTTTTTGGAACACCACATCCAGGAAATTGAACCAAATTAGCTTGAAAGAGATGCTATATTCTAAGCAGAAAGAGTCCTGTATATTTTAAAATGCAAGGCAATCTAAACATCATAAACTCCTTTGAAATGTAATTTAATATTTCTTCAGTAATTCCAGGGGAAATAAAAGATTCATTGTAAATTCTCTTTCTAAATGCCATCTAGCTGTTTCCATGATAGTTGCTTAAAGAGGAAAGAGGAAGAAATAATGCTGGAATGCTTCTGAGCAGTTTTTATTCTTGAATGCTGCCCAGTCTTTAGGCGATTTGCACTTGCTTTTGTCCTCATGTACTTATCTCCATGAAAGAAAAATGCCATTGCTCCTAACTAGAAACATCTTACATCAATTTAGGATCTCTATAAAGCTCTGTTTCACAAGGTGTCAGGCTGGCAAAGGATCCCAGACAGCAAAAACTAATCAAGGTTACGAAATGCAGAAGAATAAGTTATTTTCATTGCATGGGGTTAAATGCTAATGGCACCATCTTCATTATTGCTTTTTCATGTACATATACATATATAAATATGTATACATGTTTCAGGAAGCTTTTTATGTTAGACCCACAGCTTGAAAGGGGCATTAAGGGTGTTTGGCAGATTCTTCATCTGCACAGTGTCATCTATTCAATTAGTCATATTTTGAGGGATGGTTGTTGGTTTTAGTCTGTTTTTACTGGCTGCATTTTTAAATAATTATTACGGGCACATCTCTAAAGTTTTTATAAAACTACCCCAAGCATATAAATAATAGATCTTTCATTTGATTCCGAACAGCAACACGTTACCCACCAGAGTCTTACTTGTCCTTCTTTAGAACTTGTGAGAAAGTTGTTAGGAAACTAACTTCCAGAAAGCTGTGAGAGTACAGATGCACAAGTGAGCAGCCCTCTGATGTGATTCTACACAAGGATGCACTTGTAGGCTCTGACACAGACTCACAGCCCCTTGCTTTGTCATGGAGCTACCACAGCATTTAACTGCATGAAATAGCAGAAGGGGGGAAACCGTGCAAATAAACCCAAAGAGTTTCAGAGCCAAGCTGTAACTGCATGAATGTTTGCTAGCAATAGAAAATATGGATTGTGAGAGCTGAAAACCTCTGCACTAATTTCTAAATGGTCTCCAGACATTTAAAACTGGGCTGAAGACATAGTACTAGTCCAGTCAGCAGATTTCAAGATTCACATTTAGAGAACTGTTGTGGATCACTTACAAGAATAAACAGCTGCAGGACAAAATTAAAATGTTAAAAGTGTACATGTAAGAAGGCCTCTTTTTATCTCAAGTTTGCAACTTTTACAGAGCTTAAATATTTGGATATCTGCATATGTTTTTTTCTGTGTTATTTTGCTAGTAATACAAAAGAAAGGGGAAAGAAAGATGAACTCCCAAATGCATGGGAAATATCATAATATTAATTCCAGTTTAGAAGCTAATGGCTTTGCTGTTACAAAAGTTACTGACCAATTATGCCTCATACCTGACAAGACTGTGCAGAGCCACAACAATACAAAATTTATTATAAAGTAGTCCATGAACCTTGTTTGACATAACAGCTCAAACAAAATTGAAACCCACAAATGTCTATTTGAATTTTACCCAAACATTTTTATCCTTGACATATCACTGGCCATGTAATTAATATAAGCTTTATTTTTAGATTTTGGATATTGCCTAGTGCCTTCCTGATCAGAAAACCATGGGAACAACCCTTTTCACACAGTATTTTCATATGATTTTTATTTTCAGTTTCCAATAATAGGAATCTGAAAGTGGAAAATAAAAAGAAGTTAGTTTTATCTGTCTTCAAAACAAGGTGCGTTTTGTGTGATTCAAGTTTTGTGTGCATGTGTGATTCAAGTTATTTCTCATGTTTCTGAACCTGTTTGTCTCTCTAGGTCACTGTCTTGATGTCTAGTGAGCAGAAATTCCTTTTTCAAATCTTCTCTTGCTCATTTATGAGATTACACATTTGTATCTGGCATATATCTATCACTTAGGGCCATGGTGACACAGCTTTATGTACAGCTATATATTCTACACAAGCACAAGGAACTCAGGACCACAGGTACAAACAAAAGATCTACTTTAAAACTACTCATAGCTTTAAAAGGAAAAGGAGGGGCAAATGCCAAGAAGAGTTTGCCATGGCTGGTTGACAACACCAGGGCCCAGTGTTCCATGATTTGCTGCCAATATCCTAGGGAGGCAAAGCTCCTCTTTCTGTTCCCTGACTCAGCAAGCTGCATATTACTTTCAGAAATAGGAGAGGCAGGACTCCATAGGTCTGATGGAGTAAGTATATTAATAGAAGAAAAGTCACCTTGAAAAAGTCAGTGGAAGAACCCATGTTCTTATAGCAAAACAAGCTGCTGACAATTTTTTTGAAATACATTGTGCTCAAAGTATCTTGTGGATAATGCTTCATTACTTGAACTAAAAGTCAGTACCAGACAGTTTAAGCAACCATTCTGCTGCCATGGGATGCAGGCAGTGTTACTGCACACAGAACTAGAAGAAACAAGAGACTTGTTTATAAGACCATTTTCTGAGATTTGCCATGGTGAACCATGATAGATGCAAATCCTGCTCTTGTGGCTACACAGCACTATCTCTCACTTGAAACTTTTGAAAAGAGTGCAGAAGTGAAATATAATTTGAAGCTCAAATATTACTGTGAAAGAAAAAAATCCACCCACTAAACAATCCTTATCTTTTCTCATGAAGGGAAGGGTTCAGCAGAAGAGTTGGGGGGATACTCCCTTCCCTCAGCAAGGTGCCAAGCACAGCAAACAGGTGACCTCCTACCACATGTTACATCTACACTGTCAGAGAAGCACTCTTCAAGTCAGTCTTACAAAATACCCCCTTTGTAGTCTTTTTTCTTCAAGGTCTTTAATCTGTTTATTTTGTCTCAAGCTGCACCATCATCTGCCCTTACACTTGGGAATGTACTCCATGTTCTTATGGATCTCATCATCAGACAACCATTCATACTATGCCATTAGTGCAAACAGTCAATAGCAAATTCCTATCAGATTTGAGATTAGGAAATAAAACAGTTTATGGTTCTATATCCCTTCAATAATAATAGTGTTTACCTCAATAATCCCCTCACAAAGCAACAGAGGATGGAGCCCTCAGGGAAAGATTGTCTTCATTAAACTCTGTGTAAATGCTCCAGCAATATACAAAATCACAGATACAGTCTTTCTGTTTAATTTCAACTTGGAAAACAATTTAAGCATGTACAGATGCATTTACAGGTGACTAAATATCTCGGCACAGGGTGAGAATGTAGAATCTAAGCACATCTCAAAACCACCTGGATTTCAGTCACCCAGTGGGTGGGGCTGCTTTATTGTGAAATGACAGCCTCACTCATAGACTGATGACTTTTTCCAGGTGCAGCACGTCTGAGCATGTCTCACACTTTTGCAGGTGACATTGCAGCCCAGCACCTTGTACTTAAAATAGAGAATGTCAACACATTCTTGTGTTGCTATTGTGCTCTGCACTTTTGTGTAGATCCTTTTTTTTCCTCTCTCAGTCTGAGATTTAAGCCATTCCAGGCAGACGGATAATCTGTGAAGTCTAACACATTTGTAAAGCATGGGCATCTCTCAGCAGAGCTTAGACTTCAATCATTAGGATGCTATCAGCAGTCTTCTAGGGCTGCTGCTGCATTTCAACAAGAACAGCTTCAGCTGCAGCCCTGAAGGTCCTTGAGGTAAAATCCTGAGGTCCAGAGAAAGGCCTCTTCCCAAAAATAGGTGAAGTTTGACCTTGATGGTAACTCTAACCCAGCTGGAACATTATCAGGTTGCAATTTGGATGGCGCAGGACCACTCTCTTCACTCGTATTTTGTTCTCACACGGCTGACAGTGACACTAATTCCAAGAGAATTGTTGTAAGATGTAACTATTAATATGCTGTATATTTAAATGCTGGTTTGTGTCCAAGAGCAGCTTTTGACTCTCTTTGACAGGCACGTCCTGGCATATATTGCTATACTACAAGAGACAGGATCTGCACACATTAATGCATGCACATTTTCTTATCAATAAAAGCTAACACAAATTGAGCTAAATAAAAACCGACTTCACAGAAAGGTAGAGAGGTCATTATTAATTAGAGTATGCAAATTAATATTAGCCCTAAATGATCCAGAAATTTGCCCTTTATTTTTTGAATAAATTAAAAATTAATTATACAAATGTACTACATGAAATAAGGTCATTTTTTTCTAAAGAAAAAAGAGGAAAACTTTTCTTTTTAAAAAAAAATCATGTAAATGGTTTGTTGTATACAAAGTAACTACTTCACTTATATTTGTTGCAAAGATAAACTTAGAAGGTTTTCTTGCAGAAATACCAATTACTGTTTTATTTGGTGAAGTCTTACTTAACAACACCTGGTATGCAGCATGCAGGAAGTAAGCATCTTGTTTATAAAAATCATGCCTCCATGTCACAACAGTTATGTAGGATGTATACAAGGGATTATCATTTGAGATGCAGCATCCCCCATCTTTCCGTTTATAGGAGACTTGAGACTGGCAAAAGGCAAGAGAATTGTGCAAAGCAAGAGGGGAGGTTATGACAGAGGTGAAATTTGAATTTTGGAGCTACCATTTAGTGCTTTATTCCTATTTTTTTTCCACACAATAAATAATGTAAGTAAGTTTTGAACATGTCGCAAACAAACAACAAATTCCAAGCAAATTCTGAAACTTTTTTTTTTTAAAGGATACATATTGTAAGTCTTTGAACACTAGAGATTTAAAGTAATGAAGAAGGTTTTTCAAAGAGTCATTCTTGCAGAGGGAGGCAAAATTATCTTTAAAAGTTCCTTCTGTGAGCAGACACTCTTCAAATTCTTTTTATTAGCTCAACATTTTTGTCCTTATATGAGTAATACACTAAAATAAACTCTTTTCTTTATCATCTCTAAATTCCTCATAGAGTTTCCTGCCTTTCCAGTTCAACATCTACAGATTTATTAATTTGAATGAAACTAGACATTACCAGTGGAAAGACCTGGAGAAAGAATTATGATGGTGTCTTGGGTTGAAAAATATAACCAAAAATATGTATTCTATTTTCATCTATTAAAATTGGTTGGGAGATATTGTTCTTTATCTCTTGTAACTCTAGGGGTGGAAAGAGGGCAAAGGCCTTCTGTTAATGGGACACCTGATAACACCAGATAAGGCAGTGCCTTCTTATCTCTTCCTCCACCCATCCTCCTCTGAGGGACATCACCTGTGAATGGGCCATTTAAGGCCTCTCACATGACTGATATCATCACCTCATTCCATCGTGAGATGCTCCACCCAGTGGGAGGAGCCAAAGCCTTTCCACCAGCAGAAAACCAACAATCCCAAACACCAAGGGAGTCTGTTTCCACTGGATTCCCAGAGGAAGACTGGATCCTTTCTTGAGGATCATCTCTACTCCAGTGGAGCCACATCTGTCACTCCAGGAGGACTTATTTTGGGCAGCTTCCAACACCCCGACCAACAGGGTGTCAGGTTTGCATTCTGACTCTCTCAGTAGTCCTTTGTACTATTACATTTATCTTATTTTATTTTATTTTTACCCTTTTTGTTGTTTGTTTCTTCTCTCTCTATTAAATTGTATTTTCTTACTTGTAGTCTCACTGATTTTGCTTTCAAACCAGTACAGATTGACAGGGAAGGCCCACCTGTCTACCTCCACACTTGCTAACACTGTGCTCCTGACCTTGCTTCAGGGTCTGATCTTTAATATTAAAAACAGTTTTGCTGAACTAATAGGATGCTTTGACTTTGTTAATGACCTGCCTTAGGTAGGCTCCACTAAGGACAAGTCACTTGCTTTAAATCATGGCCTGGACCATATGCAGAGCAGCCTTCTACTGCATGTTTTTCTCAGAGTGAACACTCTGTATGGAGATTATATATTCAACCAATAGTTAAAAATGGCAGATTTATTTTTGTACCCAAGCTAAGGGTGCCAATAACTAATTATGTCTGATTTTGATGGAGAGGTACTCGATAAAATGTATTAAGAGATAACTTCTGAGAATGCCAAGTGCAGAACTATTCAAATCCTGTGCTGATGTTGCAACACAAAATGATGTGATAGCAGAATGAGTCCAAGCCAAGTCTGTAGAGGGAGTACTGTGAGCAAACCGCAGGAAACCGAAATCACACCATATTCATAAGATGTGCTATCTGTTAAACAAAGGCATCATACTCAACAGCTCCCATCTGGACATCTGAATCCTAGGCATAAAAGGTTCAAATTGCACACATTCACCTAGGATTGTCATAGAGATTTTTCTTCAATAAAAAGAAACAAAAGCTTGAAATAAGAGTTTCATCTACAGCTGTCTTTAAGGCTGTTTACTTTTGCAAAAATAGCTGTGTTCTTTTCCATTTTCTCTACCAGTCAGTTTGCTTTTTCTGTTTCCTACTTCTTCCAACTCATGCCTTCCTTGCTCTGTTTCCCTGAACAATTCCTTCATCAAGGAGTTGCTCCTTCTTGTCTTCTTGTGCTTAAAGGCATAATGTTGTAGACACTTTATTGCTTATCCCTTTCCCCACAGCATTCCCTTTAGGCAGCTTTTGTTTTTCTTTCTCCTCTGTAAATAGGGCAGAAACAAACTAGAAGTACTCCTAGCAGTCATGTGTGGGTTTGTAGATACTTCTTTGCCATCCAGAGCTTAGACATTGCTGGAAGAACTAACTAAAGAACCCTCTGACCCTTTAAGTCATCAAAATACTAGACATTAAAATTTTAAACGCAAATATAATAATCAGTGCCATGGACTTATCACATTAATTAATAAGAGTAATAAGAACAGGAAACAACATCACTGTTCCTTTTTTCTTCTGAATTCTATACAAGTGTGACCCTAAATGGGACAGGAAAAAGTGTTCTGTCTCTAGGTATTCCTCTATTTCACAGCTAATTTGGGGAGTTGGGAGAATGTAGGTTCCAGCTCGTCTTCCTGGTTTAGTCACCAACACTATATTTGTTGCATTTTGTTGACTCTTACCTGATGTGTTTAAACCCAGGCAAAGCCAAGATGTTTCATGCATAGGGACTAAGGGGAAACCACAGAAAATCTGGTGTAGCTAAAGCACTACTGTGTCCTGCATTCCCTGAGAAGGTTCTTATCAGCTGAAATTGCTCAGGACCTGGGAGAAATGGTCTCACCCCCAGGGCTGGGGTTTATCCAAATTTTTCCAGAGCACCTCTCCATGCTCTGGTGCAGTAATGACTCTCTTCTGCACTTTTGTGTAGATCTAGTTTCCTTTAATGCCTTGCAAATTAGTTGATTCAAATGCAATTGCCATGTCTCTACAGAGTATTGAATTATGCTAATAAGAACATATTCTTGGTTTTTTAGTGCTTTATTCAAGATACAAATTCGGAATTCAAATCTTCCTCCCAACTTGTTTTATTTATCAGTGAGGTCATTCTAGTCATTGCAATTTTTATACTCTAAGTTATAATAATATTTTAACCTCTTTTAAAGCTTCCCAATGAACTGAAATTCACATATAAGGACAAAACTAATAAAGGAACTGCAAATTACATTGGTGATCTCTAGTAACCATAGACAGTTTCAGCTGGAATCAGAAGGAAGTCAATTACAGGACTATAAAAAATGAAGTACTTTGCTGTAACAGCATATTGATTTCCCACAGTATTTAGTAATGTATATTGATATCAAATAATGAAATTCATGCTTGTAACAAGAGTTAACTTCCTAGATATATTTAGAAAGATTATACTAAATGGTAAATAATGATAACTGAATGCTAAGGAGGAAAAATGTCATACATCTATTTGATGTTTTTAAAATTCCTTTAATGAATATTTTACTAATGTATTCAATTTGACAACAAATTCAAAACTAATTATGGTAAAGCTGTTGCTGAGTATCAGAATGTAAAAACAAAGAACCGAACAAACTGATCCTACCAATATATTCAGGACTAAGCACCAAAATAATTTTATTAACTTCCAGTTCTATGATTCAATTCTCTTGTGGGACTCTCCAATGTGATCCAAATCTCTAGAAAAATTCAAAGCCAAATTTCAAATCTCAAAACAGGGATAAGTTTGTGGGTCTCTGCATTCGGGAATGTCCCAAAAAGCAAACCTTACATTGATAGAAAACTTGTATTATTATTTTGAAAGATATTTAAAACAATTGATCATTTACATTAAGTCTTTCCATAAAATGCCATAATTATTTGCCTTTCTCACTTAAAAGAAAGGCATGAAGATGAAGTGACAAAATGGCCCAGATGATCCAAAAAGAGAGAAGGAGCTTTTCACTCCATCTGCCTGGCTTCTCTAGTTCTCAGTTGTATTTAAAAAAAGCTATGTGTTCCTGAGGGAAATCAAAAGCATAAAATTGGTGTGAATGCTGCAAACACAATCTATAGTGACCTGTGCCACTGTAATACAGCATTACAATTTATTAATGCTTCCATTCATTGCAGGTGAATTTTCTTTTTTTTTTTTTTTTTTTTGTCCTAGTAGCTGATACCTATTTTCAATGTGTTCACAGTTTTAGCTAATGTTACAATCTAAATAAAACAAATAAAACTAAATGAAAACACTGAACTTACCTTTTTTAACAGTATTCTTCATTAATATAATAAATGCACTGTTATTTCTGAGATCATATAATTTATTTATATAATTCAATTGTATCTTTATGGGTCTTTCAGAAGACCCATACTGTATTAGGGAGGCTCTCATACTGATTGAAATGACTGATTTGGGGCATGAGTGATGTATGTGTGATGCTTTGCAAAACTAGACAGGTGTGCTCTTCTGTTCTGTGCTGCCATGATTTCACAGAAAAATATATGCACCAAATATGAACTAATTAGAAATCTTTTTGTTCTTTCCTTGTTTTCTTAGAAGACTACTTGGAGCAATAATACTTTCTTAAAATTCTTTTCCTTTTTATTAGTTTTCTATTGACAGCTATGTAACTAAGAACTTCATGGTTCTTTCAGCATAAAGTGATCAGTAACATAACTATAAACAGCTAAATTGTCTAGATTAGACAGATAAATCAATAGATCAATGGTAATATTAACTGAAAGCCCAAGGAAGATGATTATTA
Organism: Cisticola juncidis; assembly: GCA_013400215.1. Lineage (NCBI taxonomy): Eukaryota > Metazoa > Chordata > Aves > Passeriformes > Cisticolidae > Cisticola > Cisticola juncidis. The sequence continues at coordinate 3,227,123 of VXBR01010760.1, forward strand.
GCAGATCTTTCTGAGATAAGTATCCAAGAACATGAATTGTGACAAACATAACCTGATGCTCCTTAGTGACTGAACAAACCTATCTCCTTACCGTACAAAACCTTCTCCTTCACCCCAGCTCAGCAATTCTCGTTTCAATCTCTGGAGTTTTTTGTCTGAATAGCAGATTTGTTAATCAAAAATCTCTAAACACACGTGTTTTGCCATAATACTTGCTGAGGTTACTTTTCCGGATGAAAGTAATTTCTTAAGTTTTTATGACATGAAATAAACCAAATGCAATTCAAAAGCTATAAGATCTGTAGAAAAAGATTGCAAGTCCTTAGGACAAGCTGCTCTGGAAACCTGAAATTTGTGCGAGCTGACTTGTGGCATGCACTAATGATATGTGTGGAGACTTTGGCACATAGGAACACATGGATTAGCCTGAGTGTCACGAAGCAGAATGTCACAAGGCCATTTTTATCAGAGAAAGGTGCTGACAAGAAGGCTGTACTCATTAGTCCTTCCCATGGGCTTTGTAAAACCGGATGGCTCATTGCTGAGCTTCATTCAAATATAAAACGGAAGCCCTGTGTGTGAATCTCCATGTGTGATGGCATGCCTAGTTACTCCTGCTACATTTTTGCTCCCTATAAACAGAGAACTTTATACATCTCAGGAAAAGGTAGAACTTTAAAAACTCATCTCTGTTTATTTTCCTAATTTCTGACATCCCAGCATGCTACAGGAAACCTTATCGGTGCAGGCAGAAGAGAACAGAAGAAAAGGCTAGCTATAATCTTTTCCTCTGAAAAATATAGCAAACATTCTGTGTGGGATCAGTTATTTATTCTAGTCAAAAAGCCAGGGGACAATAGCATTTTATCCTTGACTCTCCCAGATACCCTGAATTCATAGACAAATAACACACACAAGACAAACAAGGCTCAGACATCAAAGCATTCAGATTAATGCCAATTAATGCCCCCATTCTTTTTCAAATGGGTTGATAAACCTTTCTGTTTGCCAAATATAAGTATGGAAGTTTGCATGCTGCCTTTGGGAGCTTGGGCATAGAGAATTTGAGAAATATTAAAAATAAACCAAGGATTTACTACACAAATTCATAGTGCATACCCTACTGAAACTGCTGCTATACCATCACAGAAAGTCTGCTATTACAGTTTGTATTAAGCAGGATACAGAATGTAAAGATATGAAAATCAGCAGTGCACAGCCATGAGAAGCTGCTGTAGAGTGGCAGCCATTGGAATGCCTAGTAAGAAAATTAGACTGTCACAGTAATCACAGTGAGACTTCTGATATTCTTTACATGAACTATCCTCCAGGCCCTTACTGACAGTAATGAATTAGACATCCAGATAAGGTATGGTTTTCTTCAATCTGGAGTAGGGTACCAAAGCACAGGAAGTTTTAAACCTTCCTCCTTCATGAACAGTGAAGGTATTCTCATTTTCTCATGCTGTGTACCACAACCTCTGTTGCCTGAAAAATAAGCTGTGACTTTAATTTACAAACTACCCCAATTTCACAGAGTTCTTGCTCTCCTTTGCTTATTATTCTAAACCTTCAGCTGTACTAATCTGTCTGGAAAAGACTTGCAACAAAAAAAGTTCCACAACTTCTTTCATTGTACCCCTTGGGTATGATTTGACCAAAACCCAATTGGGAATAAGTGAAAAGAACAGGGAAAAGAAAACTACAGAAAACACTAGTTTCTATATCAGTGCTAAGAAACCTTAGCTCATTTGTATCCTCCACCCTCAACAGACTTTTGGAGACTGGTAGCATAATTTTCCTAGAAGAAGATGGCAGATATGGAAGATCAACATTCTTTGAAATCAACAAAGCACACAATAGTACCCAGGACCTTGCAAGAAATTCTAATGCTGTAGTTTCAGAAGAAAACTCTAATGCTGCTCTGTGATGTGAGTCTAAGGAAACAAAAATATCTTCAATTTTGGCTTCTGATGCCTGTTTTACTTTAGTTAACACACAACATGAAGGAGCTGGTAGCTGAGACTGAGCAGTGACAGAAGTCATAGCTGTGACTACCAAGAAGTATTACAGGGTAATCCTGCACTAATGGGTGCCCATTGTCCACAAGCTCCAGTGCAGAGTGGAGTTTACCCACAGACAAGCTTACATATAAAATGAGATACAGTTACTATATTTTTAAAGTCTGTCAGCTATCTCTATACTATAGGTGGGAAGTGTTTCACTCACTCCTTGTACAAGAGTGTTAGGAGCATCCTAAACCTTCATTTGCAGGAATTATCTGAAAAAGAAGTTGATACTGATATCACAGCTAGTCTTTGGGCTCACCCATGAAAAAGCCCCAACAGAAACAAACCCCCAAACAAAACAACGTGCTGATAGTTTTAAGATGGGAGTGCTTGGGATTTATTATACATAACCTGAAATTTCTTAGTTCTGCACATGGGCAGTCAATGTGTCAGAACAATCTCAATGAAGATGTTCTTGTATTCTCTTCACTTTATCTGTACACCTCATTGCTAGTCATACTTTCCTGTTCAGCATTGCCTTAAGTAGAAGGGAAGAAGATTTGTGTCTCCCTTTGAGCTTGTACTGTCTCTAGCAGAGATCTTGCATCAAACATTAGCTTTGGTTCATTGGCTTAATTTTTAGGAGGCAACTTTTTCTTCTCCCACTACAACTACAAATACAACTGCAGTTTCAGACCAGCCACGGCTCTAAACCCTCCCCTCCAAGGAGTGTGAAAGCAGCCAGCAGGGCCAGTTCAGAAAGAAACCTTAATCCATTCTTTGTTCAACAGGAAGGAAACCAAAGTCTGCATACCAAAACTTTACTTCAGAAGCAGTTTTACAGTGATCTTAAATTTCCCATTTGGTTTAAGAAAAAAAAGAAAATGATCAAAAACAATTATTGCCCAGAACAAAGCTCTCAAAGGGCTTTGCATCTCTGAAACAGCCTTGTTAATGATCCATTCTCAGTGGTCTGTCCTCCTTTTCATTATGACTCTCCTGCACACTCATTTTCAATTAAATTAAACCTTCCTACTGTGAGAGTTGGTCTGAAAATCCCTCATCTATCTCACGACTGTCAGAGGCTGAGACCCCCATGGACCCTGGGCTGCAGCACAGGAGTTCTGGCCTGATCAAGGTGGGACCAGGCTTTTCCCTGCAGGTGCACCCACTGGACCAAGACGTCCTCCTCAGATCCCCGTGCAGGAACAATGGACACTGTCACGGTTCCTGGCTGTGTTTGCTCTCACTGACTGTGCTGTACCTGCTGCAGAGCCCAGACCTGCTTGCCCCAAACCTGCCTGCCCAGAGCAACGGGGCTCCTCACAATGACTCTTGGGTGCTCCCCCCATGCTGGCCAGGTGCTCCCCACTTCTGCCTGCATTGGCCAGGTGCCCCCTGCTTCTGAGATGACTATAAAAGCTTCCCCCTGTGACTCACACTCTGAGGCCCTCCCCTGCGGACAGGACGGATCTATTGACATGTGCCATGAGGACTGCGAAGGTCTATTGGCTCCAGCGTCACGAGGACTCACGTCTGTCAGTCAGTAGCTATAACCCTATCTTTCCTCTCTTCTCTCTTTCTCTTTCTTTCCCTTCTTTTCTATCGCATAAATTGTGGGTATCAATAAAGATACAATTGATTTTACTTGAATTAAGTTCTCATTGCCTCTTTTTGCACTCTGAAATCAAACGAACCATCACGACCATTCTTTTGGATCATGACACCTACTTAGTTTTTCTTTACTGTCATTTTGTACAAGAAATACCAGGAGGAATTTTTAAAGAGACTCTGAATGCCTTGCTCTTCATCTGAGTCACCATTCTTCACAGGACAGCCTGAGCTGCATTCTCAGGAGCTGGCTGCAGGCATCCAGGCTCCCTCCCCTCCTTCCCGACTGAGGTTCTGTGTTATTCCAGCTTGGCAGTACTTGTGGTGGTGCTGGTTACAGGGATCACAGGCCTTTCTGAGTCCTTCAATTCCATTTACAAAAGACTGGCATAGACCTTGTATAGAGAAGTGTCAGGGAAATATAACGTATTTACAGCCAAACTCCCATGTTGCTTGTAATACCTCAGCAAATGTTTTATTGTTTTCTGCTTTAAGGCCAACTGATACATTTAAAATGTGTTCCCTTGGGCATCTGAAGCAATGAAACCTTGTTTCCTACTGCGGCATTCCGCTTTTAAATTTGCTGGTACCTTCTAACAGTGAAGGCACAGTGGGATCCCATGGTCTTTGTTTCTCTTTTGTTGCATGAAATTTGCAAAAAGGGGTTTTTTTTCTGAGACAGCTGCTGCACAAATTTGAGTACAACTGTTGTAAGTTTGGGGATAGAGGCTTGGTATATAGAGGGATAGCATGATACAGATTTTATCTTCTTTGAATAGAGATTAAAATAGTTCTCTGGTACTTCAGATATCCTGCCCGGGGCAACCAAAGGGTGAAGAAGCTAAGTTGTTGCCCAGTATGCCATTCAGTGCCAAAGATGAAATACAGTAAAAAAAAATATCCCAGGCTGGAAAGAAAAATAGACAGGACCAGGCCACACTTGCTAAGAGAATATGTTGGTGTTTAAAAATGAGGATGAATCATAAGTTGTGCTGCTTACTGTCAATAGACAAAGCTGGGAAATTGGATGTTCAGTGGAGCAAAGCAGGACCTCTGTAATCAGAGTGCATAATCTAAAACATGTCACTGCAAAGTGGGGAGGGGGAAGTGACTAACCCAAGAAGATGGACGTTGTTCATTTCAGCTGTCAGTGTCAGTAAGTAAAGATAAAATAAGCTTTTAGATTCACAACAAGCTCTTTCAAATTCCTGACAAAAGGAAGAAGCATTTTGTTACTTGGATTCTGCCTTTTCAGAGTCTTGCCTCAATTTCACTTGCATGAGCAGGCTGAAGAATAATTTCAAAAGCTTCAGGCAATTTTGTATATCTGTCTTTTGTAAGCATTGCCCATTAATTTTTTCAGAGAAAAGCTGAAGGGTCCTTACATTGCTCCTTGATTAAACATTTACTGACTGCTAATTTGGTAATGCATTACTGCAATAAATGATTACTTGCGTGGCAGTGGAGAGATGGGGCTGAAATGTCTGCCTGTTCTTATAGCCTTTGCATCCTGTATGCTCATACAGGATTATTAATCTTTGTCAGGAAGGTCAGGAAGCATCACATAGTGATTAATGGTAAGTTGCAGGGGTTTCTGATAACTGAGCTCCAGGGACTGTGGTTGAAACCTGTTAGATGGCTATTAATACCTCCTTTGCCCTTCCTGTAATTCGCTGTGACTGCAGATGAATGTTGAAGAATTGCTGGTTTTTCAGCTTGCAAGGACACTCACCACCCATCTCTCTCCTCAACGGGGTCAGCATTTGTACACCTTTTGTATTGCCAGTTGGGCGCTAATGAGAAAGCACCAATGGATAAAGAACAGCTGCATCCACATTTCTTTCCCTGTCCACAGCTCACCATGGTAGGCACTCCCCTCTGAAACAAGCTCCCAAATAGCAGCGTGGAGCATGTAAAAGGGTAAGATAAAACATCCCATGTCAAAGGTGTACAAAAAGTACAAAGACTTTCACTTAGTGAAATCTGCACAGGAAGGTTTTTTTTTGCTCGGATAATTTTAATCCCATGCTTAGAGGATTCATCTGAGGCTACTTACCTGGAAAAAAAAAAAAAAAAGCCAACAAAAAACCATGCAAACCCACCCCCTCCACAAGACCCCACAGAAAAACCCCTTTTTTTAAACTCTAAGCTTAGTAAATACACATCCTGCTCAAATATAAAATACTCTATCAAAACAGGGTCAGGAAAACCCTGGCAGGCAAACTTGTAGAAGAACTCCATTGTGGATGCTCATCTTGCTAGGACAGGAAGGGAACAAAGCTGTATCTCCTGTCTTTGGGAAATGTTCCTGGTGTTTCTGAGCCCTTGCCCTTTACACTGGAGCACTGACTCTGCTGCTTCCAAACCACAGGTGGGGTTTCAGAGTAGGAATGCATGGCAAGGTCAGTTAACCTCTCTATCCTCTTCGGTCAGAATGTCCGTGCTAGGAGTAGAGAGAGTCTCACAGGTTGTGCTGGGTGTGTGGAACAAGTTCTCCAAAATACAATCTGAGAGAAATAGACATTTAGGGAGATTTGTTACATGGACATTCAAAGATGCCTCAGTGTATAATCTCTGTTCATTATGGTGTAATTTAGATACAGAAGTGCTCTGAAATTCTTTCATGATTGTCTATGTGATTTTTTAGAGACCCAAATATATTCTAAAATTCAGCTCTGACAGGCTACATGAGGCAAAAGACCTTTCAGCTATGTGTTTATATGACTGTACCTCTTGTTAATTACTCTCTGTTCCCACATTAAATTGAAATCATAAATTTATAGCTGGTGCAAGCAAAAGTGTGTGCTTGCATAATCCCTGATGTGTCTGATTTTAAAATAGTAAATGCAGAGAAACAAGTGTATGTAAATCTTTGGTGAAAATTGCTGTGAAAATTGCTATGAAAATGCATAATCTGTAACTTTTTTTAGGACACCTCTTCCTGTGTCCTCTAATTTGTGTCATAAATGCTATCCTAGAAGACCACTACATCTTCACATAAATAGTCCTTATGGAAGGATGCTGTAAGCAGTATCAAATTAACTGCCATAGAATTTGGCCACTTAGTGGTTTTGCTGTCAATGTCACACCTCATGCTGAGTCACTGTTAAGTGATTGAGCAGATATAAGTGAATGCATTGACTGAGTCATTTATTTACATCTTGTTGCCACAAGTCTAAGAAAACAGTCAAATGTATTCAATAATCAATCCACTCAGCAGCTGATGATGCAGTAGTAGAAATGAAGTCCTGCTAGGTTTTTATTACTGCTGTCAGAGAGGCTCTTTGGATGCTCTGAAGGTGTATGCAAAAGGGTAACAGTCATAGCTCACATTTAGAAAAGCCTGCATGACTTTTGAAAGAAAAGACACGACCCAAAGAACCTGGGAAGATAATAATATAAGATTGTTTGTTAGGGGCTGCAGCACTCTGTAAGAGCACTGCACAGGTTTGAAAGCTGTGGGCTACAGTATGTGTCTGGCTTACAGTACGTGTCTGGCTGCTTAATACTTAATGTATTCATGATACAGGAAGGTCTGTGGGTTGCAATTTATCCACTGGCAGGGATATGGGACAGCATCTTTCTGTATTATTTTTTACAGTCATGTGAGTATGCAATATACATGATTCTAAAATGTCAAAAAGTAGTTGTTTAGGGAGAAGGCAATGCAAGACACCAGAGAGTTGCCAAAGACCAAAGGAACCAAAGCATTTAATGCCCTATGGACCTTTTTTATATGCATATTTCAATTCTGTGACTCTTGTAATCTTCACAAGAAGTAAGAAAGTTGAAATCATAAATGCTAGTTACAACCACCATCATATAATTTTTATGTTAGTTATACTTGTCTGGTGTAGGGCTTAGGTCAATGTCACATCCCAAATTACTCACTATTTTAATTCTGAACTGGATCCTGTAAGAGCATAGATAGAGATGTCTTGGGGATAACAATGCCACATGTATCTGATTTTCTGCTTACTGGTAGCCAGAGGACAAAACCGTGAAGATTTATTATTGTACCCCTGTTCCACTTGCACAAAGGCATATACAGTTACATAAAATAATAGAGAATTTAGGCTCAGTGTCCTCTGAAAAGGGGGATACTGATACATCACACACTGATATCAGAACTTGACTTTACAGAGGTCACAGCAAAGTTCCTTTTGATGAAAAAGGGCACTGGTTTCACTTCTAGAGGTTTACTCTCCTTTCTCCTCTCTTGTGGTAAGAATGAGTGTAAAGAAACCCACTCTGAATAAAAAAGTTTTAAAGGTTGGGCTGATATTTTGCTATGGAATAGTGTTTATGAAATGAGCATTATCATAAATAGCCTGATTAGAAGGAAAATTTATTGTTATACATTGAGCTGATAAAACAGTACCAGAAAACAAAGCAAAAAATCTTCTGAAATATTTAATATAATTGGGGGAGGTTGTGAGAAAATTAGTGCATGCTCTTTAAAGTATGTCATTTGAAAGTAGCAGCAACACTCCTGTTTCTAATAAAGTGTAGGCGGTGGAATGGAAACATCAGCAAAACAGCACTACTATGGTAAATTTAAAGGGTTTGCCAAAGATGTGCATATCTGATTTGATGATCTAAACAAGAGAAATATCAAAACAAGAGTATTACAGAGACTTGTAGAAAGCTAAAAATAACTTGATACAGGAAATATTAAATGTCTACTTCAGAAGGAATTGTAAAATAAATCATATCACTTTATGAAGCTCTATAAAAATGAAACAACTAGTTAGAAACATAAGGGGACATAAAAGAGGGCAAACAAGGTGAAAACATAAGTCATAATTTTAAAAATATAAAGAAATCAGATGAATGATTAATCCAATTAAACTGAATAGCAAACACAATAATAATAACATATTTATTATTGTGGAGAGGGACTGTTTAAAGCAGTACAGCATGAACAGTTCAGCAGGGATGGTCTAGAGACGTGGTCTTTACTGCAGCAATATTCCTGTACTAGTCTTGTTTGCAAAAATAGTTTCACAAAATGGTTTCATAGAGGGCAAAGAAGAAATTATTCTTCATGTGTTATTAGCTCCTCCTGGGTTTGGATGCTATGTATTGATGAAAGACATGCAAAACATATGTCAGTATTTGGTTTTTTTCCAGACAGGCAGCAACTACATGGGATTCCCATTGCCATGAGGTGTCCCAAAGGGTAGAATGAGCTGACCTCACAAGCGTGAAAGTTTAAAAAGCAAGCCCATCTATTGCAAATGAGATAAGATAAAGGTCAACAGAGTAATTTCATTAACAAAGTTACTTACACTGGAAGAAAGTTTGAGGCTTGTTTTTCAGCATTGCACTAATCAATGAGAATTAGAACTTTCACAAAATCTCCTTTTCCCCTTGGTTAAAAACACCAACATAAATACAGTGAATTTTTTCTGATAAGAATTAAGATCTCCAAGCAACAGCCATTCATCCCCATTACATTGAATCCCTAGATGCCAGAAGGTGCTTTTTTGTACCATAGATAGCTCCCATTGCTCTCAAATTGCTTTACTGCTCTGCTTTAGTCTGTTGATTCAATGCAGATTTAAAGGTAATGAGTCTGGCACTGTCCAAAGCATCCCCTGATATTTCCTCATACTCTGCTAAACACAATTATGCTGGAGAAACCCAGTGCCATTGAGTTCTCGTGGTGATTAGTGTCAGCCTGAGAGAGTCAAGAGTGAAAAGAAAGCTCAAAGGGGGTCTTTGCTAAGCCAAATAACCAAGGTGTTTGCAAAGAATTAGCTCCTTATTGCCAGAGTCAAAATTCAACCACACTAAAAACCTGTTTAAAGCACAATTGCTGAGAAAACTTCCCTCGCAGGAAACAGATGATCAGGAATAGAGAAAGGGGAAAATGCTAATGAGAACATAATAGATTGTGAATGCAAAGAAAACATGTAGAATTATAGTTTAAAATACAGTTATGTAACTAAATAAATAAACTATAAATAGTTTAGTATATGTTGAAATAGTTTTGTATATATTAAAAATATAAGTTTGCCTGAGTTGTCTTTACTATTGGCAGTGGTACTGCTTCTCTTCTATCACTTGTTATTGCCTGGGACCCTGGTTTGTCACCTCTGTTGATTTTGGCTGCTGGTTCCCAGAGTTTGATTGATTATTGTGAGCAAGAGCATTCTCTGGTGAAAAACTGCCGCATCCTAGAATTTATCAAAACAGATAATTGGCAGGATTGTGGATTTACACTTTCTGTGCACAGGGTAGGAATCCAAAGTAAATATGAAACCCAGCTTTATAGGCTGTTTCTTTAAATTGGGTCAAGGAAAGATTATGATTACATCATTCAGTTTGCTGCACAGTCAAGCAGCTGAGGAAATTGCTCATTCATTTGGTATTTTTTCAGAATTGTGTAAATCTCAGCATCAGGCCATGCTTACTGTCAGAGTCTCCAGAACTTCAGAACAGAGATTATACGGCACTGATGTCAGTAGCAAGCTGAATATAAACACTATAGGTGTAGACATAAGGGGGATAGTTACATAAAATTAGCAGCAAAAGAATGTCTTTGTACTCCCTGAAGCAAGCAACAAAAGTGTCTTTGTGAGTGCAGTTCTGCACATGTTGCTGTTGCCAGCCACTTGGGCTATGACCTAGAACTCAACCAACTATAAAACCAACAATAAACTACAGAGAGAGTAACTCTTCACACTGATGTAAGTACTCAGAGGCTAGATCATAAAAAGAATAAAGTTTTCAGTTTATCTTATCATAATAGGATTATCTCACCATTCCTGATTTTGCTAATACAGACAAAATTAAGGACTGTAAAAAAAACCAAAAACAATCTGCTTTTATCTAAAGCCCTTATATTATGAACAGCCCAAGAACAGCAGGGTTTGTCAATTCTGGAGCAAGACTGATACAGAAGATCTGTTTTAATGGTAAAATCCCACCTGCATTGCCTTTGTGAACAGAGCAGGTTTACAAGGTGGATCTGAGTACATAGTTTGTTTTTATATGCAAGTGTAAGATGGGATATGAAAAGCTGTTGTAAGTCTGTCCTTTCCAATTACTGAGTTTATCTGCTTATGTTTGAGCTCAGACTTTTAGTATAATCACCATTAAAGGTGGGGCTGAGCCCTGGGACACTGCATAATTTCTCTGCTGTTACAGCTGATGATCAAGTATTGCTTAGCACATTCCCTGCATTTATGTCAGCTTTTCCTTTATTTTGCTGCTAATCTCTAGTTGAGAGCTTACACAGCAGTGTCATACTGCTCTTCCTTTGAAATTCATCTTTTGTTGTTCCTTGCAGCCATGCAAAATGGATCTCACAGAACTGCTCAGAGAAAGATGATATTTAAAGCTCCTTTTCTCCTTCCAACAGAAGGTTCCTAATCCTGAAATGCCATCCCACTGAGGTATTCAAGGAAATATGGGGGTAATGGGTACCAGATGCACAACTTTCTGGGGAGTACTAAGCCCCAGTAGAACAAGCTTAAATCCAGAAAAGCCAGTTACAGCTCTGTATCTTGCACATAAAGTCTAGGTTACTCTTTTGGGTTACCTATGACTGTCTGCTCATAAATTTGGAAATCACGGCCAAGAGATGTTCAGCATGTCCCTACTCTTCACGGTCAGAGAGCTGGCATCAGGCTCTTTGTAGCCCATCCATGGGTTAGAGTAAAAAGCCTTTTTTCCCTTTTTCTGTCCAACTCTACTGTGACTTGCACAGCTACATAACAATCCCAGGGATGCCCATCAGGCCCTGATTACTCACCCCTAAAACCAGCTTTGCAGCCAGCCACTATTGCTTGTCTGGCTGTCTCTCTTAAAAACCCAGGGGCAGAGAAAGGTGCTCTTGTTCATTGTGATATAGCTTAAAGAAAAAAAATCCAGTAGCTTTTGTATTACCAAAATGTTTTGCTGTTTGCAGAAAGCCCTGAGTAGAATACCAAGAAAAGCATGACCTTCCTGCACAAATAATGACATGTTGAAAGGCAGCTCCTTCTGCAGGGCACTGGGAACGGTAGGTTATGAGTGATGAAAGTCTTCAAGGGCACTTTGCTTGAAATGGTGCTATGTACTTTCTCTGCCCTAGTGCAGACACACCACTTATCACTCTAATTGAATCAGTGACTTACTCTTATAGAGAAACATACACATTGGCATTCCTGGAAGGCTGTGAAAGATGCAGGGATAAAGAGGAGCAGGTCTGTACTGTCTGGAGCGTTATGTCAGCGTCATTTCAGATACGTGTTACACTAACACCATGCTATGGTAGCACACTGAGACAAAGTGACATTCTGATGTATCTAGACGTGTTGCCTCCCACATGAGAGAATCTTTTTCTTCCTCATGGAACATAACTTCAGCATGTACAATAATACATTTCTCATTGGACTTAGACACCAATAGCAATTCCCAAAACCTGGACATCTGACCACCATTGTTCTGGTTGTCCTTTATCATTTTTATGGGGTTTTTTTACAGTTTTATATAAATGGCCTGCATATCTCAATGTCTCAGTTCATTGCAATGACCAAGGGATGATTCTCTTTTAGTTTAGGATACCTGAAGCTCACCATGCAGAATGGCTCAAATTTCAGCAGGGGGATAAACTGGTGCCCACCCTCTGCCAGCACACCCAGCTAGGACACCATTTGGTCATTCAGCTCCTTCTGGGCAGAGAAAAACTTGACACTTACTTCTGCCTCTAGAAGTGTTAAGGTATTTTCAATGACGACTAGGTGCAGGGCACCAGAATTTAATCATCTTTCAGGTCCTTAAATGCCAGGACAGGAAAAAGTTCCAAAATACCTTGACAGGTATCCTTCGTCACTGGTAAGAGCTCAGTGTGCCATCACTTCTTTCTCTGTCAAGAGGCACCCAACACTGTGCTCTGCATCCAGCATTGCTGTGAGTGTGGAAACCTCCGTGCCTGACCTGGGTGCCCTAGATCCTCACACAGGGACAGCTGCCACATCGTTAGGTAGGGTAACATTTCGTGTCGGTGCCTTAACAGGAGACTGGCCACAGCCTCTCTGCTCCTCCCAGCTAAAAGGATAACTCAATACTAACTCAGTATCTCACTTTTCTTAGATTACATGTATTTTGAGGTCCTGAAGTTTTGAAAATTTTGAGGTCCTGAGTTTTGAAAATTTGAGGCCGACAGCACTTTGAAAATTTAATGACCGAAATATGAGCTATATATATTAAACAAAGTGATTTATTTCAGATCCTTAATCAAACTGCTCTGGGGTCTTATTTCTTGTAGATAGCCTGCAGTCTTCTAAAATCCATATATGTGCTGCTCAGTGAGACAGCAAATGAAACTCTTAAGATATGGGTGAGGCCAACTCATACTAAAAATGTGAAAAATATTACAGTAATTTTACTCATCCATTTTTCATTGGGGATGTGTTTGTCATAATAAATTATAAATTGATATATTTGGCCCTGTGATTGATGGTCATTTCTCTGCTGCTGAGGTCCCAATTATAGAATTACTTTGGTCATCTTGGAGCACCCTCTGAAGATCACCTCAAAGGCAAAAACTCAGGAAGTAGCTCTCCTCCAGAAGCAAAACAACTAGAAGTAGTTATGCAGAAACACATTCACTTTAGTCCCAGAAATAAAAATGGAATGGAGTTGGTAAGAGAAAAAGAGACGTTGTGAAACAAGTATTCTCCATGTCATCTCCAGTCCAGCTGGGAGGAATTCCCTGGGCATTTTATTCACAGAATACTTATAGTGAAAGTAAATGGAGCACTCTATGGAAGTATGAGATACAGATACAATTGATTGAAAACCCCCAAACAACAAACAACACAATGCCCAGAACCCCACACCCCAATCCAATCAGTAGGAATAAAAAATCAGTTTCAGAAAATAACCCTTCTTGGGTCATTGTGTGTATGTGTGTGTATGTATTTCTGGGTGAGATGTTGGTAGCCAAGGAAAGCAGATGATTGAGGCTGAAAAAGAAAACTTTAATAAAAAACACAGCCATCAGTTCTGTGCTACTTATCACTTATCTGAGTTTTGTTTGTTTGTTATATTTTGATTTTATGTTATCTGGAAAAATATATTTAAAAAAATGTATCAGTGAAAAACTATTTAAGTGCAAAACCAAAGATCCTTAAGACTTTTCATCTTCTACATGGAACAAAAACTGATGTGGAATGGAGGAGTGAAAGGATGTCTGTTTGTAAGGAAAGAAAAAGAGCAAAATTACAAACGAGTGAAAAACATTTATTTTGACATGAATGAAAAGTCTCACTGAGCTAAGATGAAAAAAATTAAATTTTAATTTATAAAACCTTCTCCATTCAAAGAATAATAAGTTGCAAGAGTAAATTCTTGTATAATGCTTGGTGATTTTAAACCATTATTTTTCGGCAGTCACCCTAATCTGATTTTCCAGTGCATTGTTTCCCTCTCAGCCTATTATCATTTATTACACACATATAAACCCAGAGATTTTTATAGCAGTGTTTTTATTAGTCCATTTCAATTATGTTGTTTGTTTTGCAGACTGTAATGACTTTAATCCTCATTTAAATGCATAAAAATGCATAAAAATGCATAATCCAACACCTAATTATTAGAATATGTGGGAAATTATGATTAATTACCCCCCACCAGAAAGCCATTTGTCTCAGGTAGATATCTATTGTGTATCTACTAAGTATTGTAAAGATAGTGAAGAGAAAGCTTTTTGAGAGAACAAGGATAATGCAAATGAGAATATCTCTTTACTGCAGCTTTGACACCATAATTATCTCACTTTCCTCCCAAAAAGATGATGAGAGGAGCATGTGGGAAAAACATGTTATCTAAGTAACAATGACTAATAAAAAGAATAGTGAAATAGTGACAGCTTTTTCTGATTTAGAGAGAATCATTAGTAAAAAAGTCCTGCTGCTGCACTCCCAGCACCAGGACTCCAATATTTTTCACTTGCATGCAATCAGAATATGACTAATGCCGCCAAAAAAAGAGTTTTCGTTATAATTCTATAGCAAATTTTCATAAATTGCCAACTGCTTTCAATTGCTTTTATATTGGTACTGCAAATGTACCACTATAACATAAAATGGCACAATAAAAAATTTCAGAACAATGTTTGAAATTATTAGATATAGGAAAACTTGGAATTCTAACAGGAATATTTTCCTTTTCTTTCCTCCCTAAAGTCTCATTTATTTTTCTACCCTTGATAATACCACCAGAGAAATAAAAAGTAAATTACCTTCAGAGATTAGCAAAATTCTTTGTAAGTCAAACAAATATTTCAGTAGTAATTTCAGTGTGTTTTTTACACCTGGAAACAAGAGGAGCCCTTAAGTTTGCCAGTCCAAAGAAAGGAAATTGAAAAGCTACACTTGTTCATTCAGAAGCAGTTAAACACTTAAAAACACACCAAAACACATCCCAGATCCTCTTTCCCAGATATTTTTGTGTTTCATTGTGAAAAATATTTCTGAAAAAATGAGCAACAAGTGAGTAAGCCAGCAAGGTATGGTAAAGCAGTCAAAACATTTGGAATGTAAACTCTTATGATTGTGTGTTTAAGTAAACAGATAAGAAAATATTCTGGGCTTATCTTTTTATAGGGATCCTACTATTCCTGCTTGAAATTTGAATTTGCTTACTAATATTTATCCCTGTGGAAACCTTTCTAGTGTGGGGAAATTCCAGCAAGTCCTTCTGTGAAAAGTAGCATGTTTTCTCATATCAAGGTGTGTACCAAGGGGCTAACACAGGTATCTCAGATCCATTCTAATGCCTTTGGTTTTATTGGATATTATCATATCTGTGGGAACAGTTCTACTCCTGGATCTAATGACTGCAGGGAATGAATGAAAATAACATCTCTCTACACTATGCTGTCACTCTTAGGTAAGAACATGGATCACAGGTAAGATGGAGAGGGAACTGAAATCCTTCTGCAACAAAGCAAGAAATTATTTTCATGTCTGAATGTTCCTTTGATCAACCCCCTCAAAGTATGCTTTTTCTGGGGAAATTGTCCTGTGTCCTCTGTGGGTCTTGTTTGTCTGGACAGCACGGAGACTAACCAGCCATGAAATGATGCTTTCTTCCCTACTCATCCCTGCATATGCTCCTTATTCAGCCTCCTGGCCTCAGCTGTCTAAAAGGGGAAGAGGGGATGTTCCTGCCTCCCCAGCAGGAGCTTTCAGAACCCCTCTGTCAACTACAGTGATAGTGCTTTGCATTGAATTTGTAATGTCCTTTGAGAGACACTTAAAATAATATAGAAGATTTACCTGAAGACCTCCCAGGAGTTTCAAAATTTCTTTGGAGATACAGTCAACCACCCTGCTTTATAAAGCAGGTAGCTGATGGAGCAGGCTGAGTGCTTGGGAAACATGGCTGCAGGGCTTTGGGTGACTTCTCATGCAAGTACCTATAAAGCAGCTGCAGAGTTTTTATAGAATTTTCTCCAGCAAGACTGAAACACTCATGATTTTCAGGTGAATTGTGGCAAAGTTTGAAATATTTGAGCAATTCATAATGAGATAAAGAAACAATTACAGCAAATGTCCTAAGGACCAATATGAAAGACAAGGGAATTATACTGGTTTACTTACCACATTGTATTCTATTCTGCAGCTACTCATAAAGAGAAGTTTTATTTAAACTCATTTACCTATATGTCACACCTGCATCACTTATTGTTTGGGGTTTATGTAATATTCCCCTCGTTATTTTATTTAATCTAAAGTCAGATACTATGTAATTCTTTTGTTACATGTGACTTAGAAGGTCAATAATCAACATTGACATTACTGTGGAAGACACACCTGGAGACCCAGAGAATGAAATATCAAATCCACAGGCACTAGGCTGTAATTTGTACATTTTTAACTATGTAAATCCACTGACAACACAAATGTTTCATTTGAAAGGGGGAAGGTTTTAAGATCACTGTGATGGTCTGCAAGTACTTGAATGAACCCTAAAATCAGAAGAAGATTTTGTAGGTACAGCTCAATTATGACTCACAATAACCATAACTTACAAATAGGTTGTACCTGCCAGTGAACTGTCTAATTTACCATTCACGGATGTCATAATTATTTTCAGGCTGTAATCCTGACAAAAAAAATTGCTTCAGATCCCTGAAAAGTGTTGGTGCTAATTGCTGCTGTTCTGCCAGGGCATCTTGTGTAACCACTGGATTTTTCATCAAAGATCATTGTACAAAGATCACCTTACACTACCCATTGAAGCACCGTAACAGATTTTACAGAGCTGGCACTTCTGTGCAAAGAGGTGACTATTGCTTTAAAGGGATTTATACACAACAGTTATATGGTTGATTTTCTGGTCAGATTTAATTAACCTGTGCTTGTCTCATCCACATCTAAAAGAATGCAATCAATGCAAATGTTATTAGTGCTACTAGTGCACTCCATTCTTTCCAGCTTCAAAGTATACATAATTAGATAAATACACCTCTAAGTACGCCCCTAAAAACAAAATATGATATTGTCCTCATAAGACTTTATCCACAGTACACTTACTCTGGAAATTCTTTAGTAGTACTACCGTTCACTCAGCTGTATCATGGCCAAGTAAATAGTGGTAATATAGACAATTGTATGATCAGTTTAAAAAAATAATTTCAAATAAGCAATGTTCAAAAGCAAGCTGAGAGGGCACTAGCACACATGAATTGAACAGAAACAGCTGGAATTACTTCCATCCCTCTTTGTCTACTCCCAGTTTCTGTCCTTACAGCAAGGAGAGCTGAGTGGCCCAGAGGATGATTCTGGAATGATTACAGCATTTTTGTCAGTATATCCAAGCCAATCCAGGCCTCGTTCAGATTGACCTTCATATGTCAGGCTGCAGCAGCAATGGTACAGAACCTGTGTCTTGTATGGTGCAGCTTCCAAGAGTCAGGTTGGACAGCTTGAAATTGTCACATTTTTAGAAGTTCTGGTTCAATCTAGCTGTGTCCAGGGGATAACAGCTTTGCCCAAGCTAAATTTAAAAAAATGTTCAGTCCAGTAAATTAAGATATTCATGTGATGAACACTGAGAAGATAGAGAGGAATAAAAGAAGATCAACTTCAAAGTCATCCTTGAGGCAGAGACATTAAAGGAAAAATATCAAATCTGCTTAACCTACCTGCTTAAGTGAGAGTTATGCACACACAGTACCCTCTAATGAAAAAAAAATCATGTCAGGATTGCAGGTACCTGAAGTAAGGACACAAACTGTAGGGGGAATCTGAGTATTTAATTATCTTAAACATCAAACAACTGCATGATTGAGCCAGAGGGGGGAAAATGATAATGAATAAGTGAT
Source organism: Cisticola juncidis (assembly GCA_013400215.1). Lineage (NCBI taxonomy): Eukaryota > Metazoa > Chordata > Aves > Passeriformes > Cisticolidae > Cisticola > Cisticola juncidis. The sequence goes on from VXBR01010760.1 coordinate 3,245,069, forward strand.
GATAATAATAAGTGCACAAACACAAAAGAAGAAATCACATGTTACGTGTATCCCGAGAGGAAGAAAGAGGCAGCAGTGCTCCATCTATGCAAACTTTCAATCATGCAAAACCAATTTGAGCTTTTCCCCAGCACATGCAAGGTCTACAGTGCAGACTTATTTGGTTACCTACTGGAGGGCTGGGGGAAAAAAAAGTAATACTTGTAAAAATTCCTTGGGTGCACTGGCAGGCTAGAGTAACACTACAACAAACAAACAAAACCAAACCTTTCACCCTCCCAAAACCCCAACTCAACAGCTGTGGGCAGCAGGCATGAAAATAGCCAGAGCTAAAAGCTAACAATAGATCAGCAACAGGTTCAGACTCTGCCTAGAACAGAACTCCCTGGCTCAGATTGCCTCATCCCAGAGCTTCAAAGAGGGCAGAAAAGCCCCTGTGCAACATTCTGCAGAGCAAGCACCACTGCAGTGAGATTTGGCTCTTGCATGGACAGACAAAGCCAAACTATAAGCAAATAAACCAGGCAATATTTCACACCACTCGTGGGTCATAAGCCCAAAATGAAGTTTAACCAGTGTCTGAAAAAGCTGGGATATAGAAGACAGATCGAGCAGAAGTGCAGGAGCTGAATGCAAAGAGCTAGAAACAGAGCATAGAATAACAGGCAAATATATCATAAAGTATGGTTTAGACTTTGCACAGTAGCTTCATTTCAAGTGATATTTCTTTCTCTCTATCCTTCTTGCATCAGGTAGGAGGAGCAGAAGGGCATAAAAGGAATGGGATTTTCATTTCCACCCCACTGCCATAGAGTTCTGTTTCTTACAGGACAAAAACAATCTCCATGAGGGATTTTCCCATGCATGAAATGGGTTTGAAAACAAATAGTATCACAAAAGTAGCTGTTTAGAAGACTGTGTCCCCCCAGTAGGATCTTCCTATGTTATCACATTTTTATTTCTTTGCAGCCTCAGGTAGTAAAATATAGAAAATTATGTTTATATATAATTCCTATATATTTTTCTAATGTTGTTCATACTATTCAAAGTATTCTTATCTTGTCCACACATCTTGGCAGAACATGCTGAAATATACAGGTAGTCATCTTTAACTACTTGGTTATGACCATTAACCAAATGCATTAGGCAGGCTACCTGAAGTAATTTTCTTTCACTGCTGCATTATTAAAAGCAAAGAGTGTTATATTGAGTGATAAAATTAGTTTAGGAGCATAACTTCAGCCAGATAAGAATTTTGCAAAGCTCTTAAGAGCCTAGACTCCTATATTTTTAGTGATACATTTAATTTATCACTCTCCATGCTTCATGAATAACCAGTATTGCCTTCAGAGTCCTTCTGAGAAACAACATCCCATGAGCAGTAAAACAGTAAAATGCATTGCATCTCTCCCTGGGCTCCAGTTGGGAAGCAGATTGCTTGCATCAGAATTATTTCAGAGATGTTATACTTTCCACTCATGTACCTGCAACTTTATTCACATGAACTACCAAAAATAAAGTTTTTTGTGACATTTTTCTCCTATACCGCAGGCAGAAGAATATAAATTTATGCAGGACTAAAATGAATGCAGCTCATTTACATCAATAAATTGGGATTGGAGGATTACATTTTGTGTTCATGTGCAAAAGTATTACTAGACATTTTACAAATTTTCCAGCACTAATGGTGATGATCTTCAAAAGGTTGGTTTTTTTAAACAAGGAATATTTCTGAAGGTTTCTATTGGCATTTGCATTGACAAAGCAATGTTAAAATTACTATTAATAGGATGAGATGTTTAAAAAGTTTAAAAATTGTTTTCAAAAAGGGAATTATGGTTTTAAAACAGACCAATCTTAGTTCTTTGAAAACTATCTAGATGTTAAATTAAAATGCTGGTTTGCTTATTTTGGGACAAGATTAACATTTTCTAAGTGTTGATTTACAGTATTTTAGGCACAAAACAAAATAAAATATTGTACTGTATTCAACTAAACCCAAATCTTCAGCAGTTAATTGCTGTAAAAAAAAGTTGAAAAACTTAGATGATCCTTTCTGAATAGAGAAAGACAATGCTCAAAAAGTTACACAGGAAAAGATGACTGCTGTAAATTCTCAGACAGAAACCAGTTTTGACATGACATCTGGTGGAATAGAGTTTCTAATTAGAAGAAGTCCAAGTGAATGTCAGAGTCAACTAATTATTTCATCAGCCAATTAGGGGAACCAGTGATTTCACAGAGAGATTATGAAATCAATGAAGGGGGAAGGAAAACATTTTGATTTAAACTGTTTCAAATGGTAATTGAAGGGCACATTTGTCACTGGCTACGTATTGTTAGGCAGCCCTTTGTGGTTCCCTTCGCTCTCTGTATCAGCAGAGGATGGCCACAGTCAGGCTGCTCTGAATGAACCAGAGGCTCTCTGCTGCTCACAGTCTTCCTGAACATTAACTACATGTGATAAACTCCAGGATTTGTCTTGTCAGATGCTCACCTAGCACAACAAAAGAGAAACAGAGGAATTTTATTAGGAGTTGAAAATTGAGTGAAGGAAAACTGAACAAGTCCACCTTTTGCTTTGAATGCCCACAGCAGTGAGCACAACAAGAGGATGAATACACAAAAAGCAGTTAGAAGCCACTACTTATTTTGGACCACGACTTTGCTGTTTGTAGCACTGCTACAAGGCTCAATACAGCTTTTTTTGCCCGTGGGTAATTCTCTGGAAATTCACAAAGAAATCCTCTGATGTGGTGGACTCATGATCCTCAGATACAAGTCCCCCAAGTGACTCATCTCCCTTCTCTGTCAGCTTCTGATTGCTTGAATACTAGCGCTCTTTATTACAATAAATCAAGCTACTGAAGCAGGAAATCAGATGGCAACCACACACCTTAGATTAACTTTAGACTCCACCAACTTAAAATGTGCATCCCAGATGTCCCAGAGAAGCATCTCTCTAACCCCTCACCGCACTTAGCCCCCCTGCTCCTGTGACAGCATGCAGTTACACAATTCCTGTGGGTTAGCTCAGTGCTATATATAGAGGCTTCACCAGCATGCCAAGACCTGAGCTTAGGAGAAGTCCAGACTCCTCAAAGGTGGATCCATTCATCACGTGACCTTTTTTCCCAATGTTCAAATAGCAGTTGCCAGCTCCTGGTCAAACATCCACACATCTGCTCACAGCTGGGACATGTGCAGTAGGGCTGATGTACAACCACCACCTGTGTCCATCTATTTTGATACACTGGAATGGTCATGATCCAATGGGAGTGATAATGCCTGAAAATATAACAGCATGCTGTGAATGTCAAGCACATGTCCCACATACTCCCTTATGCCAGTTGAGTCTTGTGACTCAAGTCCACTCACAATTCAGAAGAGAACATAATATCAAGACTTGCAAATTATGTAGATAGTCAGTTTAAAAAAAGTCTGTAATTTCTTTTGAATAAGGCCAAAAGTTAGGATGCTGATCTAGGATTTTACCAGATTTCTTCAAGGGTAGTCATACTTTCTGCTCTGACTCATTTGACTCATTAATTTCCAGTATTTTCCAGAGCTTTGTTTTCACTGAGAATATTAGCTTTATTCTCATCTAGTTTTGATGACATGAATTCACAATAAACTCATGGAAGAAAAGTTTGAGTCAGGGACAAAGACCATAAAATAGAGAAATGGAAATATAATTGGAAAATTTGATCAATAAAAAGTAAAAAAAAAGCTGTGAAATTCTAACATACATTTTCAGTTAAAATCATTTTTTATTTAATTTTATTTCCCATTAATAGGAGTGTTTTCATTATCAACAGCCTAGTTTTGGGCATAGCATCCAGACAGAAAAAGTATTTCTTCCTATTGGAAAAGCAAGTGCAACCCTAGAGAGCATCACAAGCCTGTAACTGGCAGAGAGTGCATATGAGTGGAAGAGCACTGTCACGTCACTGTAGCCTTAGTGGACACCTGCATCCACCTTCTTTTCTGTGGGCCAGGATTTCAGAAGCCAGTGCAAAACCCAGGTTGTTATTGTGATGCTACAATTGGTACTGAATGGCACACAAGGGCCTGATGGGATCCTCTGCACTAGCCTGGATCCACTGTGCCATACATGAAAAGTTTACGTGATGTTGCCACTCTATCTTAAAAAGCAAGAGAGACAAAAAAAAAAAAAAAAAAAAAAAAAAAAAAAAAAAAAAAAAAAAAAAAAAAAAAACCTTTTAGAGGTTTTTTTTTTTTTTTTTTTNAAAAAGCATCTCTAGGAGCTTACTTGTGTATATTTTATATGTGTAAAGGATAAATGGAGCTGTTTCTCTGTTCACTGGTGAGACCTCTTAAGTACACCATGACTGCTTAGACCTCTAATTTATACTGAATTAGCATCCACATCATACAGGTGGGTAAATATTTATGTTTACATCTTGACTCCACGTGAATGACTGGCAAAAATCTGATGAACCTGAGTGATAAAAATTATAATGTTTTCAATGTGAGGAACAAATGTTTAGTTATAGAAAAGACATTTTATTATTTCTCAAATGTGTGTTCCCATCTCCCTGTTGCAAAACTTCCTATCCACTCAAGAAAACAGAAAGAGACAACCACTAGGTGCAAGACTTTTACCTTTGGCTTATGAACAAATGGCAAATGCAGACATACATTTTTCCAGATGGATGCCAGTGGTAGAATTTGACTGATGCATTCCTCATGGCTGCCCCACCATTGACTGTAGGCTCAGAGAGCAGGCACTCACCTAAAGTACAGAGGGACTTTTAAAGTGCATTCTAAAATCTGCCCTTTCAAAATTGTTCAGTTTATTTTGTAAAATGTCTGTAAAGCCCATGATAAGGGACTCACATTCAAATCTGGTGCCATTATTTTTTGCTATTAAAACTTCAATCATTGCCATTGGCAAGTTTTTAGTGCTTCTTTTTATTAAAGTGAACATAGAACTGTGAATGATTTTTAACATAATCGTTTTTATTAGTAAAACTTCTTACATGTCAAGTAATAAAATGCTTAGGTACCCTGTACTGAAGAGAGGAAAACTGTAACAAAGTTAATTTCATTGACTCACACTTGGCTGCATCATCACACAGACTGGTGGATCTCAATCTGCGCTCGAGGGACCCCTGGGGGCTCCATGACCTTCTTTCACAGGAGCCATATGGTTTCTGCACATCATTCCATAAATCTAATGGAAATACATCGACAGCTGTAAATTAAACCCCATTGCATTCGGCAGTGCTGCAAAAGCAGTAGTTTAAAGCCTCAAATGATTGTCATGACCTTCTGGCCGTGGGCTCAATGACCCTAACATTGAGCACTGAGTACAACCCAGTTTGATGTGCTGTAGGGAACAGTGCTACACAAGACACTTTGTATTTTTCCTGCAAAATAATCAATATTGACACTGCTTAATGAAAATTAAGAGAGAGGATACATCTGTCATTTGCCTCTTTTCCATGAATAAATGGGAAATATTAGCCTTCTAATTCTGGGCTGGGCTGGTATAGTCTTCTGCCTAAGGTAAAATAAATTTTTTAAATATGGGTGAATTCAAGCAAGAACACACCAGGGTATCATCATCAGAGTACTGAGCACCAGTAAACAAAACAAACAAAAAAAAGTAATATACACAGAAAAGTCTTCCCATCAGTCTCCAGGATCCATCTTCTTTTTAGTACTTTTACAGTTCTACTTATACTTTCTTCATTTTAGTTTTTGCTCAGAAAAATCTCAAAACCAGTTTTAAATAAGAATCAGTTGAGTTTTTTGCATCAATACTCAACTGTCAGTAAAGTAAGAAAGTAAAAGATTTTTTCAAATCTGGATATAATTTTCAGTGTATTTTCATAGCTTGCCACAGTCTTATTTCACTGAGTTTAAGGCTAGAAGGGGTCTTATATCAACTAGTATTGCTTCTTATAGGCCACTACACTTCATCCATTTCTTCCTTCATTGAACCTGTCACTTTGTGTCTTTAAGTTTGTATTTTATGTATTTCAGAAAGGCAATTACTGTTGATTTTAAGACATAAAAGAGACCATCCAGCAGGGTTTGGTTTTTTTTTCCTAATTCTTAAGCATCCTCACCATTAAATTATTTTCTCCTCCCTTAATTTCTGAACAGGAGCCAAGGAGCAGCTCTTAGCTATGCTGTTTCTTTGTAGACACTGAAGAACCTTTTGATACTCAGTGTCCACTTAATCAAATTACTTCAGCTTCATTGATAAGCTAAGCAAATTCACACAGTCCAGTCCTTTCCCCCTCCTGCCTTAACTCTCCCCCACAAGACTGCAAAGCCAGCACAAGCAACCAGCACAGACCAACTCTTCTGGTCACCTTCTGTCCCTTAGCTGCTTTCTCTTTTCTGCCTGCATGGTATTTATGCACCTGGGTGGTGGATCAGTCTAAAATACCCTGCTCCAAAAGACAAGAATCAAGGGAGGAAACAATTCAGATCTACTCTTTTAGGTAGTGGTCTGGTTTGAGCCAGCTCCATGTGCCTGTGCAGTGATAAGATAAAGCACTCTGTTCAGCTCAACAGTCTTTTTTTTTTTTTCCAAATTTCTTGTCTCAGACATTTCAAAATCACTCTTCAGTCTGGACTCAGGAAGTAAAGGTCATCTAAGAGTATCAGTCCTGCTAGTGGCACTTGCCAAAGCAAAACCACCTGCCAACTGGTATTCATTATTCTCATTTTCATTCTTCTCCTCTTTACATGGCCACAGTTCTCATTCACCTTTTCCACAGTCCACAGTACTGGACAAGGACTCAGGTGGAATAGCTTTCACATTACAATGTTTAAATGGTTTTCAAGGTTATCTGTCTTCCAAGATACTGTTTTTTTCCAGCAATGGCAGCCTAAATTACTTAGAAAACACAAGCACATCTCCTATAAAGACAAATGTATGTTCATAATTCTCATACAGCATGATTTCACATGTGTGCATATGTATAAAGATTAGTCCCACTCTCACAGATGTTGTTTAATACAGTTGACATAGGGAATAATTTCTTGCCTAGATATATATTTTTTGAAATATTTCACCTTACTTTTAATCATTTTCATGTGCAGAAATGGAAAGTTAAATGTCATAGAAAGCTAGGTTTCTTTTGTAGAGAAATCATTGCATCACATCACATCACATCACATTGCATCACATTGCATCAGCATCACACCTGAATATGAAAAATATTTCTTTCTCCTGACATTTTATTGCTTGTCTCCTTTTTGAAAATAGTTTCTCATGTGTTTGAATGATGGATTTTTCCCTACTGCACATGGAAAGCAATCTGCAGATAATCTTTTCCCAGCAAATATCCATACCATCCTCGAAACTGTACATTGTTAGAAATGCAGAGTACAATTTTTGTAGACAGACTTGGAAAGAAACTGCCGCAGAGGCTGACAGACCAGCACAGCACCACCACAACAGCTAGGGTGGAGATAAAGGGCTGTGTCTCCTTTCTCTTCAGTTACATCAGGCATTCAAACACGCTGATGAAAACAACAAAGTGATTGCCTTGTGCTCCACTTCCACAGTGAATGAAAGGAAATAAAAAGAGCGGTGTCATTGCATGATAAAATGATAACTGTTCCTCTTTTAATGAATGTTAAATTACTTATAAATCAAGGTACTTACAGACCTCTATAGTTTATGGCTTGGCCTTTTACTGGGTTTGTTTTTTGTCTTTTCCCCTACACTATAACAACTGACATTTCTTAATGATCTATCTTATTAATTATTATTCAGGTTTATAGGACTCCTTCTAAGTAGACATTCTCTGATTAAAAGCTCTTTTGGTGGTCTTAATTCCTATACACAGAAGATTTTTAAAAGGCAAACATGTGCCTAAAAGTTATATAAATTGCCTAGTATAAGTCACTGAAAGTAGCATTTTTATGGGGGTTTGCAGTGATTTTCTTAGTCTTACAATAAAGCTCAGAGAGATGATCAAGTGTTATACATAATTGACATGAAAAGTTGATGTCTGTTGGTGCTACCTGCAACCATATTTTAACAAAATGAAAGGCTAATGAAAGAAATGAAGGCTAGTGTGGAAAAGTTCAACCAAAGGACCAGGGTTGTCTGAGCAAAAGGAAAATGCTGCCATGAAGCTTGTAAGAATGGAACTGTTCCTCCTATTTAGTCCCCAGTGCACAGGTGTCCCCAGCAGGAGAAATGGCTGTTCTTGGAAGTGACCTCAGAACCATCTTATTGTTCCATCCAACTGAGGATACCCTTTTTGTACAAAGGAATACAAGAGAGTAGGAGCTCTTCCCCCCCCAGCTTCTCCCTGATAAGAAAAATCTTTCACTCTTCAGGGCTACAAAGAAATTTTATCACCATGGGATTTAAGACAAAAAGCAGATGAGAAGCACTGGTACAACAATGTGAGGATTTCATACTGCTTCCTATTGAAGTAATGAAACAGGATTTGTAGAGAGAAAGTGTCTTAGCTTCAAGCAAATTGATAATAAGCAGGAAAAAAAGACAGATAAGAATGAGACCTTTCTTATCTAAAGAGTTTATTGAACTCTAAGGAGTTTATTATCTAGTGGCTCTCTGCAAATTTTCCTTGTTTCTTTTTTTTCCCCCAAAAGCCTCCAACATCCCATCCACATGGAAGCAAATTCCACGGAGCCTCAAAATCAATGATAAAATCTCTAACGGATATTTTGAAGTGTCTCATAGTGACACACTGTTGAAGTCGAACTTTTCAGGTATTAACATTTTGTGGCTTACTGGGTTTGGAACAGAGGGGTGAATGAATATCCTGTTGTGGTGAAAAGATTTCCCAAAGCTTTATTGTATTCTGTAAAAATAGTTTCACATTTCTCCTTCTCGTACAATGACAGGAGACAGAGAAAAAAGAAATCGGGTTCAGTTTCTTATGAATCATAGAATTAATTTGAAATTAGGAAGTAATTTTAATAAAAGACAACCATGTACTAAATGGAGCAAATAATGACTAGCCCTAAGAGTGGAAATTTATCTGTGCAGAGTAGGGCTATCTGTCTCCATTAACCACAATTACATGAAACGAAATTCCTGTAATGCTTTCAGTGTAGCCATGCAGTTCCAAAACAACATGCAAAAAAAGGGTTTGCTTTTATGTGAAAGCCCCTGCCAGTCTCCCAGACTGCAGATACACCAATAATGTGCGTTGCTTCCTGGCATCTCAGCAGTTTGCAGCCTGGCGTAGACATTACCACATTCCCACACAACTCTGCTCATTTGGGACATGAGGCAGGGCATGCAATTAACTTCCAGGAGAAGGATTTTCGACTAAAGATTAATTACTGGGAGTACTGAAGTCCACTCTTCTAATTGCCATTAGGCATTAGGAATGTTCTGAAAATAAGGATGTTATCACAAGAGTGTCTTTTCAATGGAAGTTTTATATTTTAATATCTTTGACTTGCATTAGCCGGATAATTCTGCAAACATTTGACCTATAAATTAGGTTTTATACACAAAATCTCAACCTACTGTGATATATACATGCGTCCCAATGGTTTCTTTTTAAGAATATCATTGTACCAAAATACCCAATCAAATGTCATTTCAGCACTTCATGAATTACACATTTCCCAATTTCATAGATAGGTACGTACATAAACACTAGAATTGTTTAAGCCAGTCAGGTGAGGTGATTGTACCAATCTGGTCTGCACTGGTGTGGCCTTCCCTTGAGTTGTGGGGGCAATTTTAGGCACCACAGTGTAAGAAGGATATAAAGCTATTACACTGTCCAAAGGAGGTCAGTGAAAATGGTGAAGGGTTGGAGGAGAAGCCATGTGAGGAGCTGCTGGGGTCACTTGGTCTGTTCAGCCTGGAGGAGACTGAGGGGAGACCTCACTGCAGTCTGCAACTTCCTTGTGAAGGGAACAGCAGGTGCAGGTACAGATTTTTTTCCCTTTGGTGACCAATGACAGGACCCAAGGACCTGAGGGACTGCCCTGAAGTTGTGTCCAGGGAGGTTTAGGTTGGAGATAGCAGGAGAAAGTTCTTCACACAGAGGGTGTTTGGGCACTGCAACAGGCTCCCCAGGCAAGTGGTCACAGCACCAGCCTGACAGAGTTCAAGAAGTGTTTGGGCAATGCTCCTAGGCACTTGCTCTTGGGACTAACCTGTACAGGTCCAGGAGTTGGACTTCAATGATCCTGATGGATCCCTTCTAATTCAGAATATTCTGTAATTCTATGATTCTAAGTATTTTTGTAACCACACCACTCTGCTCTGCTTAATAAAAATAAATACTTTTTTTTTTTCAAAACTGCATTGAAATACTGAAAAATCAAAAGTGCATCTGTAGAAAGAAGTTATAGTTGCACAGATGAAAATGAAAATGTGAGTGTCGATTAGAAAGCTCCGAAATGGAATATGAAAGTTAGCAGTCATTTAAAATATATCCAAAATTTGCCAACTAATTTGTAATCACAATTTATATGGTAAGAAAAGAGACTTTGTATATTACAAAAGAGGGAAAGAGAATGAAAAGGTATTAGCTGCAAAATAATACAGAATCAGCTAGAGGAAGTAATTATTCACCTTTCACAAAGATGACTTCTACAGAACTACTAGGTGTCTGGTACAAGTAAATACAGAATTGTTGAATTATGTTTCAATGACTTTTTATGCCCTCTGCTTTTGCCTTCTACTGTTTTCAGTACAGGAGTTAAAAATCCATGGAAGCTGTCCCATTAGCACAGCTTATGTGTTATGAAGCAACCTGAAGCAAATTATTGCCATAAAGGCAAAAAAGAATGGAAAGCATTAGCTAAAAGCCAGTGAAAGGGGAAGCTCTGTGGGACACTGTGTTGCTCTGAAGATTACAATATACACTCTGAAAGCACTGGACTTTTTTAGCAGCACTTGTGAAACTAAGTGCTCTTTTCAGGTGACTTATTTTATATGATAAGAAATGCTCTAATAACTTGTGTGCTCAAACAAGGTTGGAAGCGTGACCTTCTGTGTGCACAGAGCTGGATAATGTCACTGACAGAGACAGATGTGGATAAAACTCTGCCGAAAGTCATCCTGAAGAAACTGGGACACACAGGATGTTTTGTGATAAGGAGAATTATTTCAGAGACAAAGAATATATATATGTACATGGTACAGGGCAGATAACACATGAATTTCTATCCTTCCACAGGCTTGGATAGGGTTAGTAAGCTCTACCCGAGCATTTCAGTCAATTAATGGCATTACATGGCATAAAGTCCTAGCTGGTGCTATGGGAGGGATGTTGTAACTGAAAAGTTTGAGTTATTCAGTTACAAATTCAAAGCCCAGAATCCAGGAACTGAATTCAGAAGGGAACCCCTGCATCCCACACGTATGCACTATTGTAATTTTAAGTACCAGTTCATGTATTACTTCCTTAACACTTTGTTCAGTAGTGTAACAATTCTGTATTTACTTGTTAACAACCTGCCATTTTAGAAGACTGTGCCTCCTGTTTCTCATGCTTGCAGTAGTTCCATTGTTGCCATAATCACACACATGCTTTTAGTTCCTATCAAAACTTTTGCTACTGGAAATTCTACCTTCACTAATGTATGCTTTATCCACTTGCCCTCCTTGCAGGTGCCAAGGACTGTTAGGCTCATATACATAAATTCAAGTCTTTAAAAGAACCAACCAAACAAAAAAGCATCATAGGGGAGTTTTTTTTAAAAACCAAGGACAGAACCTGAGAGAAAGAAAAGTGCCACATTTCTCACTTCTCTCTGCTCCATTGCGAAGCTTTTCCCTAGAACCTAACCTAGCCCAGAGCAGCTTGAGTTTGTGCCTTGATAGAGACTTGCTGTACCCATTTCAGCTGCAGGCACTGCAGCCCTTCCAACAGAGTTCCACAGCTCCCTTTGGGCAGTAACCTCCTGGCTCATGGTCTTGCTGCTGGGGTACAAAGGTTTGCAAATGGGAATGGATAAAAAGATTAATTCCAAGGCATTCAGCTGTAAGCAGTGAATTGCTAGATTAAGGCAGTGATATAAATGGACTTTGGATTTAATTTCAAATTTTTGTGCAGGATGAACCTAAAAGTGACACAGGTTTTTAAAAGTTACCATTTCTTAAGTTGTTTTGAATGTGTCCTTAAAGGAGATTTCCCATGGTAACTTCTTGCCCTTCATGATACATTAAAAAAACAAACAAACAAACAAACAAAACAACCAAATACAGACATAATCTCCATCAGTCTGAAGAACAGTCATAATTCCAAGAAAAAAATATCTTTCCTTATAAAGGATTTGTAGATATTCCTTTCAACACCAGATAAAGATTGGATCTGCCTGCAGACTGTGGAATACACATAAGGAAGAAGACATTCTGAAAATTCACAGTTTACCAGTGTTTTTCATTAGTAGATTTTTTCCTCACTTCATATCAATCAAAAGCATTCTGGGATGTATGAAGGGCCTGTGAGGATTCATTTTGGTTAGAGGTGGGCTAGAGCTTTCCAAAATCTAAAGATTAAATATTGAAATAACATCCCAGCTGTCTTCAGTTTTACAGGATGTTGATACAGATAAAACAGCATGACAAAGTGAGAAATGAGTTCAAGACAGACACAATTCCTGCCAGCAGGATTGCAATCTGCTTACAGTAGGATGCCTAAACAGAGGGAAGTTAGAAATAACATAATCAGTTGCTTATCAGACCTAGGAACCAGAGTAAGTCTGATAGGGCTACTGTCAGAATTGCTATGCTTGGGGAATTTAACAGCAATTTTGTGCCTATGAATGATTACTGTAAAAAATTATTCGAACAGCTCTTCACTCTCATTTGTCTTTGATGTGATAAACCACAGTCTGAATATGGACAGGGATTAGATTCCAAATTAACTCAAAATGAAGACAAAAAGCTCACACATTGGGATGAGGCAGTTTTCAATAACCAAGACCTGGCCAAAAGAGACATCCTTTCCTGCTGCAACAGTCCCTCAGCTCCCTGCAAACATTTGACAAGACACAAATAGACACCTCTGGGTGGTCTCACCAGAAAACACAATGGGGAATCAATATGTCCTGAGTTAGAAACAGCTGCCAAAATGAGCAAGTTTCTCAACAAGAACCATTTCTGTCCAGAGGAGTCTGAGTCCCTGAGGTAGCTAGGAGCTTAGGGGAGGCTGTGGCAGTCATGTTAAACCTCATTTCTTTTCCTCTGTTATAGCCTGATTCCCTGGGTTGCTAGAGCATGTCCCACTGGGGGGTAGGAGCAAAACTTGCAATTGGATTCTGTATTTGGCAGGTTCCCAAGGCAGAGAGCCGTGAGCTACTCACTAGGAGCCTTGCTTTCTCAGAGATATTCACATACTCTTCAATTTTCCTTTTTCATCATCCCCTTATGATATTTCAGAACATCAATGTCCTACAGGATTAGTACTGGTAATCTTACCTCCAGTCTTATCAGGTTTTTACAAGACTTATCGGGATTTTATAGCATCAATTTTTGTTCCAAAGGTAACTTAATCTTTCACATATTTAGGTGGTAAGAATAATTAATTATTTTTAATACCTATGGATAAATGGATAAATCCCATTCAGTCACAAGCAGACCTTTTTTCCTTTTTTTTTTAATTTTATTTTTTATTTTTATTTTCACAAGCATTTAAAGTGGCAGGTGATCAACCAGTGACTAAAGCAACACGGGCTCTGCAAACAGAAATTCTTCAACTGAAGTTCTAAAAAACCTGGGTTTTTATTTAAATCACATGGCAAGGAGACATAACAGGTCCAGTGTGATGTATAATTTGTCAAATATCTTAACAATAAATGCTTCCTCTTACAGAAATAGCCTTCTAACACAAATAAATGTTATTTAAAATCTCAGAGATGAAGCTTTGCAGCAAACCCCTTTGACTTTAGAGCCCTGATCTACAAAGGTCCTACTGTTGTGAACAAAAGTTGGTGCCTGAGGGATGCTCCAGGAGTGCCCACTTCAGCAGGAGGCAAGAAAAGGCAGTCTAGGAGGGCTGTACCCTCTTGACAAGGAAATCCAGTGGCTGCTGCCCACGGTCTGACATCACTCCTCACACGCAGGGGTCGTGCCAGCAGGGAAGAGCACGGCTCAGCTTGTTTCTGCCAGCCTACCACCACGGTGCATCTCTCTAACAGCTGGGAGCCTCTGACAAGAGTGTTCTGGTAGCTTGTCTGCAAAATGGAGGAAGCCTCTGAGGTACAGTCTGCTCATTTGTGCACCTACCTTGTCTGCTGGTTCTGAGGGCAATGCCTCAGGGGAATCTCTAAGGAACACAGAGAGGAGGTGGCTTGTTCTCTTTACTGCTCTTTCCCTTTTCCTCTGAACACTGTCATCTTGTTACACTATTTCTAGTTTATAGGGTTTGAGTTCTTCTTTTCCCAAATAATCTGGGATGTATTTTATGCTCCTGCTAAAACAGGATTTTATGCTCCTGTTAAGGCTGTCTGTGTCTATGTTCAAGCATATACACAGACAGCCATAAATGTAACTGAAATTCCTCAAGGCAAGAAAGATTAATTCTAGCCTCAAGGACTTTATAAGTGCTATTTATAAGTGTAAGCTTTAGTGAAAAACTAATTCAAATGAGGCCTGATTATTTTATTTCTGTGGTTTGGATAAGTTTGTGATCTGATGAAAAAACACACTGTATGCTATTTTTATCGTCAACTATCCTTGTGATCTAGCTCTTGTTTTTGGAGTTTGGGTTTGGGTTTTCTTCTTTGCTTGCTTTTTTACAGTGAGTAATCATGCCCATCAATTCACTAATGTAGTCAAGACTAAATGGCACTGGAGAGCATAATCATTGACTTTTCTTGATAGTTTATTTAAAAAAGAAGCCTACTGTCAAGTAAGATGTATTCACACAATTGGGAGTGCTCCAGTTCTGTTGCTACAGTGTGTTGAGTACAACTATATTAACTATCTTGTATTTCCCTTTGTTGAATTATCTACAGGAGTGTTTGCCACACTTCTCAGGCCCAGGAAGAGGTGGGATGCTGTGGACAGTGTCATACTTCTTCTTTCTCTAGATTCACCACTTTAGATGGTAAATAAACAGAACTGCAAGTCACAGGGACTGCTGTTGAGGACCATCAGACAAGCACAAAACATGAACTGAGGTTCAATAAATAGTAATGACATGAACAAAAAACCCAAAAAAACTACACAGTGAAAGTCCCCATAAATGTCAGAAGAGTATTCAGCTTGCAAAAACAGAAGGAGGAAGTTCTAGAAGTTAAGCTAGACTATGCTGGACTCCATCCTTTGTGCATTTGCACTGTGATGTAGCTTTAATTAAATTACCATATTTTATTGTCTCCTGTCTCATTCAATGAACAAGGAGTTACTCAGTCTGTACATGTCATTGCTATTCATGGTATAGCCTCTGGTCTTATTCTCCAAACATCACTTAAGTCTAGACTGACTAGAGAAATGATTCATTTCTGTATGGATGCCTTTTGCAGTTTAAACAGGCTGTTTAAAATGTATCACAATCTCCAATAA
The DNA here is from genome assembly GCA_013400215.1 of Cisticola juncidis. Taxonomy (NCBI): domain Eukaryota; kingdom Metazoa; phylum Chordata; class Aves; order Passeriformes; family Cisticolidae; genus Cisticola; species Cisticola juncidis. Next base: position 3,260,574 of record VXBR01010760.1, read on the forward strand.
ATATTATGTTTGTGAGAGTAGGCATCACAACCATTTTACAGGTAGGTAAAAGAGCCATAAAGAAATTAATACTCATTCTATTTAATTTTAATCCATTCAAATGATAGCTTCAAATTATTTTATCTACTTGTACCAGAAAATTTAATTCTAATTCTACATACCTTGCAAATATTTCTTTTTGGGATATTAAAAACCTATTTACAGTGCATTTCTTGCACACACTTTTCCAGATTAAAAACTGTGAGAAATAACAGAACTGTTATCACATTGCAGCATACTGACACTTGTGTGTGTCATCAGCAAGGTAGGGCACATGGCATCTCCTTTACAGACCTGTGCCTCTGAGCAGAGTATTTTATGTGAACAGCAAGTTACCTTCCTCTGCATGGGCCTGCACTAGAGGAGGCTGCAAACTTCATCATCAGGGCATTCCACATGAAACTGTCTGAAGCACTTCATAAATATGGATGAGTTTCTCTTGTGAAATTAGGCCGTGTGCAAGCCTGCAAGCCCAGCCTTAATTTTCCGGAGCGCCTATTTTTTTCTTTTTTTTTTTTTTTTCCATTCTTTCTTGGTGAAAGATATTCACACTGAAGTCAGCTGTCAGAATATCCACTTGATCTGCTCTCAGAAATGCCCCTTAGGGCACTTGAAAAATTATGGGGTACCTCACCAGAAACCACTTATGCCATAGATGTCATGTAAAAAATCCATGGCCAATGACATGAAAGAGACTAGTTCTACAGTGTGACATTTGGCATCTTTGGTCATGAGGCAGTATCTTATTTTCTACAAAAATGTGTCTGTCAGAGACATTTGTTCCACCCCTACATTGACCAGTGACAATAGGAATCTCTCCTGGGTGCTCTAAAAATAATTTTAAATTTTTGGTCTGGGATCACTTCTGCCCTTCTGAACATTAATTTCACTGGACACAAACTGGGAGAGGGGTGCCCCTGTATCAGCACACACTGTCTACTTTGTAGTGTCTCTTCCTTTGAAATGCTAAAAATGTGCCCCAGACAGAAATGTGTCTCGGTACATTCCACTCAGGTAAGAGGATCCCACCCTCTCCCTCTCAGACTAGGCAGAGACAGCATCAGCCCTTTTAGTTAGGAGGTTATGGAAGTTACAGAGACCCCACAGACCCCAATCTCCTCACAGAGATGTTGGGGTACCTGACGTCAAGCTCCAGCAAGATGCTGCCTTTCCTCATAGTGAAACACGAGTGCATAGAAACGAGCAGAAGTGGCCAAACCTGGACTTACCATGAAACAACAGGGCTGCTGGAAACAAGAGCAGGAAGAACTATGAAGAGGAGACTGTACTGGCTCATTCCCAAAGCATTCCCTCCAACAGCCAGCGTAGGCTGGATGAAACTGCTGAAACCTTTCGGAGGAAGAGGGGTAAATGGCACATTTGCATAGCTGTACATACAGAGACACAGTTTGATTCTTCAGCACACTCATAGGGGGGTTATATATCTCTGGCACTACAGGAATTTTTATCTAATAATTTTAAACTTAATTCTTCGTGTTCTTTAGTGTCTGGTGACACTGATTCTCAGCTGGATAGTATTAAGTAGTGAAAGCTATAAAGAAGTTGCCAGTAGGTGCTGTTACATTCATTGCCATAGAGGGTCTCTGAAAGCTTAGAAGATCCTTGAGGAGGATGGATGCTCTCCATTATTATCTCTTCATCATTATGAATCTTTAAGCATCGTGGTACAACTTTCATGGTCAAGTCAGAGTCCTCTCAGGGCTGGTGAGAGCACTCTGGCTCCTGACAGCTTCCAAAGGTCTCTATGATGGCTTCTGGCTTCTGTTCTCAGATAAAGTCTCCTTGCTAGCAGTAGCAAGCTGCCCTGAAGATAGATATTTTTCTTTCAGTCAACCCTCCACTCTGAATGCCAGCATTTAGTCTAGGTATATCCTCCCCATTTAGAAAAATCTCACATTTTGGTTTTGACAAATGCTTGAATTCATTATAGGATGAAATACCAATTTGGTGTGGATATGATCTTTTACTTTAAAAACACGCTAATATCTTTCCTATGACTTTTAAGTTCTAACTTTGAAAGGATGCAAGATTGATCTTCACAATATTTTAAAAAGAACAGTGACAAAGAAAGGTTGAAACTCCTCATTGAGAATTAATTATATATTTTAAATAAATCATATTAGAGATGAAAGGCTTTCTTAATGCACACATTTGAAGTAAAATTCTCATTCTGTTTAAGCACTGAGTAAAAGGGATTATTGGAAAATGGAGAGAAGAAAAGAAAAAGATAGAAATTTAATGTTAATGATATTTTGAGATCTTTCAGGGAAAAAAATCAAGTAATGTACTTAATAAAGAGAAATACTGTCTTCCTGTATATAAGCTTAAATAATACAATGAAACAAAGTAATTCATTGAAATAAGTTGATAAAAATGAAATTAATTATTCTAGCTAGATTCAAATCTAATCACACCTTCTAATAACAAACTAAGGAAAAAATGAGATGGCTCAGCCCAATCAGAGAAACAAAAACCATACTCAACCCATTCTCTTGATCAGTCAGCCCTCATCATAGCTCTTTCTGCTCATCTCTGCACACAACAGCAGCTATAGAAAAAAAGAAAAAACAGCAGCAAAAATAAATACTCATCTCAACCACAACTGTTTTCTTATCACACAATGCCTGAAGAAATAGGTTGAAACACTACCAAAGGATTGCATTTTTTTATTTTTATTCTTATATGAAAAGAGACAGACAGGCTGTTGTAGCTTCACACATTACTGGTTTGTCCTGGTGTGCAATGGGTTATGTTCTGCAGAAGGTGAGACAGCCTGTATCAACAGGGAACACTGGAACAGAATATGTACTTCTCTGAAAGTTTAACCTCACTGAATATTTGCTGCTGTGCTGTCTCAAGAGACCTGTCTGAATTACACATTACATCTAGACAGTGTAATTTATTTTTCAATTTCACAGAACCCCAGTAAGATCATTGTCCTTACAGTAACCATTTAGGATATTTTTTATTTATTAACAACAGAGTCAGGACCCTCTTTGCAATCATTTTTCCCAGCTGTAGTTCTTCAGCTGGGCTTTTATTGACTAGGACAGGACTTTCTGTGTATGTAAATACTGATTTGGGGCTCAGACATTTAACTCCACTTACAAGCAAAAGATAATCCCAAAAGTGCAATCTGACTGTGAAACTTTCCATTCCTTCAGAGAATTCTTTTTTCTTTTACTTTTCTTTTCTGGAGCCCCCAGTATCTTCCCTAGGTTTGTTCTTCTGTGCAGGAAGACCTGTGGGTGTAGATCTTAAAGGCTTGCTCAGCAAAGCAGACCTCTGGAATATCTGGCAGTGGTCTTTGGCTGTGTCACATCAGAGTTTCTCAAAGCTGAGATATTTACAAAACATCTCTGTTTCAACAGACTGTAGGATTTCCCTATAGCTCTGGAGAGCTTCCAGTTTCCTTTGATATGGATGCCATTTTGCTGGATGGAAACTCTTGGCTTGTGTCCAAGTAATTCGTGTACTTTACTACTCTGAATTAAATTCAGATCTTTACACTCCAAATATTCCTTTCTCAAGTTTTATCACACTGTGCCCCTCACCCTGGCATGATAGGAGGCAGTGGGGTCAATCCTTGTCATTTTTACAACAAGTTTACAAAAATCTGGGGAATGTTATCTGTAAGCTACCCAGAAGCTTGCATTACAAGGATCAGGGTCATTTTCTTCTCTTCTTTCCCATTCCCAGCATCATTACCATTAGGACTTGGTTTTGGCTGAGATGCAAAGGAGTCTTTTAGACTTTTTTCTTCCTTTCCTTGGGCCCTCTGCCTGATATTTTCTGCAACACTCTTCCTTAGAAACAAAAAAAATATATTTCTTTTCTTTTAATTAAAAAGTACTGAACAGGGTTAGCTTCAGTTCTTGCCAGGCATCAGTCTGATGATTTGTACTGGCAATTTATCATCTGAGTCACTTGCCAGCAGGGACAAGAGTCCCTGAAACTAACCTCTCCACATCAGGCTAAATTTCATTACATTATTTTTCCAGTAAAGATTTGCTTCTTAAGAGGAGAAGAAAAGGTTATAAATAGGTTAGACACATCTCAATCCCTTGAGGGTCATTGTCACAAACTTAGCTATTTCTTTAATCCTGCCTAGAAAATAGCATTTATCATTCTTCACATTCTGCATATTTTAACTAAGTATCTGACTTCAAAATTATTTAATCACATTTTATCGCCATGAGCATTAATATCACTCCTAATTAACTACAAAATAACTGAAATATTCTCACTCTAAAACCTTGGGAAGTCTAAGTGAAAAATTTTGTTTAACACAAGTATATCTAAATCTTCTAGGTCTGAAAAACTAGCCTAGAAGACTCAGGTGAAAAGATTTTTTCCTAATAATTTTATCCTTCCTTCTCAAACAGAAATAGCTACCCCCCTGATGTTCACTCATTTGTGTCCTATGTCCTCAGCAGGTCTAGAGAACTTTGCAGAAAGAAAATAACTAGAAAGAACAAAAATTGATCCCATTTTTCCAAATGCCTCGGAGCACTTGCTTGGTATTCAGTCAGACCAGGTGGGTGGCAGCACAAGCACATTCTTGCTTGCAGAGGTAAGTAAACGAGGCAGTTCTCTCTTCATTTAGTAAGTCTTAGCTGTTGAACAGAGGGGCCCAGTTCTTCAACTCAGATGGCAATATGACAGAGAACTGAAGCAGGAATATGGTACAGCTTTCTACAGAGATAACATAAAATAGATGAACTGCATTCGTATTTTTGCTTTCTTATGTCATATAGGGGAAATATCAACAGAGTAGGAATGACAAAATACGTGATCAAAAGCCTGGATTGTTGTCCTCTGTACAGGTCTAGCCTGGGTCCTCAAAGCCTTCATTTATGGAGTGAGTTGTCTCCTCACTATATTATTCTCAGGAGGGATTACTCATGGTTTTAAGGTGAGGGTTATACTGTTTCCTAGGAAAATGTAATCTGAAAGTCCCTTGTATGAAATGAAAGCTGCCATGAAGAGTTACTGTTTTCTATGATTTTTCTCAGTCAAAGGAAACCCCTCAATGTAAATTTTGAAACTAATGGAATTTTCCTATTAGTTCTAGAACAACTTAAAAACTCAGATACAGCTGCTATCATGTGTAGCATTATAATGTTCTCAGCATTAGCCCCAGAGAGGGAAATAGATAATTATACATATTTTCAACTGTAAGCACTATTGAAGGTTAAACCCATGAAATTTCTTTATCACTACCTTCCTTTCACTCTCATGTACACAGCTGCTCACAGCTGCTCAGGACCACAGCTGGCCTGTAGTGTGTCCTCATGTCACACAGTCCTGGGTGTCTGCCATGAACCTGAGGAGCATGTTAAAATCACTGCTGTGATTTTTTTATTCACTGATAAAAAGTTTTTTACCACTTAAAACCTCTTTGGCTATGTAAATAATACGTGCTGAATTTTGCAATTTCTTAAAGCGACTATCCTATTTAAGACAATGTCTGTTCTGGTATGATAAACTTTTAAATTTGTATAACTATTCAGTGATTAATTACGATGATAGAATGATGTAGCCTTTTATTATATTTGGTAAACATGAATATCCTGATATAAAATGGAAGTGCAGGTTATGTTAACATACAGCATCTGTGTGTTGCATCAGATAACTCTGCATAAAAACACATTTTTCATGTGCAACTCTGGGACACTGACATATGACCAGCAAGTGTCCCATTATGCTACTGTCATGCAGTATATTTTTTCTGCATGTCTAAAGCAATCTGGAAGTATATTTACTTATCTCTAGGCTCTGCCTGTCTCCTTCATCACAGAGAAGTTCATGCTGCTGTTGGTCCCCTGCTCTTGGCAACATCACATTTTTGTGCAAATGTACTGACATGATGTGAGAGATCAAACCTTTCCAAACCCTGCTTGCAGTGACACAGAGCTGAAGGTATCCACAGCTAGTGTCCTGAAAAGAACAGCTACAACAAAAACGCCCACCATAGGAGCTCTTAACTTCAGAAACTAGAGCTAGATAAGACTGAGGTAACTGGTTAAAAGAATATTACAAAACAGTAGGTTAAAAGGGTAAAATGCTCCCATGGCATTTAATTTTATGTTGTCTTTTACAATATATGTATTACAACTATTAAAAAAGACCACTTTGGAAAGGATTCCATTCCTCTGTTCTTCAGCATCAGTATGTTTAAACAGAGGAATCAGTGAGACTTACAAAAGAAAAAGTAGGATCTGAGCAGGGAAAGCTAAAAGTAAGCTATATGTTCCACAGTTTGGCTGACAGATGTGTTTTGGAAATGAAATGCAATTGCCAGTGGTATAAAATGGTCATGGGGTGATAGACGACCAGTTTTTATAAACAATAAGGTAAAGTGACAGCAATAGAGGGGAATTGGCTTTCAGCTGTGCTAACATCTGGGGGGTTTTACCCAAAGTCTGAGGAAATTAAAAATATGATTGCTAAGCTAATTACTCTGTGTGGTGTATCATTTTAGTTAATCTTGGTGCTGAAAGGATGGAATGTGCCACACTTGACAATTTTTAAAGAGGGGGCTCAGGAGGAACCCATGAATTACAGACCAGTAAATCTGATGATGCAGATGGGTGAAATGACAGCAGGCAAAGCTGAGGGGGCCAGCAGTGGACACAGCAACACCCACTGTACAGAGGAAAGACTCAGCATCTCCAGCATCTCTCACACATACTGGTGGGACGTCTGCCCATTTATGCCAGCTCTCTCTCTGTGTATGAGTATGTTATTTTCACATACCCCATTCTATGTCTCACTGTTGGTAAAACTCATCTGTTCCTGGTTCTTGATTGCAACAAATGTCATTCACATTTGATAGTTTTGATGGGCTATTCATGTTTCCTCTATTCCCTCTAGGTGTGAATGACACAAGTCCAGATTATAAATTCCTTTTCCCTCTGGGAGAAAATAAATACATTGTCTTGCACCCAAGAGACCACAGCTGCATGTTTTTCATTCTAATAATTCAAAGATTTTCTGTGTTTTTCAGCCAAGGAAAAAGCTATTCTTTCTGAGCTTAAACTGCTCCAGCTAGCTAATTTAGGAAGATTTGGTGTTCTACAGCATTTTGCAGTTGCCCTCAGAGAGCAGCTGAAATGCAAACTTTTGTTTTAAGTTTGTAAATTTATGCATCTATAAACAATGACATTGAAAATAATAGTATAGACTCATTGTGGAGATGTAGCAGTTAGTGGGATACAATCACACATTTGCGATAGTCAGAAAAAAGATCCATAAACTATAATAAACTGGAAGTAATTTTAAATTATTTTAAGTATGTATCAAATTCTTCTGAAAGTTCTGTCTTCAACAGAAAAAAAAAAAGAGATTTTTTTTTCATCTAAAATTTTAGATTACCAGTTTTCTGACATGAGACTTTCACAGAAAGTTTCTTTTCTCCTAAAGAAAAATGTTTTGTCTTGAAATTGTTGAGCATTTTACCTTTGTTTGGAATTTGTACTGTGATTTTCTTCCATCTATTTAGTGAAAATATTAGCATCTTCATAAATAAAATTTATTTTCTGAGATTTTCTGAGTCACTTCCCACTTGTTTTTCCCATCTATTATTACTGTCATCTCAACAGTAAAATAAAAATAAAAAGCTTATTTTTTCTGATGCTTACGTAAATATGTTTTGCACTGCTGGTGTTAAATTCTTTATTTGGTTGATGAATAGTAGCCACTGCTATCTCTGTGAATGTTGAAATGAAAAGATTTTGAAAAACCAAACAGGTGGTGAGATTCTGTAACTTCCTTGCTTTGAATTTATCTAACTATCCCAAGTCTTGTTTTACTTTCTGTATATGAAATTAGCATGATTTACTTCTTATAACTTCAAGAAAATAGAATNGACAAGCAGTATAAAACTAGATCCCTTCATATGAAGTTGTAACAGCAGCAAAAATTATATAGAATCTGTAGTGTACCAAATCAAGTACATTGAATTAAATGCGACCTCTCATCTCACAATCAACCCTGATTATCTAATTAATGATGAGGATATTGAAAAAGTCTTAGGCTGCAGGTAGGAAAAGACATTTTTAGCATCAGTAAATATAATCCTTCTGCAAAGACAGGAACAGAGAAGTTCTGTGTAGCAGTCCCCAGGCAGAGAGGGCCTCTGCTCCTGAAACCATGGTGAGGCCAAAGGGCTGTAGCCATGCAGCTAAGAGAGAGCAGAATGGGGCTCAAGCACTGAAACACTGGGAAAGACAGTGGAAGAAATAACAACAACAACTACTACTAGCATTTCTATTCATAGAGTACAGGATGTATGTACCAAAACTTCTAGAGACAGTGAAATCAATGTGGGAGAAAAACAGAATGGAGAAAAAAAGAAAAAAAAAATTANTCTGCTCCTGAAACCATGGTGAGGCCAAAGGGCTGTAGCCATGCAGCTAAGAGAGAGCAGAATGGGGCTCAAGCACTGAAACACTGGGAAAGACAGTGGAAGAAATAACAACAACAACTACTACTACAAGAACAATAATAACAGTAATAATAGAAAATTGAAAGAAAACACATTGGTCTGGCTAGCAAAGCATAAGCATGTGTGGCAGTGTGTGTACTTCATTGAAACTAAGTAGAGGCATTATCAATGATAAAATCCAGTGATTTGTCTCAGTGAGTGAGATGAATATTAGATAAGCAACATAAACTGTAGAACTGAAGGAAGGATTGGCACATCTTTTGGGGACAAGCTAAATAAGCCTCTACTCGGGGTCTCAATGATCAATAAATGCTTTTCCTGTGTGACGTTACTTACATCTTATTGAGCCTTCAGAAACTGTTTTTGCAAAACCTTCCTCAAAGACATAGTAGGATGCAACTTCTTTTACTGCAGGAAGTTCTGAAAGGCAGATGCACCCAACAATAGTTTCTGTTAGTTCTCAAACAGCTTTCATTTTGAGTACTTCACCTATATATGAACACAGTGTGCTAAGTTCTCGTTTCTGTAAATGACGAAGGGAATTCTTGTTTCACAATTTTTCATAACAATCTCTCCTAGGTAAAAATGATCAGAGAGATTTTAAATTAATTAAAAATAAGCCTCAATTTATTCTGTTTTAAAATGTCCCCAGGACCTTTTCAGTCACTGCTTTTGACACTGGTTCCCCTGCTCTCTCTGCTTCTCTGTAGTTCTCTTTTTAATAAACATCTTTGTTATCAAAATTGGCTTAGCCTGAAAAAATGCAAGTTTTCCTTGGGGACCAAGGAGGATTTTTCTGCAGAGTATAGAGCACGTTGCCTAAAGTGTTTCAGAGCCACAGATCATTAAAAATAAATTACTCATTTTGAATATTTTAAAAGCCATTGCTATAAAGATTAGAGGTAGCTATCTGGCTTGCTGTAACTTGGAAATCGCCACTAAAAAGGAGAAATAGAAATAACTGATAGCAAATAGGCCTTTTTTATAGTTCATGAAAGATTAGTTGGACACATATAAGTTAACATGTCATTTGTATAACACATTAATAAGTATTTTCTATGGGGGTTTTTTACTGGTCTTTTGAGGTTTATTTCTTTGTTTTTAACAGAGAAAAATGGAAATAAAACCACAAGGTAATTTTTGTGTACTTGAGCAAAAATCTATTTCTCCTGGTGAAGTCAATTGATGAGGAAGAATGGGAGGAAAGAATTTTCACTTCAAAAGTGACACTCCATCACTGCTTCATTGCACTCAGAGTCATAACTAACCTGTGAAAATAACATAAATATTCACACGAGTCATAAACCTTCCCTTGGTCATTTCCTGACTATGCCTGCTCACCTGAGAGAGTTCCCAACTAGCTAATGGTGTCTTTTGGAGAAATGAATTGACTCAGCTCTTGCTGGGACAGTTTTGACTAGCGAGCATCACCTGCTGTAAAAAAAACTTGAGAAATGCTCAAAAAAAGGTCATCACTGCCTTCTTTATCTTTCTCTCACTCAAGACACTGTTAAGAGCATGTCAGGGATCTACAGAGGCACTGGTCCAGTTGGGCAGAGATATCTCAGCCTCTCACAGCCTGACCCTGCAGCCTGGACTGGGCAGCTGTGGGAGACACACCTTGCCCACTCAATATGTTGGAGCAGACAAAAGAAGGGAAATATTTGCTTGGATTGTTTTCCAAGGAAGCAAATCTTGTCAGAAAAAGAGAGATGTAGAGACAAAAATAAGGGGTCAAAATTCTCCCCCGCTTCCTTGCCTACCCTTGGATGGATATAAAAGTGCAGATAGTCCATTTTGCTCCTCTACATATCTGAAGAAATAACTAAGATGCAATTAATGAGCTGAATGACGAAATTTCTGACCCTCTAACCCATGGTCTTACACATGTTCACTGCCTTTGAACAGTTTGTGGTGAGATGGATCCAGCCTCAGGCCTTTAAAAACAGCAGTGAAATGTTTTCTAGTTTAATTTGACTTCAGTGGCTCTATTGCCTTTCTTCAAAGAATACAGTGGCAATGTGAAAATCAGACTTTTGCTGACTACTTTTCTGATGTAAACCTTTCTCAATGAGGAAACAAACACAAAGGAAAGATTTGAAGGTCATTTTCTATTTTTTGAGGCACAAAATGATGCTTAGACCCATAGTCTATGTAGAATTAAAACTCACAAAATTTAAATCACAGCAGTGGTCCTCATGAATGCTATGTAAGCTTTGCTCTAATATGAATGAAGAATCAGATTTCCTTGCTTCAGAAAATGTAGCCAGTGTATCAGCTAGACAGATAAGACATGTTTCCTCACTCCCTGTGGAGGGAAGGATCATTTCTGGTAATTGTGGGATTTAAGACTCTAAATAATATCATGCTGATGGACAGAAGATGCACACAGCTGCCCAGCTCTGCCTCACTGTCTTCCTACCTGCACTAATAACGAGGCTTCAGATATTCAGCTTTGTGATATTACTGTTGGGCAACTCTAACACGGAAAAAACAGAGCACTAATGCTTTCAGGTTTCTTTTTAGCCTGGCCTTATCCATCAAAGGAAGCCCTTTTAAGCTCATGCCGAATTTGCTGGTAGGTATAGCTTTTTTTTTTCTGTTCTTGTCTGTCAAATGCTCTTCCCCTCATAGACTAAACAATGAGTGAGCAATATGAAAAAGGTGGCCCTAGCACCTTTTGTTTCCAATAGGATATTTCTTCCTGATGTGAATTTTGGGGTTTTTTTAATTGTAAGGTTTGACCAACATCATGTATGTTTTTCCTCAAAATTTGAGTTTGATAAGCTTATTTGAGGTCAAAATGGCAAAGGAGAAATTCAAGTGCAATTGTATAACTGCTGCATATAGAAACCCATATATATATAGGTAAATGCATAGTTGTACACAGTACAAAACCTGACAATGGGCAAAATATTTTTGCAAGTTTATGCCTTTCTAGCTGTAAGCATCCAGTTTACTTTATGAAAGAGAATCTTTGGTTTGCAATACATCTCTAGGTCAGTGATTAGTAGAAAATTATTATTTCACATGCCAGTTGTTATTAATGATTATAGTATTTGTTTAATGACTAGTCTATTTTTTCCCATGTTCCCATGACAGCAATTATCACACTGTTTTAGGTATTGTGATTAAGGATGGTAATTTTAAAGGGTATAATTTGCTTCTGATTACTATATTGTGTCCCATGAATAGCTATACTTCATTATGGTGTACACTATTGTGGCAAAAAAAGAAGAAAAGAGAGCCTTGACTAGGATCAGTGAAGGGAAAGGAAATTAATTACAGAAAGCTTCTGTGTAAACACACAGTTGCTTACTTGGAATAAAGCACTCTTAGATGGTGACTGTGTAGTTTAGATAAAGACAAACTGAAGAGAATGTAAAATCATATGTCTTCATAAAAATTTTCTTTTAATCCTCAAAAATTATCCAAATCCCAACAGAATGCCAGTTGCTAAAGTTGCCTACCTACAGAAGTAACTAGGGTGTTCTCCTATCATAAGGTATATTGTAATGATATCATAAAGATATTTGCCTATTATAAACAGGCAAATCTAGGCTAACAAGAACTACACTTCTTCATACCCTCCCATATTATATAGGCTGTTACAGATGGCTACATTGTATACTCCCTTATCCTAAAACATGAATTACAAAAGTTGAGAGGTTTCTGAAACAACTATTTCCCTTGTACACAGTCTCTTTAGCAAAAAGTCTTCTAGATTTCTGCCAGTCATGTATGTAGATTTATGTCATTATATTTACTCCAGCAGTGAATAAGAAAGAAAAAACAAACTTGGAACCCAGTCCCTTTTTTCTTTTCCAGTTGTATACTGGAAGAGTAAAGAAAATCTTTAAAATATTATAGATATTCTACAGCCTTGGGGCACAGCCTAGTGACCCTTTCTGTTCAAGTAGTGGAATGGTCTCGACAGAAATGACACACTTCCCTTATTAATACTGGAGCACTGACTTTGTTAGAACTGGAGGATCTGCCATAAAATTGCCACCTGATCTAGCACTCATTACCTGAGGAAATGTACTTATAACTTTCAGCAGATTGCTTCAGCTCTAGAGCAAAATGAAAAAAAATAACTTGGATCTTAGTGCTTTCCAAAAAAAAATTTAAAAACATCCTTTTCACCAAGCCAAATCCTTCAAGCTGATGAGCTGTTGGCTAAGAATGTGTAAGATGAAAATTCAAATTCCAGTGAAGGTCAGTGGCAAAGTTTCTAGATCTTTTGAAACATCAAGAGGTAATGAAGAAGTACACTGAAGAGTAAAAAAATCAATACGGCCAAAAAATTCATGTTTTGCTCTTCCTTTTTTAGACTCATACAGCTCTTTGACATGCAGTTGTGTGTGTGGCTGCCTGCTACCTCCATATTATAAAATATTATATCCCCCCAAAAGGCCCTTCAGCTGGAAAAACTGCTAACTTTCATGTAGAGGCAACAAGAAGTACCACCATATCACTTGCAGGCCTTTGAAAACACAAGTACCACAAGCATCTGACTTGCTTGGCACTGAAGTTCGAATAAAACAAACATCCTGTGGATGGGAACAAAGGAACCACCTATTTTTTTGCTATTTCAGGTTCAAGATGGAGATAAAATCAGATGCCTAAGTGATGGATTCCCATAATCACCAGAACATAAAATAGTGTCAGGGCAACCTGGCAATGAGAAAAGAATCAGGCTTGCTCATTTCTTAAAATTTTTCCACTTCAAGTTTTCCACCATACATTTCAGGCATTTATCAGTGAAGAAAAATTATGCAGAAAGACAAAGTCTCAGAGAAGAGAGGCAGAAAAATATGAGATTGATTAAGTACCTTAAAAAACATTGACAATGGCTGAAGGAAATGGGTGAATCATGAACTTAAAATTCCATATTTGTTCTGTGAGGAACTGCCGAACACTTTGACATCCAGGCAAAGCAGCTACTGCCAAACTACCCTACAGAAATTCCCTTTCCTAATATAATTTGGGGATGGGATATATATCCACATTTCAGTAAAGTCTGTAGAGTACAGTTATGGTGTATACACAGGATACCTATGGAGGTTATTCTCTTAGTACTAGAACTTTGTAACAAGAGGCCTTGACCGGTGCAACAATATCACTTTTAAAAGTTGACCAAATTAATCCACAGTGCCAAGCTATGGCCTTTAGTTTAGGATTTTATTTGCTTGATATTTTTCATGGAAAACTGAGATTACTGAATCAGGGCTTTTGTGCTTTTTGTCTTTCTTTTATAGAAAAATATCTGGTTCATAATGATTAAAGCTCAGCAAATGGAAATGGTTGGGCACTTCAGATGACATTTTTTTTCAAGAATAGGACACTGAAATTCATGCTCAGGTTCAAGCTCCAATTACAATTCATAAAGATGCAGGGCTTGGTTCAGATGCCTAAATGTGGATCTCTAGTACTCTTGGAGTTATGTTGAGATATCCCAAATAGCCACTCCAGGGTTGCACAATGGAGTTTAGCAAACAATTCATATTTCTCTAAAGCTCACAACTAAGACTGAGGTTAGCTGTTCAGACAATGACACACAAAGTGCCATTTCAGAAGACCCAGGTTACCCCTCCCAGCCTTCAGTCACCTTCAGTCCCCAGAGGGACTCTGGTCGTTTATAGTTCTCACATGATATCTGGCTATGTGAATGTCTTGGAAACTCTAGGATAACTCAAATTGTACACAGTACCTCTGTCAGGACAACTGTCTTGAATGCAACATCTCCATTGACTACGATGGGAACATAGATAGCTGCCTTGCATCTATGCAAGACCCCCAAATAATAGAGACCTTTTTTAGGCATCATATTCACAAATAGATTTCCATCCTTTGAAGATGTGAGTGGAAAAACCTTAAACTCGCATAAGTTCAAGGCTCCTCAAGCACAATACTGGTGGTGTGATCACACTTTCTCAAATTTGGTGTCTTCTTTTTCCTCTTGCTTTGTTATCTGCAACACAAAAGAGTTGATTAAATGGTGCTCTCAGCACTATTTTTCAGTAAAACTCAAAAGTGGTCTTAGGTTTTTTTTTCTGTGTTATCCAAACTGGATGTATAAAGAAATGGCAATATTATTCACCTAGTGTCTCTCAGACTTACCCCTTGCATGATTTCTGAAATAGATTAACTGAAGTGTATCTTAGAGCTTTAATGTTTTTCTTTTTTCTTTTTTCTTTTTCTTTTTCTTTTTCTTTTTCTTTTTCTTTTTCTTTTTCTTTTTCTTTTTCTTTTTCTTTTTCTTTTTCTTTTTCTTTTTCTTTTTCTTTTTCTTTTTCTTTTTCTTTTTCTTTTTCTTTTTCTTTTTCTTTTCTTTTTCTGTTTCACTAATAAATAAAAAATCTGTGAGAATCCTAGGGTTTACTCTTCTGCAGTAAGCAAATCCATTCTTAGAAGACTTATCAGTGTCCAGACAACAGCCATTTGTGTCCAAGCAACAGCCTCATCCATTCTGCTCTTTGCCCTCTTCCTCTTAAGTGACTGGAGACATCCAAACAATGACAAATAGAAACACTGTAAGAAGATTGGCATTGGTGAGGATGAAGCTCACAGTGTGAAGGTCACAGAGCATATGAGACTAAACATACCTCAGGCAATAATTCTGGCTCTCACAGTGCTAACATCAACCGTGGCATTAACAAGACAGCTGCAAAATAAATCTTGTAGCCAGCAACAAATGATAACACAAATACCTAGGGACAGGTTGTGGGAGCCTCTTTTCTGTGCTGGCTGTTAGCAGAGGCTGCAGTACCCTAAGCACCCTCATCCAGTGCCTGCTACTGCAGCTCTCCACAGCGAGGATCTACCTGACCTGCAGCCTCAGTAAGAGTTCATATCTCTTACACTGTTCAGATTAAATATCAAGACTTCAGGTACATTACAGGGTTTTTCTTTGTGGATTTCTCACCCTTCCTGGCTAATATCTTTTGCTTGAATAATAGAGAAACAAGTTTTTGGAATGATGCTGTATTAATGGCTCTTCTGTGCTTACAGTCACCAGTCCTGTCCATCTCAATCCACTTCAAATTGCAATTTGGGATGGTTTGGAGCTGTTAAGCAGCTGCTCAGTTGTATTTGACGTTGCACTAGGCATTCCAGGAGCACACAGACTAGGGTTTAACAGACAGAGCACCTTTAGGCAGAGACAACAAGCACGTCTAGTACCCAGGACAATCACAGGGCAGCAGTGCTCCAAGCCAGTTGGCCAGCTGGTCTCTTCCCCACTGTAGGAAAACACAGCATTTCTAGCAATTGTTCAGCTTCTTCCTATCAACCCGTATTTCCTTCTTCACCATTTTCATTATTGTACTTCTGCTGTTTCCCTCAGGATGAAATTACTTCCATCTCAGCTTCATTTCAAAAATCTTGAGTTCTGCTCCTTCCATATCATATTCAAGGAAAGTAAAAATATATCTAGTAGCAAAGTTATCATTTGAGCAAAGTTCCACTTATATAAACCAACTATAAAATGGAAAAGTAAAGCAGAGGGCTTAACTTTGGAAAATCCACCAATGGAACTGAACCCATTAAGAAACAGAATCGGAATTAGTATAAGTCACATTATACATCTAAATATTTCTCTATATTTCCACACATCAAGAGTGGCAAGTCCCAGGAAATTTAATAGTGTGTACTTTAAATGGTTTTCATTAGTTATTTTTCCCTTCAGGTTGTGCTAAATGGCTTTACTAACAAAAGATTACCATTGCTGCATCTTTTACAGTTCAGAAAAGGGCTGTGGTTAATTAACATATTGTCTTAGTCATATTTTTAATATGTTTATTTTATTTTATCTTATTTTATTTTGTTTCAAGGCTTCAGTCAAATTATGGAAGAGAAAAAGTATCATACATGTTTATTAAACTGTTAAAATAAACATTTGATGACTTGCTCATGCTACATAATGGATGCCTAGAAATAGAAACATACCCAGAATGAAAAATGCTACATGAACTATTTGCAAACAGGAAAAAATGGAATTCTGCCAGCCCCAGATGTTAGAAGATAATACCATTTAATTTGGCATTGATGAGGCACACTTCATTTAAGATACTCCTATTTATAGAAAAGGGGTGACATCATAGAATCATAGAGTATCTATTTTCAAATACAGAGCACATGAATATTCTTGTCTCTATCATTGTGCTATTTTCCATAATTTATATAATTTTGCACAATCTGACCATCAAGATTATTTTTGTAATTCACCACTGTCTCATTGTCCTTTTGGGTTTCTACTAAAAATCAAATACTTGTTGGTACTTTTTTTCTCAGGAGAGATTTATTTTCTAGTTAAAAAAAAAAAAAAAAAAAAAAAAAAAATTCTGTCCAGCATTACCTCCTCCATGTTTCTGGAGTCACCACAAAACTTAAAAAGGGTTTGTTCATGATGCTTGATATTTAACCACAGGATAGCTCTTTTGCAGCAAATTCCTTCTTTTCCTCAATGACATAACACTTCAAAGTCTTTGGTTTGATTACACTAGATCCTGAAGCTGATCCATCATATAGTATATCCTAACCTTTAGAGAAGAATTGCACAAAAAAATCTTTCAAAAGAAATAGAAAGAAAGCAAAGGAAGAAGCTGTTTCTCAAAAGGTAATTGGTCAATTGAAACCAGAAAGTGATCATAATATAAAAATGTTTGTGATAACCTGCAAACTCATTGAAAAATACGGGTCCTTTCTCCTCCAGAATATCTCAAATAGAAGTAAAATATCATTTTAGCTAATGATGCCAAATCAACTTTGAATTTTGTACTTGAAACAATGCTCTTCTGATCTATAGAACAGGTGAGGCTTGTAGGGAGAAGTAGTGGGAATGATATCTTAGGGAAACTGAGAGAATAATTTGGGAAGTTGGACAAGGTTTTTATCACTCAGAAAGCAGACGAAGAGGATAACAGATTTTACCTACCTTAACAGAGACTTTCTTCCTCTATAGTGTGTAATTTTCCTGATTTCTCTTGGTGATTTTCCCACTCAGCTTGAGCACTATAGACAATTAAATCCAGAAACTGTTAGACCTCAAGAAAATTTTTCAAGTTCTTATTTTTTACTAGTTGGAGCTGGTTCAAGAAAGTACAACACTATAGCAATATTAAAAAAAAAATCTCTTTGAATAGATGTACCTTTTATTAATACACAGGATCACAAAAAGAAAGAGGAAAGCTATAAATACTGAAATGTAACATCATGTTATCTTTAAATGACTAAACTAGATGTGTGAAGGAATAAAGGTCTTTTTAAGTCATGTTACTGAGTTGTCTCCTGGGGTCTGTCCAGGAGACAAAAGGGTGCTGCCTACCTCAAGAAATCCTGTGACTAAGAAAGCAAACTGAATTCTGGATTCCAGCATACAGAAATATTTGTATCCCACAACTAGATCAAGAAATGTCAATGGGCAAGAACAACAACAGCAGAATAAATTAGAACAAACAACAGAAACTAGGTGGTAATTCACTCTACAATCATTTTCTCTCTAGGAGAGAACTGCTGGAGGAGTTATTTCTTCTATCAAAGCATAAATCACTTTTGAAGTCTTCCCTG
This sequence comes from Cisticola juncidis, assembly GCA_013400215.1. Classification (NCBI taxonomy): domain Eukaryota; kingdom Metazoa; phylum Chordata; class Aves; order Passeriformes; family Cisticolidae; genus Cisticola; species Cisticola juncidis. The sequence goes on from VXBR01010760.1 coordinate 3,278,653, forward strand.
CTCAGTTCCTGGCTCCCTTCCATTCTCTGAAGGATCCAGGAACATCCAAAGCTTTTCAGAAAATACCAAAGGCCATCCTATGAGCAACTGTCTTAGGAACAGTTTGGTGAAACTTTTATATATGTTTAATATATTTATATATCTCTCCCCCTTTTGTTAGTATAGTTGCAAGTAGGGGAAATAAGGGATTGTGTACAATGCAGCTCTTTATTTTGCTTGGAATAATTTTTGACCCATCATCTGAAGAGTTATGACACTTAATGTAAGAGGTCCCAGTTTAAGAAGAACTGGTTCAGTCATGCAGAAAACCCCCACCTCCATGGACTTGGCCTGTTGGTGCATCACCAGTTTAACTTTTATTGGTTGCAACCAGAATCAGGTGGTCCCATATGCAAACACTGCCCTTGCATGAGGCTCATCCTTTAGCTGTATGCTTGATCCTGTAGTGTTGGCAATCACCCCAGTCACAGCCTCACCTTGCACAATGCAGCTGACACATCACACACACTGTACTTTCCAGCTGCCATACCACTCACATTGGTCTGGGGGGACCGTATGAATTAAAAAGGACTTCAGCCTTATTAAGGGGAAATCACTTATTCACTTAATAAAAACCAAGATTATGCAAACAGCTTTAACCCATACAATTGTTTAAAATTTAGTATGCAAGAGGTTGATCTGAAATTGGGAGTCAGATCCAATTTAAACACAGCACAATACTTCTGTTCTCTTTGAAAAAAAAAAACAAATAAAACCTCTTCAGCTGACCATTCAATATAGACCAGGAGATATCAAGGAATCATGAATTTTTATTTACATCAAATTTCCCTAAGAAGTTACTAATAACATGAAGTCTGTAAAATCTCCACCCACAGAATTTTGGGAAGTTGCTTGCTGCTGTGCAGAGGCAGTGTAAGACACAGCCCTTCTGAACTGGTAAACTTACAAGTGTGAATATTTTTGCAAAAATGAGAGACAGTGGAGAATGAGAATCTCGTAAATCTCCAAGACCACAAGATACCACAGCTTCATAATTCTTCTGCTGTGCAGTCATAACAAAGCAACTTATCACATCTCAGCAAGCACAGAAAAAGGAATCTCTTTAGAAACTTTCGTTTAGACTTTTCTTTCAGAAATATCTCTTAAATGGAGGCCATATTTCTTGAAGTTTTGTCTTCATTAGCTGATCTTTCTTGCATTTTCAGTTGGCATTTTCAAATGGCTATGTAGAATGAATATACTACTGTTAAGAAAAAAGTTTCTACCTCTGCTTCAAGAACAAATTATTCTCAATACAATGTCTTTACCATTTTGCCATTAGATTGTTCCATTCAGTTTCTGCAAGATCATTCAAGCTCCATGGCTTTAGTTAAAAAGGCTGACTTAAAAATGAATATAAAAATTCTAAAATTACTTTTCCATTAAGAACTCTAAAATGTCCTGTTTTCAAGAACATGATCTTAGATGAATGTCTGCTTTTTAAACCAAATATCATCTTCCCAATATATTTGCCAGTGATCATAAAAAATGACAAGGCAAACAATAGATAGTTAAAGGACAAATTTGCCAGTAAACATCACTATGAAAATAAATCATTTTAAAGCCAGCTGAAAATAAGCACTAATAGCCCAAAAAAATCAGAAATGAAAGCTGATACATGAAATCTCCCCCACTGAGTGCAAATATTTTGGTTGATTTCAGGTCCTGAATAAGAAATAAAAAAATCAATCAAACATTATATTGACCAGCCATTTTCTTTGCGTGCCATCCCAGATTTTGTGCAAATTCACATGAATAATCCAAACCCCAGGAGACTGTATTTATAGTCCCTGCCATCTCAGAAACACCCCATGTGGGGAAAGCAAGAATAACATTAGGGAGACTTTCTAGAGGAAATATTTGCATGGTATTGCAGGTTGGTTTTTTTGAATAGCTCCACTGGGGTACTCGCTCCCATTAGGAAGCTTGAAAGCACGGAGAAGAGTAAACTATGGGATAACCAAGGACTTCAGTCAATGGTAAAAATAAAAGAGCATGAATCATGTCTATTTAGCAGATTCATTTAAGCTTTTTTCCTGTTGGCTTGACACTCTTCCCCATTAAATAATTGACTTATAAGAAAAAAAAGGTGGGGAAACAGTTGTCTTAGGAGGCAATAGCAGGGGTTCATTTCTAGGCAATGGGTGATGTTGCTTGACAGTGCCACTCTAAAAATAAATCTATAAGGAAGTAGCCATGGTTCCAATTTGAAGTTACATTTGTAAATAAATGTTATATTTTGAGTTCCCTCAAATTCTTCATAAGTTATTGAGTCTAGTGCCAGTTCCTATCCTTCCTGTCTTTCTAATGTCCACAGAAGTAAATAAAGTTCAGTTTAAAAGAATGTATGATCTGAAGAAAGCTGCTGTCAGAGGATGTGTGAAGCAGTTTCCAAATGACCTCTTCATGTCAGGCACTAACCTGCTGGCAGTAATTTAAAGCAATGGTGAAGAATGTGCTGTAACTGGTGTGCAGAGGCAGCTCTGGTTCTTCTCTATCTCCTCAGCAGTCCCAAGAGCAGATGCAGAGGCAGCCGTGCCCCTGAGGAAAGTGCAATTCACTGTAGGGGCCATTCACAGCTGGTAAGTGCCCAGTGGAAGATGCTGGAGCCAAGGGTAACATGAAGCAACCCCAGGGTGCCTCCAGCTGACTGAAGGTTAAATCAAGGATCTGTGAGCACAAATAGGGCTTACAGCACTTTGCTCTTGTTTGCACTGCACGATGAGAAAATATACCTCAGATTCACTCATGGATTTGATATAAACACCATCAAATAATCAAAGTTCTACTGATTGAAAGGGGAAATCACATTTGCATTAAGGAACTTAGTTTTATTTACCTCTGTACACTAATAACTGCATGCCAAAAATATGAGAAAAATACCAAAAGAAATATCATTTTTCAGCAAAAACATGTTCCTTATTGCTGAGTGGCTAATTGATTTTTTTCCCAGCAGCATAATACAATTATTGGAAATTGCAAAGCAATAACAAAGACTCTCTCTGCATAAAATGGTTAAAGGATAAGCAATCAAAGTTTGGAAAAAAGTAACTGCTTGAGGCATAGGTCATCTGTTATGCTGTAGAATGTTTTAACTACATTAACTTCATAGTAAACCTGAAACTTCTAATTGCAAATAAGGTCAGATGTGAGTTTCCTTGAACTTAGGTGAATTCAGAGCACTGTCAAAGAATTTCTTAACAAAAGAGGATGTGAGAAGACAGAAAGTCCACAATTCTACTAAGAAATGTTTTTCCAGTTTCTATTATCTATTTTCCATGGTAATTTTTCACAGTAGAGCACAAATGCTGTCATGACAGTCAACATCTGCATCCCTGGGCAGTCATCCTTGGATGGTTTCTGCTGTGATCCTCTCTTCTACCAAACAGCCACTGTTTAATTCAGTGCTGCCCTGCATTTCAATGGCCATTTATGTCTGCGCAGTCTGGCTGGAAAATACTAAAAATACCATGAGGGAATCAATGCAGGGTTATCATTTAGCAGTGATTTACCTACCTTTGTGCCTGATGTTGCTCCTAGAGAAGGGGGAAGAAAGGGGCTGTGGCAGTGCCCTGTCAATTTTTGGATGCTGGTACTGCTCACATCCATCCCTGCATTTTACAGAAATGAAGATGACTAGGCAAACCACATTCAACATCAGAACAAAAGTCAAGATATACAACGTAAGATAAAAGGCATTAAATGTTCTGTTGGGAAGTATTGAGATGTTAAATTACTCAGACTGGAATACAGTTTCTGTGTTTGGCATACCTGTCTGTTGATGTTCAGACTTACTGCCTTTGGCAAGAGAATTAACAAAAAATACAAGTATACTTAGCTGCAAAATGAATGTTTGTGTAGGTTTGGGGTTTTGTTTTTCCTCAGTAAGCTGTTATACTTGCCTTTAAGCCACTAACAATGAAGACTTAACAAACTTCTGAAGTGCCTGAAAAAGCTCACTGTTATTAGCATGCATGACATTGGCAAGCCTTTTGATGCCATTTCTTATTTTGTCTTCAAGTTTACTGAGTAACATAGGACCACATCAACAAGGCAGCCGTGAAGAACAAAGGGGTGAGACAGTAAAAAGGTGAAGGGGTGAGTGAGCACAAAAAGGCAGATATTCAGAAAGTAAATCTTAGCTTTGTGAATTGCACCAGTTTATTTGCACTTGCTTTCACACGCAGACCCAAAATTTATGTTGCAGAAGAAATGAGAAAAACCACCATAAAGAAAAGACAACATTGGATTGTAATCCATTAAAAAGTTGTTCTTGGGTGGGTTTCAAAAAGAGCTTTGCAAAGATATTAAGCTTAGTAGCTCCTAAGAGCCTAAAAATACAATCGCTCTAATGAATGAGATGTTGTTCAGACGTTTCAGCCAAAGTTGAAAAATTTAATTGCCTAAATTTTTTCACTTTAGGCAACCTCATTGAGCACTCAGCCATTCCTAATGCCAGTTCTAAGCCAAAATGTGATCAATGCAACACACTTTGGGCACAGGTTTGTTTGCACACCTTGCCCACCATTCCCTACGAAAAATGTGTGGGTATCCCTTGCCCACTTGCCTTTTTGCCTGGTAACTCTGTGTGTCTCCAGCTTTAATTCGTTATTCAGAAGGACTTCAAATCACTAGAGTAATTCAAAGTATAGTCAAGGAGCTGTTTCAATCCACTAAAGATAAAAAATAACTGAGATAGCAGTTTCTAAGTTCACACACTCCTGTGAGAGCTCTAACTTTCTACTGGAGCCGGCTCTGGGGGGAGCTCCCACCATTGGCACCGCTGCAGATCAAAGGTGCACGTTATCAGAGTATTTTTCACTGAATACTTGATCTATTTAGCCTGTACTTTTAACCCCCTCAGTGCATTGCACAAATTCCTTCTGCAAGGATATTAGAAACTTTCACTTCTACTGGCTCTTCTCTACTGATTCCTTGGGTTAAAGGCAACTAAGAAACTAACAGACTCTATATTAGAGTATATGAACTCACAGGCATTACTTTAATTAAATAAGCTGCTTATTCTGCCTTTATTATCTTTTCTACAGAACAAAATCAGAGTTTTTAACTGTGTGAGCAGCAGTTCACTTTAGCATATGCTCCAGTAAGTGGCTTTACTTCCATTTCAAGACAAATAATAGTAGCAGCCAGAGTTAACACAGGTTTTCAGTAATGTTTTCAAATACTTGAGGATTTACTCTGGACAAGACTATTCCCTGCGCAGTGGAACATACTATTCTTTTTTTAAAGCTTGGACCGCATTCTGCAATCATCTCAAAAGATAATTTTCATTTATTTCTCTTATGTTTTAAAAATATATATCTTTAAATTATATGTTCCTAATGATTTGTAGACACTGAGGCTGCTCTGACCAACCTGGTTTGTTTTGTAGATTGCACTGACAATCAAGAAATTTTTGTAGGCTACACTGACTATGTAGAAAATTATGCAGAGGGTTTAAAAAATGTGAATGGCAGCATATGTTTCATGGCTGTCCACGAGGTTCTGCCAGTTGTGGTTGTGTGTTGATAGTTTTGGGTTGGGTGTTCCTTTGATGCTGTTTTTCAGGCATACATATTCATGGAGTTACACATCTGGAAGGCTCTGCTGGGCAAAAGATTTTCTTATAAACATTGATCCAAAACACAGCCCCAGAGGGAAACCAGGCTTTGCTCTCTTTTAGAGTACTGGCTTGGTTCCAGAATCAACCTGAAAGGGACTCACTCCTTACAGATCTAGATAAGGTTGTCTAAGTCTTCAGAAGAAGCTGATTGCATAAGGATTAAAACTCTGTTAGGAGCTCAAGCCTTGAATAAAGTCCCAAGTTGCTTTTCAGGATTTTAAGTAGTAACTTATCAGTACAAGTTTGCTTTAATCTTCTAATCATTCAGTAAAGCATTTCCTGTCATTCTTATGTATCATTACTGGCTTTTGTTTGCTGACAGCTTATTTTTACAGCTCCCCTTCTCAGATGGTCTTTCAGGGAGGAGATGACTCTGAACAAGCTACTGGGATCTGCATTAGTGGCACTGACGTGACAGCAATATGTTTTCTGAAATAGATAGTTGACATTTGCAAGCCTTTCTCAAGCTCATACTCTTACAGAAAAACAAAGATATCAGAAAATATAGTTTTTTGAACTGATCAGTTGTTGTATTACATTTTCCCTTTTGTTGCACTAATAATGTTATCAATTTTATTTAAAACAAATACTTCATTGTATTCATGCACAGAGGTGAATGTGTTTCTGAAGGAATTATTAAAGGAGGCTGGAAGTTTATTATACTTTCTTCTTTTTATATGTTTACCAAAGAAATAGTTTATAAATAATCCAAAATTAGAATTAGTCTCAAAAGATATAGAGTTGAATAACACATAAGAAGGGGATTATTTTCTGGATGACTCTGACACTGACCCTTCAGGAGAGTTGCTAAAAATTAGAATACTGCAATCTTTGGAAAAATTGGAATAGAATATTCTGTATCTTTATAGATTATGGCTTTCTACTTTGTTAACCCAATTTAATCTGCCCTTCATTAGCAGATTTTAATATGGTATAAATGCTTAATAATGGAAGCCTTAAAAACTTTTACTTTTTGGTTTTGACTTTAGATCACATGTTTTGAAAGACTTATGTGTTTGAGATTTGAAACAAGATGAAAAAGATGAAAAGCAAACCTTGTGTGGGAGATCAGACACTAACTAATCCCAAGACTCAAGCCATTTGTTTGCCAAAGTAAAAGAGAGAATGTGTTGGATTTTCCCACTGTGTAGATAGAGTTTGTAGGTAATGACACTCCAGTGAGATGAACCACAGAAAATGTAGATGCTTACAACTTTGTAGCACACTACTGTGAGTGACATATGCAGAGGCAACCTTCATGCCCTACTCACCTTCCTTTGGATAGGATCATGCCCCTTACTGCTCTCACAACTCCTTTTTCCCCTGGAAAATAACTGGCAAAGTTCCAAAATGAAGAAGAAAAAGTCCTTAGACTTCTAAACTTGAACAGGACAGGAAACCATCAAAGTCCCTATGTTTAAAATTAATATTTTGCTCAGAGAGGAGCTAAGAGTTAGAGCTTATCAACCCAGGGATAACTTAAAAGACTTTCCCATCTTTGATCTTGACAGGAACCCATTTATGCTTCTGTGAATCATCAGTAAATTTCCTGGAAGATCCATAGCTACTGTCACTGAAGGAGCAACTGATGTTTAAACTCCAAAGTTCATCTTCATTACTAAGTGTCACTGCAGCAAATATACTAAACTTATGTAAAAACTGCTTGGAAAGACTTTACATCAATTGGTTGCTGGGGGAATGTTATAATACTGATTTGTAATTCAGAACAGAAATGTTTCAACAATTAAAAAAGTGACTATCAAAAGAATAGAAAGAGAAAAAAGAAAAAAATACCAAACAAAAAGCCTGTGGTGGGTGGGAGGGAGGACAGAACCCCAAAATAACCAAAATCAAATACATCCCAGAAGATTTAGCAGCTCATCAGAAGAATTTTTAAGGGAAAAGGATATGTGCCTATAACTGTTCTCTCCTAATTATATCTGCAAAGAGAATCCCCTGTTTCAAAGCAAAAAGGAATTTTCAGTGCAAAGCAACTGTGCCATGTAGGTTATCTCAATTTCTTGACTTCAGTGCAGTGATTTGTATCAGAGACAAATTGATTCCAGACAGGAGACATGCATGACTATTGTGCCCTAAGGTTCTTTCAAGAGTCAAGTTAATTATTAAAGAATTTGAGTTTTACTGATAGTTAAGTATTCCAAATGTCATGCAAAATATTTGTGGATAGATTTGTTCATCTGATAACTGAGTTCTACAAGTGTAACTAAGGCCAAACTCTCCAGCACTATCACCAAAATAACAGTACATTTTACATCTGTTGGCCATCTTCTTCCAAAAAAAAAAAAAAAAAAAAAGTGCAAACATAAAATTGCTGGGAAGATTTTCTTTTTTGGTTTTCTTCTCTGAATTAGCTTAAAGCATAAACTGTGGTTCTTCATTTCTTCTTAAATAAGTATGTGACTTTTTGGTATAACCTGCTTAATTTTGAACCTAATAAAAATAACAGATTTAAATAAAACCTGCTCTAATCATGATCTATCAGATAGCTGACAGGCATGAAATTAAGAGAGCACAGTGATAGTTTCAGTTTCCAACAGATCACACTATTGCTAAGTATGTTGTGAGCTTCAATGAGTATTGAATTTCTCCCAGTTTTCTAGAATGCCTTTTGCAATGTTGTCCTTTCACTGTGGAAGCTAGAGTAAAAACAAAAAGCTAAAGGTCTAGGAAATATTTTAAACTTCAGTTTAGCAAACCAAGTTTTGGAAATTTCTTACACTGTTCCCTTGGCAATTATCATTTCCAGAAGAGTTTACACTCATCTTGGTCTGACATGTTTTTAGCTGGTTTTACATCAGAGGAACTCCACAGAGAAAACTTATTCAATATTACTGCAAGTCAGATAAGAAGGGTGTCTAAGTGGACCTTAGTTAAACATCAAGAGCAGCAAGTCTGCTATTGGACTACAGCTAAACTGTTTTCATAATGGATTGTGTTAATTGAATTAATTTTCATGTCTAAGCAGGATTTAACTAAGGTCATATTTGCAACTATTATCCAATTTAGCAATCTCCAACCAATTTATAAATGCAGTATTTCACAGAATCATGGAATCATGGAATGGTTTCTTTTGGAAGGGATCTTACCATCTAGTTCCAACCCCTCTGCCATGGGTAGGGACACCTTTCACTGAGCAGGTTGCAAAAAGGCCCATCCAACCTGGGTGCGAACACACCTAGGGATGTGGCATCCACCAGTTCTCTGGGCAACCTGATCCAGAGCCTCACAAAAAAGAATCTCTTCCTAATACCTAATCTGAACCAGCCCTCTTTCTGTTTAAAGCCATTTCCCCTTGTCCTATCTCTGCCTGCCTTTGTAAGAGTTTCCTGTATTTTGAATGACAGACTGTAGATGAAAAAATTAAAAAGCGACTTAATATTTTTGCTTGAATGACAAAGATAATGTCTCAGTAGGCTGGGGCAGTCTTTTTTTTCCACCCCAGACAAAGGTTATGGTTACAATATTTATATATATATATAGACACTGGGAACCTACACATATGTTTTGTATTCTCTGGAAAGCAGTCATTTATGTATAAATTTTTATGTTTGCTCAGCATAAAGAAAAATCTCCCGCTGTAGCTGAGAGGTACATTTTTATTCTCAGCAGAAATGTCACAGACTTCACTAGCCATTACTGTGAGCAGTAGACTCTCCAAAATAATGGTTCATTAGGTAATTTTTCTGTTGTTCTCTTGGTGGGATTGATTGGCAGTTATATATTTGAAATAAATTATGCTTTCTCTAGCAATTATTTCTCTTTTCAGAACTGCCAGACTCCAGCTTTCATCAGGTCCTAAATACACAACCCAAAGTATTTTACAATTAAGGAATTTTCTAAAATCTTTATTTTTTTACCTGAAAGTCTGAAATAACAACTTACAAGCCATTCCTTGACTTTTATTGTAGCATCACATAAAACTGCCTCTTTCTAGAAGGCAAAGCCTTCCTAAAGGCCTCTGGGAATCAACATGGTCCAGTTGAAGAGTAATCAGAGGGCTGAAAGTGATTAAAGAGACAAATCTCAGTAGAGGAGACAGAAAGCTTCTTGAGAGTAATTTTTGCTTGTCTGAAAGGGAAAAGAAAAGGCCTAAGAAACACAAAAGTTGTGCTAAGTTACACAGTGGAAAGAAAACTAAGCCACACTGTGAGGAGTACAATTAAATGTCTGAGTATGCTCCAAGATTATACCTTGCCAATTATAATTCAATCTGAAAATACACAGAACTGCTCACCAGAGGTCCCTGACTTTCATTCATTCCCCTGACTTTCTTATTTTCCTTATCTTTAGGCCAAGAAGGACAAAGATTTCCAAAAACATACAAGCTAACAAGGTCACAGGACAATCAGTGACAAGTGGAATAATCATTGTTTGTAAAATTGGATTTGAAGGAGCTGAAATTACTGTAGAAATGGTAAAAACATCTATATCAACCATTCTGTTTTATTCATTGAAAACCAGAAATTAATTTTTTCAATTTCTTTAGTACAATCAGATTAAAAAAATTCTTGCAATAATCACCCAGGTTATGAGGACAAAGACAATTCTGTACCAGTCTGAGAAAGCAAAAGATCAGTAAATCTACAAGTAAACATCATCCTACAGTGATTTGCTACTTCCAGTTGTGACATGTTGTATTAATATGGATATCTAGTAAACTAATCTAATTTGAAACGTGTGTATTTTATAATGTAAAAAGTCAGAAAAATACTGCAGATAAAGTGAGTAAAACAGATTTATTTCTTCATCATTCAGTAAATTATTTTGACAAAAAACATTCCTGTTACTTTAAGAACTAAGGTGTCTTTTAGTCTGAAGATGTATAAAGCATTTTCATAATGATTTCATGTGTATATATTTATATCCAACAATACTTTTAAACTACTTGGCATGTATGAACAATTCTTAGAGGATGGGAAAAATAAAAAAAAGAAAGGTCCTTGAGTTGAATGTAATCAGAAATACACATCAGTAACCACACTGTAGGTATAGGAACTAGTCAGGTAGAGAGGGGTATTTCATATAGATATCATGAAAGATATCTCTGCTGCAAACATATCTTGAACTGTTTTTTTAAAGGATTCCTTTCTGAAAGAAAAGACCCAACTGGGTCTTGTTAAGGAGTACGTGATTACAAAACCACACAGAAAACAAGCAAGAATCAAAGCTGGGCCTTTCCACAGTCAGAAAGTCAGTTCAAGCAGAATGAGCAGTAACTTAAATGCATTTTCCCCAACCACACTGGTGTAGAAGAAAGTTTTGACAATGAAATACTTTGTGTTTCCAAAGGCATTTCCTCCTGTTTGTTTGGAGGTATGTACATGTGTAAAGTGCAAAAGCAACTGTCAAGAGAATCGTGCTATGATTGTTCCTGCTTGTTCCTGCTGAGCTGCAGAACTCTAAGGCCAGCCACCAGAGCAAGCTGAGCTGAGTTTCTCATGGGTGGATTGGTGAGAAATCACTGCCAGTCTCACAGGTAAAATTTCCTTCTCTTTAAGAAAGAGAGTCAATTTCCTTGACTTTAAGAAAGAGCAATTCAGTTGCCTGAGGGCATCAGTAGGGGGGACATAAGAAATATGAAGCTGTAAGAGCACTGGTTTTCTCCTTTAGCCTTAATTCAGGTTTAATCAACTAAAGTCCAACTCCAAGGTCTACCCAAAGCTGAGATGGCAAGCAAGTACTAAGAGCCAACCAGCACTATGAGATATTGATATCTCAAGAGGTCTTTGCACCTCTTGAGGTCATATTGATCATGGGATCCAATACAAAAGACAGCAGTCAATATTTTTGACAGCTTCAGATCCAAATTATTTAGAGTGAAATCCTACTAGCAACCAAATTCAGAGGAAAGGTTAAAGAAAAATAATGCTTAGAGAAAAGGAAGATTTCCATGAGAGCAGGAGCTCAGAAGACTAACAAACACATGTGGATAAAGCAGACAAAACTTTATTCAACAACCAAATGACCATAATCAGGTTCAAAATCAAAGATTCATCTGCATCTACTATTTCATATTTTTAAATGTGCAGTACAGAAAGCATAAGATGCAGAAGACAAAGTTGAAAGTTGATGAGACAGCTATTTTGCTTATTTTTTAACATAGAGTCATGAAGGGTTTGCTTCAGAGAAAAAGGTAGACAAAGAGACTTTTTCCATTTCTAAGAAAAGAAACACAAGGGAGCTACTGTAATTTTAAATGCTGAGCTTGGTTAGAATTCTCTATGCCTCTCCAATTTACATTTTTAATATTAAATAAAAACCTTCTGCCTTCTAAATCAGATGTTATATGGCTTATTTTTCCACCACACACAAAGAATATGAATCATATAAATTTCCATTCAAAAATTTTATTAAGTCACTACAGATATAAAATGATAATTACCCTAGTTCTATGGCCTTCTCATTCACAGACTGGTATTGTTTTCAAAATTCTTACTCCATTAGGGGACAATATAAGATCTTTCCTATAATTAAATTACCACTGGATAATTTAACATTCTTATATGCCTGCACATTTTCTTATTGGATACTTTTTCATTTATTAAATAAAATAACTTTACAGTAGGAACTAACAGACTTATACGACCCACAATTATATGAAATATTTGGCAGATACTTTCTCAAAGTTTTTTGTGTATTAATATGTTTTATCTCTCAAAAAAAAAAAAAAAAGATAAGGAAGTCAGTTCATTTTTGCTAGGTATTCTGAAGACATCCTTTGAAGTAAAAAGACATGTTGAATGTTTATTTGGTAGCACATAGGCCTTTTAAAAATATTATATTAAAGTCTTGTTAAAGTTAGCAAAAATCTTAAAATAGGTCTTTTGTTTACTTGGCATATGCCCTCCAGACAGTTCACCCTAATAGACTGAAAATATAAATTAGCATTTATAATCATTTGCTTTGGTCTATTAAATTCATACACCTTTGCAACACAAAACTGGCTGAAACAAAAAAATTCAAATTAAGAAACTTTGTAAGTTTAAAAATGAAGTAATTGTAATTAAACTCATATCACCTAGATGTGTCTTTTTCCCTCAGTAATAAAGGAAACCATGCTTCAGAAAGACTTGCAAGAAAATGCCCTGTGCAAAAAGCTTTTGAGTTGGTAACATCCATGCTTCAACAGCAGCCTGCTCTCCAACCTGCCAGGTCACCCGACAGATTTTCTGAGCATTTAGGAAACCTGATAAAGTAGGAAAACAAACCAAAGCCTCAAGAGGCTTTCTTTTTCAAGTTTTCCAGTACACTGTAATAAGGGCAGACTATATTTTATACATTGCATGGAAGTAACTTCCACCACATTTTTGGCTCTACAAGGTTTAGGGATGATTTCTGTGTTTAAATTTCTGCTCATGTTTTTCCTCTGTTAACATAGGGGAGTGTTTTTTCACTTACAAACAGAACTATTTTTATAGAGAGACAGTCATGCAATATTAGACTCTCATATTATCTCTAGCACTCATAACTGTTGAAGAACTCAACATTTCTAGTGCAAAATGTAAATATAGGAATAAATTTGGAGTTAATAATAAATAAATCTATGCGAGAGTTAGTGTTTGCATCAAAGATTGAGAGTAATATTATAACTCCAATGAAGCCAACATCTGAGCAAAACACAATCCAACACCTGAGCAATACATAATTCTGGGGAAAGAAGCATTTGACAGCCAGATACAGCCAGAACAAATTAAGTTGTCCTCACAGCACTTTCACAGGGAAATAAGAGAAATGGTCTAAACACATTAGTAAAGAGTCTTTTAGAATTTTTTTCTTGACTTTTACAAAGCTTAGGTAATAGAGAAATTTCAAAACCATCCTGGGCAGTAGAAGATTCTTTATCTTTAGCCAAAATTGTGAGTCCCACAGGCAATTTTAAGCTTGGTAATTTAAGAAATATATGAAAAATAGATAGAATGGAAAGGTCAAGAAATACTTTCCCACCAGGCAAAACATAAGTGTAAAGAGGAAAGGAGGTAGATCTAAATAACTAGATAAACCACTCAGGAGGAAGAATCACAGACTAGCATCTCCTCTGAGTTTACATAACAACAGAAAAATAATTATTCTCAGGTAGAGAGAAGGACTCATAGATGGAAAATACATCATTTCCTATGCAAAAGACAAATAATCTGGGATTTAAAATACTGTTAGAGAGGCTTGATCCTGCTTAGTACTGTGTAAGAAGCCATCAGGATACATGACTTAAATTATTTTTCATGTTTTTTCCTATCCATGAATTGACTTCATTTGGCTTGTCAGGGTCCTGAGGATGCTGCCAGCCCCCACGGGCCTGACCCAGCTTCCCTGGGGGTCTTTACATGCTCTGCCCCCAGGTCCAGCAGCGAGGGGATGGTGGCCTGTGCTGGGGTCACTTTGGCTGGCCTGCCCTACTCCAGGGGCCAGTGCCCTGGTACCTGTCTTTCCTCAGACCTGGTCCTCAAACGGTGAGGCTTCCCACAGAAAGGCAAATCGGCCAAGTGCAGGCCGAAAAGCACAGCAACCCAGCTCATCCATGAAGTTCTACCTCTGGTCTCCCAAGAGCCAGGATTTCACCTTGGGTTTAATATTCCATATATACCCAAAAGAAGATTATGCTCACAGAGCTGGTTGCACCATCCCCACATCCCTGCACCCCAAAAAGGGCTGGCAATGGGGATTACTTTTGGGAGTTCCTCATGAGTTCACACAAGCAGGACACTTCAAATTTATCATATATTTCTGTTGCAGACTAGTCCTATCTTTCCCAGAAAGATGAAAACAAGTCTAGGAGAAGAGTGTATCTCCCTAAACATATGCACACTGGATCAAAAATAAGCAGGATCAAAAATACGCCTCTAGCTGAATGGCTTCCCACCCACAGGGCTGCAAAGCATGAAGGCATGAATAAGTTTTCTGATACCTCAAAACTGAAACACCTAGACTTCTCTCCCAGATTATTTTTTTCTTTTTTCTTCCTTAAGATATGATAATTAGAATTTTTTTTTTTTGCCTCAAAACCCATGACTAAATCTCTTTAATTTTAATGACATTATTGGAGCTCTTCAATTGTAGGGTGAAGCCTTTTCTCTAGCCCAAGGCATCTCATAATTACCTTCATAGAATGGCAAACAGAACATTCATAAAACATCAAACATTAAAACATTGGTAGTATTGACGCAGGACTCAAATCTCTACAAAAATACCCCAATACAATATATATCCCTAAGAGGTGTCTCCCCTAAGGGACCTACAAGCTAACACTGCACTTCCTTAGAAACAGCATAACCCAAGGCAGCTCTGATCTGTCCCAAGATGTCAAGGAGATCCTGTAATTCCATCACAGTAACAGTGAGGACTATGTAAATGAAGGCTCTTCAAACAAATTAGATATTAAGGCCATTATGTTCTGACTATTAAGGCAATGTTGGAATTTTTTTAAAGCCTAGCATATAAATGAGACAGACACATTTTGCTGTGCTTTCATTAAATCAGAAAAAACATAAGAGCAAAGCCAAGTAGTTTTTATGTTTTACTCTGAGATGCAGGACTCTATTAAGAATATAGGATTTAGACCCCTAGAATCCCATCTTTATCAAATTCCAGAGTCTACTGCCATTGAAAGATTTGTCAAAACAGATTTGGACAGATTTCTTGCAACAAGAAATTGTCTCTTCCTGATACTTACTTTATAAAAAATCCTGACTAGCTCTACACAACCTGCCCGTACACAGAGCAGCAAATATGCCTAAAATATAACAATGATGTTCTGCCCTTGGGTATGCAGGTATCTGTGTTACCTGCACCTTACCCAGTGAAGGTAAACCTCAGCAAACCCAGCTGGGCTCCAACTTAGGGCTGTGCAAAGACAGCTCTTGGCCACTGCTCCTCTGCAAAGCACCTAGAAAAGGCACGATGGTCTGTGCAGGGCCCATAATTGTCCATTTCTGACAGTGCATGAAGGCAGACAGTCACGTAGTGTTTTGGAATCTCTCCCCACATTTGAATGCCATGTTTCCTGACTATTTCAAGGCTGCTTGCTGCACTAGATAGCTTACAAGCCCTTGGGGCAGTCTACATGTCCTTTATTCCCTCTGTCTATACTGAGATCAGCACATGTACCTGTCTGAAAGACATTTGCTAAAACTGGATTTCTGAGTCATGCCAGATGGCTGCCCTTGTGTAGCTCGACCTTCCTGGACTTTGTTCAGATGGAACAGAGGAAAAATGTGATGTTATATTCCGTGGACATGTGGACTCATCAGAGCCATTAACTCTCTCTACACACATCGCATCTCCCTACAGCATCCCACTAGAGACAGCACCAATCCAAGCCCAGCAGGGCCAGCTCTCTGTGATGTGAGGCCAAGGCTGAGGTACAGTGACAGCTGGGGCATTGTGTGGGACACAGGAGACCTACCTGGACACCTCTGAAGGACTGGAAACAGCAGGGACAGCCAGACCTGGCAGAAGTAGAATCTCTATTGTAGGTATGTTCTGGAGTCCAGCATGCCCTGTGTGCTGGCCCTCACTCAGATTTCCTGCAATGAGGAAGGGAAGGGAAGGTTTGGGAAGGGAAGGTTTGGGAAGGGAAGGTTTGGGAAGGTTTGGGAAGGTTTGGGAAGGTTTGGGAAGGTTTGGGAAGGTTTGGGAAGGTTTGGGAAGGGAAGGGAAG